>CM039681.1:101190314-101353243 GCA_022537955.1 Schmidtea mediterranea
GGTATTTTTAACCTGAAATTACCACATAAAATGATCTTTAAACATTTCCAGAGATTCCTACACTATTTTTCACGTGATTTACTGATTCGTTATTTGCCTGAATAATCCTAGTAGGTGAATTAGGCATAGTTGGAGCAGATGGTTGTGTAGTCTTAACACTATTCGATGTATCATTGGCTTTATTTTCCCAGTAATTTCTATTTAAATATCTAGCTAATTCAGGGTCCATTTCACTTGTATCAAGACTTGAATATATGCCGTTAAAGCCGATTTGATTTGCTGGAGTAGGTTGAGAAACACTTTTCCCAATCGGTTTACCTTTTTTCATCTATTACATAACAATACAGACCAATTTTATCAAGGAATAAATAAATTTAAAAATTAGAAAAGAACAATTAGAAAAGAACATATAGAGAGAGGAGAGAGCGAAATGTGTATATGATAGAAAAATAACTCACTTACGAATCCTCCAAAATTAAACTATCTTATATTGTAATTTTTATGTAATCGTGTTCGTATATGTGATTTCCTTGTCCCTATACTTTTGGAATATTTGATAGATCACTAAAAGAAAAGTATGATTAAAAGTGAGATTCAGAGCCAATTGGATTTTAATAAGACAGATGTCAGTTCCGATTGTATTTGTACAGTTTTACAGCATAAACGACGACAAAAATGAAGAAAATATAATAGAATCTGTCGAAAGGTATGAATAAACATGAGAAGTATAAAATTCGTTTAAGTTGGCGGCAAAAAAGGCCATTTTTGCAGCACAATTTCCAAATTGAAACGATATTAGAATTTGGAAACACTGCCAAATCTTGAGACTAAACTAAAATGCAAAATTCATTATTCGTTTATTCAAATTTTATTGCGATTCCGATTATCACGTTTTATTTAAAATTAAAATATTATTTCTTATAAGATATAAGCAATGTAGTTATTGGAGCAGGGGACGAAAAATGGTCAAATTTGGGTATTAGCAAACATTAAAAAACAACCTTTTGTGCAAATTCAGAGTGTACAAAATAGCAATACAATGAACTAACGAATGAAATATAAGCGTAATATTACAATAAAAAACAAAGACAATATATCAAAGTTCAGTCACTGGGCGTTACCCAAAACATAATATATAAAACTTAGCCTTTTGGTTTTTTCTGAATGTTTTAAAACGGTTTGGAATAATATTTTCAATCTAATTTTTTTAATCAAATTTTTTTTAAATCTAAAGTTCATATTTTCTTAGATTTTTTTTGAATCTAATTATTTTTTAATCTAATTTTTTTGAATCTAATTTTTTTTATTCTTTTTTTTGAATCTAATTTTTTTAATCTAATTTTTTTTAAACTAATTTTTTTTAATCTAATTTTTTTAATCTAATTTTTTTTAAATCTAAAGTTCATATTTTCTTAAATTTTTTTTGAATCTAATTATTTTTTAAACTAATTTTTTTTGAATCTAATTATTTTTGAATCTAATTATTTTTTGTTTTCTAAAGTTCATATTTTCTTAGATTTTTTTTAAACTAATTTTTTTTAATCTAATTTTTTTTTAATCTAATTTTTTTGAATCTAATTTTTTAAATCTAATTTTTTATAAATCTAAATTTTATATTTTTTTAGATTTATTTTAAACTAATTTTTTTTTAATCTGTTTTTTTAATCTAATTTTTTAAATCTAATTTTTTATAAATCTAAATTTTATATTTTCTTAGATTTTATTTTAAACTAATTTTTTTTTTAATCTGTTTTTTTTTAATCTAATTTTTTTTTAATCTAATTTTTTTAATCTAATTTTTTTAATCTATTTTTTTTTAAATCTAAACTTCATATTTTCATATTTAACTTTTAATTTTATATTAAAATTAGAAAAATCCTAAATTTCTACTTATCCGATTTACCTCTTGTGATTCTGCCTCACTTGCGCTTAAGGCTAATGCCAATTCTAAGTCTTCTTTTTCTTGTAATTCCATCTCACGTTCCTTTTGTGCTCTCGATGCATCAGAAGTAGTTTCCTATAGAGATATATATAAAACTAGAATTACAGTTATTAAATGGACCTTAGACTCAGGGGTAAAATTTCTCACAATAACATCTTCGTTAAACTGCACATGTCCACTAAATTAATTATTAATTAGATTAATAGTGAACCAATTAAATTTGTTAAAATCAAAAGCTACGTTAATTATTCCAATATTTTATTTTTATTTAATAGCAATTGAAGCCTGGAAAAGTTTAAATTAATCATCCTACCCTTTTTTATTAGTTACACGTCCTGTACGAACATCACTTTAAATATAACATCAATAATAAATGAAATACTATAAAAATAACCGTTCTTACCTGCCTTTAATGGACTCATAGCATGACTCACACACTCTGACCTCTTTTTCAATCCCATACTTTGGAATATTTGATCTTTTTGAGGTACATTCATCACAGAAAATATTGCCACAGTGTCGACAATGATGCTGAAAAGTATTGTATTGAAATCAGTAACATGTGATTGGAATGTAAATGAAACTACGTCTAATTACAGAATATAAAATTGTATAAATTCATTTGCTATAATCTCTTATGTATTGATTTGATAAGTGTTTTTTATTCAAATAATCAATTATCGAAGCAAACCAGATAACATTCATTATAACTAGATTTTTATTCTTGAATTTAAATATTAATTTTATATAAATAAATTTGGCAACGATTTAATTAAAAGATAACGCCAATAAAAAACTCTTCCTACGATATATTTCGACAGCATAACTGTCATCTTCAGGTACACAAAACCAACTAAAAATATTATGAATTAACTTTTAATTTAAACAAATTTTTTTTTTCATTTTTATTTAATTTTCTAATAAACAAACATTTAAAAAATATTCAAATTCTTTTAACTAATTTTAAAATATTATTTATATATATTATAATTTTTAAATAATAATAGTAATAATAATAATAATAATAATATTAATAATAATATTAATAATAATATTAATAATAATAATATTAATAATAATGTTAAATAATAATAATAATAATAATAATAATAATAATAATAATAATAATAATAATAATAATAATAATAACAATTATGCTGTCGAAATATATCGCACGAAGAATCGTAAATCTTAGGCATCAGAAAAAATTATAAGTTTTGAAACATGCATTTAAAAATGAAATTGTTTGTTATTTTTACCTGTGAACAAACTTTTTTCTTACATGAAGATCAAGATATTTAATACTGAATATTTAAGCAAAGTTTTATATTGTTATGATTAACAGATAATATCCGAATTTATAATGATGAAGAGAAGTTTCAGATATTTTTAATAATTTAGATAGTACCCATTTTGGTAATGTTAAAAATATTGATTTCAATATGATGAGTAAAAAATTGGTTAATGTATGGTCTATGGGGGGCTAATCAGATTGGCTGATTTGGTTATTTTGATTAATTTTGATTAATTTTTCCCCCGTGTATACATATATATATATATATATATATATATATAGCATTTCTTGTATTTTAAGGTCTCTTTGGGCCTTGGACATTTATTTCCCGTTGGAAATTTTGATAGGGTTATTTTTGTTCCAGTTGGAGATATATGCCTTTGTGGTCTCGAAAGGGTTAAAGTTCTTCTAATTATTTAATACTTTTAATAGGCTGATTGAATCTATTAAGTTTTTACTAAAAAATATATCTATAAATTAGTTAAGAGCGTCATTTTCACTTTAAGTATAAATCATTAGTTATCTTAGGGCCCCTAGAAAATAACAGATGCCGTCTGTGGACACTTTATATTTCATGGCTATAAGTCCTTAATGTCAAAATGAACACGCACATCTTGTATATTGTTCATTGCTGAGTTCCCAACTTTGTACTCGGTGGTCGAACCATTTGTTTCATCAACATTTTCTTGAACAATCCATCGTTTCCTATATTACGTTTTTAAATTCCGTTTTCCAGCTTGTTATCATTCTGGGTTGCGGTAAAATTTCGTCCCCACATATCATGCAACTTGTCCTATTGGTTCGTTCGCATAAGAAAATCATTCAATCACGGCTAAGGGTGCGTTGACGAACTCTTTGTTATTTTTTAACTTGGTTGTTTTGATTTTTCCAAACAACGAAGCCTTTATCCCAGCTGAGTCCCCATTTATATTACGTTTTATATTAACAGAATAAAACCTTGTTTAATTTTAATAAGTAGGTCATTTATGATGTTATTGAATGCAATTTTCCGTCCTACTTTAGTAATCACTAAGACTACGAAATTACAACCAATGAGACACAGTTAAAAGTATTAAACTTCATTGATTTTATTAAGTGGGTTATATATAGTAGCCAATCAAATTCGTGTAAATTTATGAAAGTTAAAAATATAATAATCTTAATTTCAACAACAAAAAAATTAATTTACCTTAAGTTTTTAATCCTAATTTATTTTTATCTTTTAACAAAGTTCAATAAGGAATAATATAAAAAACTGTAATATAATAAATACATAATTTTTTTTATGTAATTCAATGATAACAAACATGTAATTTTTTGTGAACAAAACTGACCTTAATATTATTATTCCTTGTCAATTTATCAATTAATGTCACCTAGCACATTTAAAACAAATTGAAACTAATTTTAGCATATAGAAACTAAAATTTAATTAGATAAAATTTACCTTTCGTTTTAGAGCCGAAAATGCAATTTTACAACGATAACAAGTATCAGCATCTTGCCATTCGGGAGCTGTTTCGGACACAAACATAGCATCACTTTCTATTAAAGTTGGAAACGTACAACCTAAAATCATTTAACTGTAAGGATAACAAGTTAAAAAACTAAATTAACCTTGACTCTTCAAAAAGTTATAGGTACTTTGAATAACACCATATTTTGATTGATGTCGAAAAGCATGAGCCCAAACTTGAATCAATTCTAGTGATTTTGATCTTACAGGATCTTTTTCCTAAAATGCTAAAAGTTGAAAATCTACAAAATCGTAAATACTTTAATCAGTGCTTTCATTTGATTCATAAAATCTTGAGTTGCTATTTCATCATGAATTGTTGAACCACAGTTTTTAGCCATGGATTCAATAAGCTAAGTCAATAAAATTATATAATATAATTAAAATTACATTCAAAGAGTATATCACGACATGAGGGTTGGTGTGACCCATTTTCTTCTTAATTGCAGTAACTGCATATTTTCCACTGTAAATAACATAAAAGTTCCATTTAAAATAAATACTAAAATACTAACGTAACTTCGCCTTGCCGTATCATATCACAGGCCATTAAATTAGCTGCCCAGTCAGGTTCCAGCAGTAAATGACTGGTAGCTTTTTCTTTAGACAATAACTATAATCTTATGATAAAAAAAATCGTAAATTTTACCTATTAACTTATCAAAAGAAGGATTTTTACTAAAAAAAGTCA
Organism: Schmidtea mediterranea; assembly: GCA_022537955.1. NCBI lineage: Eukaryota > Metazoa > Platyhelminthes > Tricladida > Dugesiidae > Schmidtea > Schmidtea mediterranea. The sequence continues at coordinate 101,195,758 of CM039681.1, forward strand.
TAATTTCTGAAAAATAATATTGTTTATAAAATTCAAATTAATAAAGATTGTGATACATGTTTTAAACAAATTTGCGATAAAAAATATTGAGATCATGTTAATTAAAAAAAATTCTATATGATAGTTAATATTTTATTTTAAAAGAAAATGATTTTTTAATATATCTTAGATAAACATATTTAAGAATTTTAAAAGTTTATTTATATAAATATGATAAAGAAAAAATTATTTTATTTAAATTTACTTAATAAAATTTATGGGTTTTTTTTCAGAAGAAGTCACTTTTAAAATTATAAAATAAAGGAAAACCATTTATAAAATATAATTAATTAATAAATGCATTGTTTACAAAATTAGGGGTTCTGGAATAAGCTCAAAATTATTCGCACGAAACACTAGAAACATAAATAGTGGTGGGTTACAGGGTTTCGAATCTTGCTTATACTTCTAGTTGCCCCAGTAACGCCATACAAAATGATTCTAATCGCCACTTAGCACCCGTTGCTAGGCAACGTTGGTAATGTGCTCAAGTGTTGGATTGTCCGCAAAAATTGAGTATTATCGCTAGTACTGTAGTTGCTCGGACAACCCTCGGGTTCACTAGCTGTCGATAGAAGACCTATGCTCGCTTTGCTCTGTCCCTCGTGGTCATTCAAGATTAGGTTCTTATTTGCCCGTGGAAAGATGAAACGAAGGTTCGGTGACGTGATGCGAATATTTATGATAACGCTGGCATACAAATATATCAACAGAACAAATTGATTAAAAATACGACTACTCTATTTAATCAGCAACACGCGCAATATTTACGAGTTAATGGTCTTGAAGCTGGATTGCTCGACGTCGGGCACGTTCCTTGCGTCCTGGCCGACGATTATTTGCTGGAGGGATAGGTTGCTCTGCTGACTGGGTGGTTTTCTGCGACATCTGGGTTGGGGCGAAGACGAGCGGATATGTTACCGCTTCCCCCTCCCGGCAGACTGCTAGGGCGACTTCGAGTCCCCGAATTTGCGTGCGCAGGCTCTGATTGAGCTGCCGCTCTTCTGCCCAACCTTTCTGGGCCGCCGTGAGTCGGTGGTAGACCGCTTTCATTTTTGCGGGATCCGACCATGTTGCTTTTATCTGCTGCATTTCTCGGGTCAATTGAATAATTTGGGTGAGTAGTTCCGCGTTTGACTGTCTCGCGTGGTCCAGTTCAGATTGTAGGATTTGTAGGGAAGACATCACTATAACCAAAGATATCATTTTAATTTATTATTGATTAAGTTAGATCATCATTTATCTCATTAAACAAAATCACGAATAATTCTAGCTATAAGAAGAAATAACACGCATAATTTTTAATATTTTTTTTTATCAGTTACTACATGTAGACTATCACTATCAATTCATTCTTCGGGACAATGTCTCTTCAGGCTTCTTTTGAGAGCCGCCACCGTATAGGGTCGTCGGGTATCACGGACTGGGCGAGGTGGGTAGGCTTCTGCAATCCGCCCGGCGAGGATGTCTTCTATCACGTTTGCGAGATACATCCTCGCCTTAACCACCTGTAGATCCACCTGCTCCTGCACCCTTTCCCATTGGGTGAGGAGGTTCTGTGTGTTCATGTAGGTCTCCGCAGCCGGATATTGCTGTCCCGTGAGACCGCAGGGATCCTTCTCCAAGCCTAATATCCTCCAGGTAGTAGGATATGGCCACGGTTGTTGCAACTGGTCGAATATTCTTATAGTTGGCGGGACTCCTGTCTGTCCCTGTTTGTCTGTCTCTCGACTGGCGATTCGTTTGGGCGACATGTCTCAACATTATTGTCATTAGATTCAATTGATTCATCCATCTTAAGTTAGTAGCAAATAAATGGTGCCTATGTTACTGTTGAGGATGTCATCCAAATTAATCTTATCGAATTTTAGTAGCTTTTTATTTGGTTGTGATTCTTTCGAAACGGGTGGACGGTTTATCTAGAAGCTTTAGTGGCGCTATATCTCGTCGATTAATTCCTCCGGCGCTCTTATGCATCCATTCAAGATCATAACAATCAAATACCATTCTGATACTATGAAAATTGGTTCGCGGACATCTCGATGGACAGGGGTTCACTCACATCTGCGAATTTCTGGTTGATAAGCTAAACGTGACTATTGCTTTCCTTTACTCGATGGGACGTTAGTAAGAAGGTTGTGTTAACTTACGGACCTGGTCCTTTAGTGTGCACTCCTCTGTAGGGTGATTTATGCTAGTGTAATTAATAATATACGTGAGATAAGTCTACTAATTAACTTGGTTTTAATTTAATTAGGTATGTTAATTCTAAGATGTTATAGACTCGTTCTTATGGGTAGCATTTCAGTAAGTTAACTTAAATTTTCATCCAATTTTATTTAACAAGTTCATAAGCAGGTGATCTGAACGTTTAAGGGCGAGACCGGATGTCGAACGGATAAATCGATGAAGCATAGACGTGTGTTTGGCGATTTCATGTGATTTCCGGCGGATCTTGCCGTTGCGGCTTAAGTGGTAGAAAGGAAGTGAGTTAGCATATTTACGTCCGGTAATTAAGTTCGTAGCATTTTATTTTCAGGATTATCGATCGACGGATTCATCTAAACCTAGCTAAAATAATTCGGGTAAGTTATTACATTGATTAATATGAATGTATCTTATCGCCATTTTAAGGAAAACTGCTTATTACGATTGAGGCCTTCAAGTAGATGCAATTCCATGCCCTTGTAATATTTTCGTTATGTGGAGTTTTATTTATTCAAAGAGAAAAGATCGATGTGAAGCCTTCTCGTGAGTTAACAATTTATGTAATATTAAAATAAAATTTTTCTCTCATCTTAAAACGTTGATTCTTGTAATTATATCAATTTGGTTTAAACAATAATTCATTTATTTCGTCTGGGATCGCTTTGCTTCTGAACTTGTTTCATTTTAAGAAAACTCTATTTCTAATCTATAAATTATTCTAGTTCTAATTAAGGGACGGTTTTAATAATATATTTTGGTTTCCATTACTCGGTTTTCTTACATTTTTCTTTTCAACTAATTTAATTAACCTCTACTTTGACTCTATGAAATTATTTTAATATTAACCCAATACTATTAAATCCATGATTCCAGTTTTTACTTTATCCTTATTCAAGGATTTACTTGATCTCTACTAAAGAAATTATTTTACTTTTATTTGAATTACTTTTAATTTTTTTTAATCACTGAATAACTTGGTTTAATCGACATCGTTTAATTAACACACTATTGTCAATCAAGGAATTTATATCATTTAATCAACAATTAATATAAGGAAATTTTATTCTTAATCCATAATCTACGTTAACTTTAATCGTTTTAACCAAGTTAATTTAACCAATATGTATGTTTACGCAAAATTCCTTTAAGTTTAATCAAAATGAAACAAATTCAGCTTCATCAACGAGTTATTTGTCTTTAGTCAACAATTAATAATCTAATCTAATTGAGTTAATGAGTTATTTATCTAATGATTTTTACCTTTAAATTAGTATACCAATGATTAGTTTATTTCACATTGTTAATTCCCGTCAACTATATCAACGATTTTAATGTAATTTATTCCCGTACCCTTTCCCTTTAATAGGCCTTAGGCGCATTTTATGTTTATATTATATTTACTGAGTGTCCACTGGACTACTCGGTGTGATGATTTTGAGCCGTGTGTAATATAAATTTAGGTCGATTTTACAGAAACGAGAAACGAGGAAGCAGCCATATACTTCTGCCTTATTTCTCTTTTCAGCTATAGGGATAATATTGACGTTACGACCCCTGCGTTCCGCACACTGAGCCTTCACGGGTACATATAATTGGCGGTTTTCCACGCTCTTACACAAATCTGTACTATGTAGATTTTGCTTTCTTGCGCTATGTGTTGGCTGTGGGCCGGAAAAATTTCGACAAAAATTTAAGTTTAGTTTATTTAAATATATATAAAAATAATGTGTTAATATTAATAATATTTATTAATTATAAACAAAAATGAACATAGTTACCATTCATTGCCAATCCATAAAATCGCATAAAATAGCATATCATAAAATAAAACATAAATACCTCTCTCCCCACGCCGACGTCCAAGCAGAGCTCCACCGAGTTGCAATGGATGTGACGTGGAAAGAGGGTTCCAACATAAATATTTCTCACCTAAAACTAAACTCAAATAATTTTAAGATTTGAAAATAGTGCTTGTTTCGAAAAACGGTTAGTAAATGGTTAAGTTTAATGTGAAAATGGATCAGTATTTATACCTATTTTTCTCGCATGTTAAATTTGATGCAGTAAAACAAAATTCGACCTTGTTATTTTCTGGTAAATTCTATTCTTTAATTTTTATTATTTTTTGATTTATTTTTATAATTTTTCGTTTAGAATTTTTATTGAATTATTACTAATTCAAATTTTTTGATTTAAGCTTCATTTTCATGAACTTTTATTAATTTTTTCAATTTCGTCGAATTTGTTGTGTTCTCTTGTTATGTTTGTGTTGGTATCGTGCGAATCTTGGTGCGTTTTGTTATTATTTTAATTTATTTTTATGTTTATTATTTTATTTTTAATTCCCTTTTTTCTCATATTTTATAGGGTTTAATTGGTGTTTAATAGGTTCCTTTAAATTGCATGTTATATTTGCGTGTGTGTTACTGATCCATTAAAACATTCCTCAAGGCCGTTTACGTTCTGGCCCAACAGTAGATTCAAACCATGTAATTTGGATCAAAAATTTGGATTTGTCAAAAGGTAAAAAACATGGTAGCCAAAACGAATTTCCAAGGAACAGAGAAATAGTTTATTCGAATATAGAAACTTTTTAATAATAAATTTTATTTTAATAAATTTTAGTTTTCAATTAATCGGACTTAAATTTATTCGAAAATAATTCCATTAATTTACATAAATTGGCATAAGTTCCTAAAAAATCCCAAAGAAAATTAGTAAAAGTAAATTTAAAATATACGTTGATGAAAATTATTATTTAAGAGCTTGAATAATGATCTCATAAATATAAAAGATCACAATCCAAGCCTTAAAATATACTTTATTAAAAAATTTACCTGTCAGCCATTTTAAAAATGGCTATTTCATAAACTTAATCATAATCGTAGTTAGATGTTTATAAAAACTTCTATTATAGAAGTTTTTAATGAACTGAATCAGGTCTATATATTTAACTAAGAGAGTCTCTTGTAGGGCCCGTATTTATCCTCACGCTAAAGGTCGAGACCAACAGATTTGTGCACCAACATTACAGGTACAAATACGATTGTCACGTAGTTTAAAATTCGTTTTATGAAGACTGTCTTTTAAGACAGAAAAATTCATTTCGACGGTAGAAGTGATGTAGCATGACAGTCAGAGGATGGAATCTAGCCTCAGCTTGCTGTTCTATAAGAAAATCATTAGTCTTAGGCGTATTTCTTAATAAATAATATTCGTTCTTCAGTGTCTGAATCAATAGATACAAGCCCACATTTTTGCACAAACTTTTATTCTTCGATTCGAAAATAAAACATGACCATAAATACCTCTTACATTCAGCTCTTCGAAAAGAGTTAAAATACTTTCGCGTAATTTGACGTGCATATCTGTGAAAAAATAAGTTGATATTAAAAAAGTGCTAATAGTTTTCATAATAGGATCAGGTTTGTGATATGATTGTGATATGAACTAGTTTCATATTATTTTACAATGGACAAAAACTGTCAAGTAACATTTATTAGTTTGCAAGCTAAATGCAGTTTACACTACTATTTTACACTACTATTTTACAATACTATTTTACACTACTATTTTACAATACTATTTTACACTACTACTACACAACTATTTGTGTCCTATCTCCTGATCTAACACGGCTTGAAACACTTTCATTATGCGATCTCTAGTTAACTCTATTCATGTAGCACAGTAAATTCTTCCCACTTAAATATTATTGACCATGATTTGAAGGTTGATCTTGATGAGTTTCTAATTTTATGAACCAGTTTTTATCACTAAAATAGTCTAAGATTTTATGAAAAAAAATAATAAAATCGACCGTGTGTTTGTATTTGACAGATACTCTTATTTTCAAGTTGTAGAGAGGAGAAGCGTTCCGAAGTTGTAATTTTGTTGGGATATTAAATATTCGTCGATGAATAGGTCTCTAGATCCGACTCCTCGTGTTCACTAATCAATAAGACAAAATCCCAACAAAGATATTTTCATTCACAAATATTCACAGCAAGATACAATTGTCTACTTCTCTTAAACACCCTAAGGGTATCACGAAATAAGTCACTGCAATCTGATTAACTTCTTTATCTGTTTACTGCTTTCAACTCGTTTCTCCAACTCGTTAGATTTTCTCTTCGACCAACTGGCAAATTATTTTGTTGTTAGTTTCATATATAATTTTTGGCTTCCCATTAATTTGGATTACTGAAGGGAAACAATTTTTCCCGTTCGGACAATTTATTGCCCATTTTACTAATCCCGGGAAGCTCATTAGATTGACGTTCAGCTTGGTGGCCCTTGATTAATGGGCTCGTCGGTAAATAATTTAATTAATTAATTAATTTTTTTTTAGCTCCCGACCCTTCAATATACCTTATCTCAATCTAATAGTATTTTATTCGTCTTCAAAATCAAATTTGCCACCGATTACCACTTTTCCCCCGAAAAATATTGACTTTTACTTTTTTTCAAAATTTTAATTAATTTTAAAGGATTTTGATAATTTTATTATTTTTATTCATATTCCCAACAATTTCAAGAATATGATGTTTTCTGTTTACTATCTTAACACAAATTTCTACTTAAATATCCATATTTTCAGTTTTGGATTCATCTAAATGTTTGAACTAATTGAGATAAAATCAAACCAGACTTTGAGAATTATTATACAACTTAACCAAGGAGTCCAAAATAAAAAAAAGACTTGATAATTAATTTCAAAAGTTCACAATTGACAACTTTATTTATTAATTAACATTTGATATTGATAACCAGCACACTCCTAAAACATCGATTTCTAAAACATCGACTACGAAAAGTCGATGTTTTAGTACTCGTACAAGCGGGCCGACCCGTTAATAACCAATCATAGTTTATTTACAGTATTTAAAAGAATGCAATTAGATCTCTTCAAATCTCATATACAGCTATTTAAAAGTTAATTCATATTAGTTTAATTGAAGTGCAATATTTTATTTTTATTCAAGTGAGAAGAAGCTTTCAGAGGTTTTTATGTCAAGAATATGATACCAAATTATATGAATACTTGTTGCTTTATATTTTTTGAATCTTTTAAAAAATAATAACAATCCCATCGTCTATTTTGTTATATTCATTGTATAAAATATAAAATTGTATATATAAATGACCCAAACTAGGACGCAATAAAATTATTTAATTAACAGGATTTAACAGGTAATTAACAAGATTCGATTACATTCTATCAAGTTTAATGGAGGCCTTTTCGTATCTAGGAGCTTAAGTAAACTAAGCCTTAAAATATTACATTTTTTTTTCAAAAATAACGCTAATTTTATATATTTGAAAAATCTGGTCAAAAGTCTTGCTAGGTCTTCTCGATGGTCTCGTCAGCCATGTAGGTTACATTTCATAAATACTTGATTTTTTTTTTAATAAGAAAGCAGTAAATACAATATTATTTTGATTTTTGTTATGTATTCAGAAATTTCATTCTCTTTCATTCTATACTTTTCTTTGCAAGGAATTCCAAATTTTTACCAAGGTGTTTAAAAGGTTAAGAACTTTAAGGTTAATTAATTAATAACAGTGGTGTTGTGCTAATTTTTTTTACCGGAACACGTGTATATAATTAAATAGACAGGGCCGATCCTGGGTAGGCGGCCTCTCTGTGCGGTCTCATGTCCCAAATTTAACGACGGGGGTGATTTTCCATGATAATCCTGGCGGCGACGTTTTTTTTAGGTCTCAATGAGACCTAAAAAAACGTAATAATAATACATATAAAAATTCGTTCGTCAAAAATTAGAAAAAAAAATCAGCAATTCTTTTTAATTTTTTTTTCAATACGTCAGCCAATTCTCGTTATCAGAAATAATCTTTAGTTCCGGAACGCGTTCCTGTCCAAAAAGGAAGTACAGGAACGACGTTTTGGAGCGTTCCGGCTCGACAATACCACTGATTAATAATCTTATTTTTTTCATCCAAAAAATTCATAACAAAATTTGCTTTTATTGTTGAATTAATTTAAAGTTGAAATTGTCAAAGAATTAATGTTTTAAAATTATTTCCACAAACTTATTATTCTCATCTGTATTATTCAGACTGTAAATTAATATTTTGTTTAAATTTAAAAAATGAAATTTTTACATAATAAATAAAATTTTCAATGGAAACATAATCATAACTTTTTATCGAAGTAGACTTAATTGAAACACAAAATAGGAACAGGCATTTCTATTTTTTCTATGAATCATTTGTATTTTGATTCTACTCAGTGCATAGCAACTGGTTTCTTAGATTCTATTAGATTATGTAACAATCAGTTAGAGCAGCGGTATCATGTTTGCTAGTTACTGTGTAGCTAAAATAGTGAAGCATGTATGGACACTGTTGATATCAGGGATGGCACTCATTGAGCAAGTTCTAACACGATGTGCTTGACGTATCCTACTCATCACAATGGCAAATTTGGTGCCAGCTTACGTTGAGCACGAATTTATGTGTGCACCGGCCCTACGCATCCTAAATCTATCCTCTATATTTGTATGTTATGGTATCAAAACAAGAATAATCGTGTTTAATTAATCTCTCGGCTAGCTGATAAATTTTATTTTTGGTGATTAGGTTTACCTTGATGACCAAAATTTAACACCAATGAATAATAAAATTAAATTTACCATAATATTTACATTCGAATTTGTGGTGCATTTATCATGCCCACATTTTTGGTAATTTCTATCTTTTTTTACTACTTCAAACGCAAATTCTTAATGCAAAATTATTGATAATAAAACTGTCAAAAAAATTGTCTCATTTAAAACAAAATAAATACTTATAATTTTTAAAAATCATTTCAAATTTCAAAACTAAATTAATTTTCATTATTTAATTTAATTCGAATTTTTCTTATCATAATTCTTTTTATAATAAGAAAGTTGCTTTTAATTTTTTATTTTGTTGTTAGTTTAAACAAAAAATATTTTTTTAACTTGATTACGAAATATATTCTTTTATATTTTTATATAATATGGACTTGGGAACATTTTTTTTATTCAAGTCATTTCTAAACAGCAGAATTTAAATTAATGAAGAGTTAACGTTTTCAGTTTATTAACATTTTACACCTTAAAAAATAATCAAATTTAGAATGTTACCAACATCGGGTGAGTTGATTTTCAATAAAAAAAATATTCATAAAATAAAAAACTTGATTGATTATTTTTTGTGATATTATGAAGATATCGTTTGAGGAAATTGACAGTGAAAGAAAATCTTATAAAAAACGGCATTTGATTATAATGTCGAAAAGATTTTTGAACTGTTAAAAAAGAAAAAAAATAAAAAGGTGAAAAGATAATTGATTTAATGAGACAAGACTTTGAGAAAAGAAGCATTCTTTGATTGGTGATTTTTTGACAAGATTTTCAAAAAATCACCAATCAAAGAATGCTTCTTTTCTCAAAGTCTTGATTCCTTCCTGGTTTATAGATTATAATTTTGAAACTTGCAGATTCAGCGACTGACGAAGACGGCGTTAATTATTTTCAATCACAATATGAAAATATTCATCAGAAGATTAGGGAAGGCAAAAGGTATGAAGTCGAAAGATAGTAGACAAAACTAGAAATATTATTCCTGCAAAGAATTGCGAAATCAAAAATTATAAATGTGTGAAAGTGTGTAAGAATTGTATAACAAAGGAAGAGGATCCATTTTTAATAGTTTTTGGGAACTGAAGGATTTTAACAAACAAAATACATTCTTGTTTGAATCTACTCAGCATACGCCAGTAAAAGGCGAGCTAGAAATTTTAAAGATCAGTCAGAGATTGTAGTTATACATTCTAAATTTTGAAAAGAAAATCGTAGCAGTATGTAAAAAGTTCTATGTAGGAACGTTTTATACATCTATAGCAAGGCTAGATGGGTTCTTAAAGCAAAGGTAATAGGAAAATAATTACATGTAAAAATGTAGGGATCTTGCAGAAAGAGTAATGAAGAATTTGTGGATTCTTTAAAAGTTCGTATACAAAGTTTTCCACGCCATGAAAACCATTACACGCGTTCTAATAATCCAAACAGAGCAATGTACAACTTGTGTGTCAAAAATTATGAATACAACAATCCAACAGGGAAATTCGTAAGACTTATTTAAATTTAATCTTTCAAACCTTGATGAAAATACCAGTCTAATGGAAGAGCATAGCATCCATTTAATTGAATCTTTAAAGATGAAAACTTAGCATCATGGAACACAGATAAATATTATGCATTTTTGATTGACCTACAAAGTCCCTTCTATATCCCAAAGTATCAGTATCTATTGCATATTATAAGTGAAAAATGTATGATTACTGTCAAAAAGAAACATAAGTGCATTTATTCTGACGACAAATCACCAACACATTTTTATAACTCTTCGTCGCATAACATATACTAGGGAAATTATTGGTTTTCTTATTATAGATACTTTCAATCACACAAACAATCCAGCATTCAAACACAATCATCAAACATCATAACCAACCTCTGGTCTCCAAACTACAATTTTGACATAGCTTTACTTAATACGTTAATTTAATTAACTATACCATATTCTTTAATTATCCTTGTTTCCACCCCCTTCCTTTTGGATAAACCACGTTTCGAATAATTTCATTTTCGTTTATATCTCTCAGTTTATAGCTTCTTTCATGAATTTGTTCTATAATTTCATACGGACCTTGATAACGATAATCCATGATAATCCATCTTTCTTATATTTTCTCGCTTTACTAAAACATGATCTCCAATCTTGAAATTTTTAGAAGTTATTGATATTTTTTTTACTTCCTAAATTTGTTTACATATAATTTCCTCTCAAATTTATTTTCTATTTATTTTATCTCTTTCAATACTTTCTGAATCAAGATTTCTGTTTCAGTCTATTGGCGGAATATCGTCCGACCAAATTCTATTTCTGCATCTGAAAATTCCGTTGTCTGCTGTATTGTCGCATTTAACATGAATTCAACATCTGATAATATTTCTGACCAATCTTCATATCGTTTTTTTTTCAATGTAATTGCCATTGCATCTCTAATAGTTCTAAATTGTTTCTCTACTAACTCATTTGTGTTATGATGATAAGGGCTTGAATATCTTATTTTAATATAATGTGAGTTCAATAATTCTAACAGTAAATCAAATTTAAATGTTTTATCTTTATCTGAGTGAACTGTCTTAGGAGCTCCAAATTTCAATAATCGTTTTTCTTTTAAAACTTTAGTAGTGGTGCCGCTGCTGTCAGTGAAGTATATCTGATAAATTGATCAATGATTGCCAAAATATATTGTCTGCTGTGTATTGTTTTATGAAATGGCCCACAAAAATCAATGAATATCTCTTTAATAACTTTATCGGTACTTTGGTTTATAACCATTTCCTTGGATTTTATTGTCCATATATTTCATTTTTGACCTCTTCTTCAATACCAGCGTGTTTAAATCAGTATAATTTTGATTTGTTTAAATGAATCGAAAATCCATGAACATGTATCCACACGAAGTCATGTTACAATCACAAAAGTAACACAAAACAAATAATACATGAGAAAACATTAAAGGAGTATAATAAAAATGATAATGCAAGAAGTTGCGATCATACGCATAATTCCTATATAATATTAATAAACTTTGATAATAAACTAGAATAATAACTATGATAAAAGGAATAATTTATGGTTAAAATTAACTAACGAAAAGCTTGAATTAGACATCAGTCTTAAAATAAAATTATCTCAGAAAAGAAAAGGCAGCTGAAGTCTTAGTTTCTGAACGCTTCTTAACTTTCCTTGAATTGCAATGCACAGCTGGAGCAAGAATGATTAAAGGTTTTTTTTGTATCAACTCATCGTTGTAGTGTATTATTAAACCACGTAAATGAGCATAATATAAAGCCCTTCAGTGTCACTCCATGGGAAAAATGAGACAGATGCTGTTGAGTACTTCGATTTCAGATTAGGTGAGTTTTCAATGCTATATCAAGAGTCGCCAAGAGGCTTAAAGAATAGCCAAAAATATTTCCAAATTCAAATTTATTTCTCCTTGGTATTGAGGTATTAGCATTGTCAGTAAACTTCTGTAATTACAGGCTTTAGACTTTTCTCTGGTACAAGAGTATTAATGGGAATTGGATAAGAAATTTTAGAAAGCTATGGCGAAGAAGAACCAGTACATAGTTGCAGAAAGAGCAGACAATTTCAAAGCAAACATTTTACGGATATTATTGGGCTTAAACTTTGTTATGAAATTAAAGCTATAGGAAGACTTTACAAAGCAATCCAAAGAGTATGTTGAAATTCATTTGCACGTCTAAATTTGTCGAAGTATTCCCAAACCCCATCCATTGCCTTTTGAATACTACTAACGTTACCTACCACAGTTGACAGTGCTGAAACGATCGTAGCAAATCTGAAAATAATAAAATCGTATTTCAGAAAATAAATGTGTCAAATTGTCCAGTTGTTCTTTTCATCGAAAAAAGAAATTACTGATAAATTGGAAAACCTTTGGTTAAAGATTTCCCAGAATTACAATTTGGGAAAATTCACTTTTAATTATAATTTGTATGTGTTATTTTTTACTTTTGTATATTATTATTTTTTTATTTTTATTTTTTTTTACATCTTTTTTTCGTAATACAATAAAAATATTTAGGTTGAGATTTTCAGTGTTTTTCTCATTATTGCATATTTATTTTTTTGTGAAGCAAATTTACATCTTGCATGCCCACAAAGACCTGCTAACGTTGGACAATGAAATATGAGTATATAGTACTGATGATAGCAAATTGAATTTAGAAATGGCGCAAATCTATCATATCTATTCGTTTTTTAAATGAGAAAACCAAATCGAATCGTTTGAAGAAACTAAAACTTTCGTACTTTGAGTTCTGGAATCTCGAAATTTACACAGCTCTTTCTATCTGGAATTTTAAACTCAACACAACTATATTTAGTTTTCACTGTGACCTTGGAAATGTTCATTGCACAAGTCACCTTATTTATTGTTTTAATCAGCCCAAAACCAAGTTCACAGATAAATACATAGAAAATGTTGTGTAATGTCCCGTTGATGTAATTAAACCGTGAATGATTAATTTTTAATGCCTCGATTTTTCAATCGGCTTTTCTATATGTAAGAAACCAAATCCTAAATGATCAAGGATGCCAGATTTTCGAAAAATCATATCGGGATTAAAAAACAAAAAAAAATCAATTATATTTTGTGAAAAAATATAAATTCATTCATATTTATTATATGCATTTATAAATAAAATATTTATTAGAAAACTGTTCAATATCGGGAGTTACGGTTCATATATCGGGAGACGGGAATATGCGTTCCATATCTGGAAACTCCCGCCGAAATCGGGAGGTCTGGCAAGCCTGTAAATGATGCTGGACAATAAAAGCTAGTTAAATATATAAATATTACTTTGTACTATAACTTTGCATATATTTTTTAAATGGATTTGGTATTGTAATAAATATCATTTATTATCAATAAATTTAAATTATTTTTCCTAAAATGTGGACATAAATAAAACTACAATTTTTATATTTTAAAATTTTTATTTATAAATTAAAAAAACGATTTTTTCCCAAGACATTTTTCAAATAAAAATTAATTAAATTTTCTTGAGTAAATTTAAGTATTTTCACCACATTATCAAACTTTATTTGTGCTTATCAATTCTATGCGATCAGCAAGTGATGAGACTGCTAAAGCTCCTTTTATAGCGCGGTCCTTAAATGACGTGGTGAAGTGCGGTTTGTTTCTGCCATACCATTTCGGTATTGCAATTTTGTGAATGTTGTGAATACTAGCCAGCAAGGCTACAACATTAAAAACATACGAAGATGCTGGTATACAGAGAGCACATTGAACATTAAACTTTTTTAGTATTTATTGATTTCAAAATAGATTAAAGTAATTCTCACATAAGTGCTAACTTGAATAATTTGTATTTTTAGCCGTTTTTAATTTAATTTATTTATGTCATTTTATTTTTAGATCTTTCAAGGCTTGTTTTGGTATATTGTGGGAAAAAATCAACTTAATTATCAATTGTTTTAAAATACTCAATTTTGAGCATTCATTGGATATTTGTTGCACTTTTTCATCATCGGATGACGTTTTGATTTAAACAGTCGACCATATTTTTAAAACATATTTTGGACACTCTCTACTCGAGTGAAACTTTTTTACATTCGTTTCGTTTAAAGTTTGAAGACAGATTTTGGTTATGGTGAATAGTAGACTAGGAAAATATTAAGGGTATTAAACTGTATGTAAATCATATTTTTAGTAAGTAGTATATAACAGGAGTGGCCAACCTGCGGCTCACGAGCCGCAGGTTGGCCACCCCTGGCAAATAAATATTTACTATTTAGTTCCTCTTAAATATGTTAAAACTTGTAACTTTTAGTGACTATCAACAACATTATTAAGAAGCTCTAATTTAATAATAAAAGAGTAGGCGTAGATATTTAATGTATATAGAAATGCATATAATAGCAATCATGAAGGTTTTGAGGTCAAAATGATTAATTTATGAACGATTTAAGGTCAGATGTAAAAATTGTCAAAATTGTGACAAAATCAGCTTTTCATTATAATTATAACATGCATTTCTTAAAATTCTTTATGACAAAGGATTGCTTTTTTAATTTTACATAGAAATTGACCTTGGAAATGTAAGTTTTTCACAGGAAAAAATATTCAAACAATTTTTAAAATTGAAACTGATTTTTTCTTTCACGGTATTTTCAATTTTTGAATTTTTTTATAAATTTTTTTAATTTTGCTTGCGCCGTTTCTGTAGTATCCCTGTGTGTGTGTGTGTGTTTGACAGGTGCTTAACCCTTTCGGGACCACTTTTGTGTAATAAATAAAAATATTTTTTTATGATTTCATTGTACTAATAACTAATTGTACTAATACTAATTTCATTATACTAATATTCCATATACATATCACTTTTCCTGTATTTTAAGGACCCTTTGGGCCCTCGACATTCATATCCCGTTGATACTTTTGAATGGGTAATTTTTGTTCCATTGGTATATAATAACAAGCGGGACATTTATGCCCCTGTGGTCTCGAAAGCGTTAACACGCATTGAGTCGACCATTTATATAAAAAATTAATTTCAATAACGTGTGTGCGTGTCTGTTATTTGTTTTACAGTTAATATTTAAAACACTCCTCGGTGGAGTTTCGACTATAAAATTATTCTAAAATAATCATAATTTATGAAACATTTGATGAAAAACATACCTAAATATTCAATTTTTGTCTGTTTAGCAAGGGCTTTATTTCCCAATTTGGCACGTATAAACTTTGATTAAAAAAAATTTTTAATATTTTATTAAAATTTATTTTTTATCAATTTTTTATTGCTTTTATTGCTTTTTAATTTTTTCTTTTTTTTAAATTTATTTTTAACCTTTTTAACTATTTTGTTATTTTCTGGATTTTCTGAGTTTTTATTTGATGATTTTTTTAATGCAGTTGATTTTACTTTTACCATTTTGTTTAAATTAACTTATTTTTGTATCGATTTATTTTTGTCGAATGATCTCGTTTTGATTTTATGAGTCATTTATTACATTTTTATATTTTTACCTCTAATTTTTTATTTTAATTTCAGCACTGAACACCTAATTTGTTTCGGCGGTACATGTGGCTGCTGTTAATGTGTTGTTCTATTGAAGGTGAACAATTCGATTAGCAAGTTAATACACCTGATTCAGTTCATTAAAAACTCCTATAATAAAATGAAAAAATCAATAAAGTTACAATATAGGGACATACATACTTACCCGTGTCTGCATGTAATTTGTTCATATGAATAAAAATTTATATTATAGGAAAGAATTGTTGGCGAATAGGGTGGATTTTTATTTATTTTTTCTAGGGTTTTTGTGTGACTCCCACCTAAACGCCAGCAAGATTATTATTCTATCCCTCCTATGTACCCATGGTGATTTCCATGTTGGTACTGTACATAGAGGTTGAAAATTCATGAGCAGGTGAGCTCCATTTCTAGAACTACTCCTCATGATATTTTCACTTTCGGGTTCTGGACTGCCGATAGAAGGTCTTACGTCTTTCTCTTTCTATATCCTGGTCCTTACTCTATATCCTATTCCTACAATTTCCATACTTATTTGTCATCTTTACCCGTTATTTATAAATGTATCCTTCAAAATTTTGGGCAGCGTTCCTCCCTTATTTTTTGGTAAATTTCCTATTTCATTTGTTTAATCACGATATCGACTACATTTGCCCTAGTTTACCATTTATCTTTCCCTATATTAAAAATTTGATTACCAGTTCTTTAACTCCCGGTACATTTCCCATGATTTTAAGTAGTTACAACCCTCTATGATCACTTCAATAAACATTTCTCTCTTCTGTCAGATTATATCATTCAACTATTGGAAAAATACTTTCAAATTTACATTCCTAAACTATCTTATCCTTTCCTACTTGAGTTTTAATTAATTTCCTGATGATGTTTTAAATTTTCCCTGCAAAACTTTATTCCACCTTAACTAACGTCGCACTTCCTGTGAGTTTAAATTTTCTGCTCGCCTCGGCCGATTTTCAGCGGCCGTTGCGAGTCGTTCAACGATGCCCTGCGCGGGGTCCTACTGCGGACTACCGAGGTTTCGATAAGGCGCGACCCACGAGCACAACTAGGGAACTTAATCCACCAGCCGGCCCTAGATCTGCCTGATCGATAGCTATTGCAATACTTATTATAAATAAGATTTTAGGGGGACTTGTCAGTGGCACCAAAAGATTCCACGACAATCCAGAATAAAATCAAAACTTTAACTCCGAAATATATATTTATACAAAAATAACAGTACTTACAATCCACAGTCATGCAACCAGATTTGAAAAATTGGCATAAATTGGCATAAATTGGCATAAAAATTTTAACTACAAGTGATTCACTGTTTGTCTAAGAATGTCTAAAAATTCTGTAAGTCTGTAAGTCTGTAATTCTGTTATTCTGTTTTCTAAAATTCGGTTAGAAATTATGAAAATGACTGCCGTATATATAGTATTTTTGTGCCTGTGTGCGACCAACGGGCGATTTTTCGCCATTTTTAGGGCTTTTTAATTATTTATTTATTTCGAAATGTTTTTGTAATTTTTTATATATTTTTCTTTAATTTTTGATATATTAATATTTTATTGTTGGATTTTATTTTTATTATTATTTTCTTACAATATTATTTTTTAACCCCAATTTTTTGTTTTGTGGTCGCCTCTTCTGCCTGTGTTTTTTCTAAACCTTATTTTGAAAAGTTTTGACAGTTTATTTTATTTTTCGTATGTTTTTTTCTGCAGCTGTAGGCTTTTTAATGATTTTAATTAATTATTTGTTTTATTTAATTTTGTTATATTTTTATTTTGTTTTAATTAATATGTTTTATTTTATTTTTGATCTCTTCTTGTGGTGCGTGCTTATGTTACAGCAGCCATATTGACAATTTCCAAACGACATTAATTATTTTGTTTTAACTTATACAATTTTCACCTTTTTGTTTAAATTGGTTTTGTAATTTTGTTTTAATTTTGGCTCTGAGCCCAACAGAATGAATTAAAAGAAAAAAATTTTTAACATAAAAACATAATAAGTAGTAAATAATGCATGCAAACTTTCAAAATGTAGAAATGTTCAGTTCAATAAAAACTATATAAAACTATTTTTAGTAACTTTTTAAACAAGTTTTTTAAATTAAAGCCGAAAACTTTTGAAAAAAATACCAATAACTCTACTTTGAGTTGTTGAGAAAATTAAGAAATAATTTTGTAAGATTTTTCATGAAATTCAATCAATTTAATATTTTTACAACATTTCAGATATTTCAAAAATATACATCGAAACTCTATGTTTTTGAGGAGATGAAGAATTAACAATGTAACATTTAACCTGTATTTAAAATAGATTCATTTTTTACCTCATTTGCAATTTACCAGGAGCAGTGGAACCAATACCTTCAAATGAGGAGTTGCAAAAAATACGGAAAACATAAGTTTTCCGATAATTTAAGTTTAAAAAAAATTTTTATAAAGAATAAAAAATCCAAATCATTAATACCATTGAAAATGAGGAAGATTTTTATAAATTTGTGAAATTAATGGAAATCAATAATTATAAAATCAATAAATATCAAAAATTTGCATTTGTCAAAAGGTAAAAAAGATGGCAACCAAAACAAATTTCCAAGGAACAGAGGAATAGTTTATTCGAATATAGAAACTTTTTAATAATAAATTTTATTTTAATAAATTTTAGTTTTCAATTAATCGGACTTGAATTTATTCGAAAATAATTCCATAATTTACATAAATTGGCATAAATTCCTAAAAAAAACCTAAAAAAATTAATAAAAACTAAATTTATAATAAATGATGATTAAAAGTATTATTTAAGAGCTTGAATAATGATCTCATAAATATACGAGATCACAATCCAAGCGCTAAAATATACTTTATTAAAAAATGTACCTGTCAGCCATTTTAAAAATGGCTAATTCATAAACTTAATCATAATTGTAATTGGTTGTTCATTAAAACTTCTATAATAGAAGTTTTTAATGAACTGGAATCAGGTGTATGAAAATTACGGCGGCCGAAATTTTTCTGCGTACAAGCGGCCAATCATAAGCGCGGCCCTGAATATATAAGCGGGAAATCAGTTGTAATTCAAAATTCAGTCAGTAATCTATGAATTTCTCAAAAAGCCGGAAGGAGTGAGAAAATATTTTCAATGAATTTCTCTGTTATGTCGACCATTTACGGTTACAAACACACAAACAACCAAGCCAAGGCTAGCTGATAAGGAAAGTGTACAGGAGAGAAATTCTACAACTAAATATAGATTTCTGCGCGAAGTAGAGAAACTATAAATCTAAATCGGATTTCCCCGCAGCATTATAATTATATAACTTGCTTAAGATAGAATTTTGGAAAGTATTCAACGCTTTATGTAATTTTGATAACAATAACAATTTAAACTTTAAATAACAGGGTTAAAAAACAATGATAAATATATTAAGTTGGAAAAATTCTAGTTGAAGTTATAATTTAGATTAGATTGAAAATGATTTTTATAATCGAAAATTCTCTATGAATATAATTTGCTGTAAATACTCAATTAATGTATAAATTAATGTAGGCTTCAGCAAACTTTTTAAGTTTCGCCCCCATTTTAATATATTTATTTTTGACGCTCCCGACTTAATGAAAAAAATCATAACGCTACAATAAAAAAGACGTAAATAAAATTAATATCTTTAAAATAAACAAAGTGTATTTTTCTATTTCTTGTAAATTGAACAAATTAAATATTATGAAAATAACAGTTCTAATGCTTTAGCAAAAAACCAATAATAAATATTCAACGAAAAAACCATACTTGGTTTGTAAAATCTAACAGTTTTAAAATTTTTTCTGGAAACAAAGAATTATTACTTTTTAAAATTTTCTGCGCCACAAAATTATTATCACGCGCCCCAATCCGGGGGCCTGCCCCCTAGTTTGCGTACCTTTGAATTAATGCATAAATTGATATATATATATATATATATATATATATGAAATCGTAAGGTATTTCTATTGGATCCATTTTTATTTTTTGTATTACGTCATAAAGTTGAATTTAATATTGTGCTTTTTGATTAAAATTTGAAATTATCTTGGTTCTTTATTTATATGTACACATGAAACCGAATTTCACCTTACAACTTGACTTCGACATACCACGGTATATCGCCGTACGAATTAACCGTGTTGTACTAGGGTTGACTGTATTTCTGTTTATATTATAGAGTAGTTTGCACTATTCTAATTTATTCCAAGAACAATACCAAAGAATCAACATATTTTCATCTCACTTAATTTAGTTCAAACAAGAGTCATTTCAAAAAAATTAGTTTGGATAAAACCAGGCCCGGTTTTAGGCATAGGCGATGTCGGCAACTGCCTAGGGTGCCAATTTACATGGGGCGCCAAAAAGTTCTGGGAGGAATCCAATGAAAAGCGACCAAAAACAGATAATAGCTTTTTGAAGCTTAAGCAGATCAAAACATATATTAGATCTACAATGTCACAAGAACGGCTAGTGGGATTAGGAATGGTGTCGATTGAACACGAAATCGCGCTTTCGGAACATCAAAGAGGACTAGAGGAGGCTTGTTCGCGCTTATTTGGGGTGGACGGGTAAAAAGGGATTTGGTTAAACGCTCACAGTACGATATAGTTAATTGATAAACTATACTGGATAACTGTAGTATTTATGAATGTTCCTTATTTTTTTATTTAATTATGATTACTGTTTGAGATAATTTTTTTATTACAAATTTATTTTTTAGTGTTATATTTACAAATGAATAATTAGCAAATTTGTGTTTTTTATTATTTAACTTAATTCTACTCGTGTTAGGGGCGGCCAAAAAAAATCTTGCCTGTAGCAGCAAAAAGTCTATGTCAAAAGTTATAAAATTATGAGCACAATATTTTAGCGCAAAATTTTCTGAAAACAATTTTGGTTGAATAATGGTATCCCAGATGCTCTATACTAAGAGTCAATTAATATCCAGGTGAAAAAGATTATTATTATTATTAATATTAGTAATAATCATTAACCAAATAAAAGTAGAGTTGATATAATGAACTTATGTAGTAAAATTAACATAAAATAAAACAATTTTAGAGGACTTCCACATTCAGAAGCACAGAATAATCAGAATTATAGAATCAATCAACCTATCATAGATCTCAATAAATATATTCATAGATTAATACTTACAAAAACAGCCTTAACCCTTTGAGTGCCAACATGATTTTAAGAGGATTAGCTAAAAATGCCACTCTGTTAGAGGAAAATAGAAATTTAAAAATATATTTCTCTGTAACTTTCTAAGCATTTTATTTACGAAAAGTATTTAAAAAACAAAAAAATAGCATAAATAATATTTCTATTTCTTATAAATACACATTCGGAATAAAAATCGACAAGTAGAAATAAAGATCGAATTTGTCCATGCAGGACCAGGATGGCGATCGCGCTCCTTGGCACTCAAAATGTTAAATTCATAATAATACCTGAAACTCTTAACCAAACTATATTTTCGACTAAAAAAAAATTTCAAAAATCACAACATTTTTGTTTAATCTCAAACCGGATTTAATGCAACAAATAGTTACCTGGATTGACAATAACATTTGATTACTCAATAGAATTATCCCGATTATTATCATTAAGCTTGTTGTCATTAGAACAATGCTAATCTCGAAGCGACAAATCAATATCTTTTCCATTAATCTACAAAAATTTCATTGCGTAATGATTTGAGAATATTTTTCAAAAAATTGATTAATTAAGAATCGTAACCGGATTATAATAAATCACATTTTAACCAATATATACTATTATTTATTATTAAATCATACAAATAAACAAAATTCAAAGTCACTTTAAATACATTTTTACAAAACAATTATACAAAGCATTGTGAGTCAAATAGGTTTAATTTAAAATATCTACGTCCATGGAGTCAGTTGGCTCGACTTTTAGAAATATATTCTCTTCTGCAATGGAGTTATTGTCGTCGTTATTTTCATAGGAGTGATATGAATTGTCAGATTCTGGTCTGAAAGATGAAAATTCATTTTCTAATTTTGCATCACTGTCTTCTTGACTGTCTATAAAATTTAAACTTTCTGATGATGACAATCTTTGAATAATGTTTTCTTTTGGACTAACCATTGGATGATTAAACGAAATATGTCTGATTAAATGGTCTTTTCTGTAATATTCTTTAGAGCAAACTCCACATTTGTATGGCTTGAATCCAACATGCCTCAGCGCATGCCTCTGTAGATTTGATCTTTGAGTGAAGCTTGTGTTGCAAATGTGACACTTATAACTGCCATGTACTTGAAGAGTATGTTCTGTCAAATTGTTCAGGCACGGGAAAATTTGTCGACACTGATTACACTTAAAACAACGTGATTTTTTCAATTTTACTGGTGTTGATTTTCGCTTCTGTTTATTACAGTCGTTCATTGTAGTCATTTGTAATGGGAAAAACCCAGACATACTGTGGGATTTAGGAATATTTGGGAGAATTGGTCTGGATGTAAATAAAGTTTGAAAAACATGAGGTATCATCAATGGAATTTGTGATGATAATCTAAATTGATTCGTGGGTACTGGACTATTTTGGCTTTTTGAAAGCTGGACATCACAATATTTTAGGGATAAATTCAGTGGTTCTTCTTGGTCAGAAGATTCACTTTTTCCTGGTGAAATAAAACTGGCTGTACTGGATGAGTATGATGAGTATCGAGTTGAGACTGGAGGAATTACTTGTAATGGATTTAACCAATGAGAATGGAGTAGTTGATGAAATGATTTCATCAATGAATTATTTTGTTCCATGAAATTCATCTAAAAATATATAATAAATAATTATTATTTATGTAGAATTTACCTAATATTCAAAATTTTTCGTTTATTCGCAAATTTTTATTTCAATAAAATCACCGTCAAAAATATTGCAACTGTTTAAAATTATTCATTCTTCATTTTAAATACTAAAAGTTGTTTATGCGGTAAATTTTATTGTCCAATGGGCAAATAGAAAAAATTCCATAATAGTGTGTGTCAAATTTTGTCCGGCCAATCAAATTGCAATAAAACTGTTACTGGGATGTTATTAAAAATAAGTCGAAACAAGAAATAGATGAGCACATTAAACAAAGAAAATTTAAACATACATACATAATTGTTAAAATATTGTGCTTATTGACAGAGATACATGGAACAGGTAAGTTTAATTATTCATTAAAATAAATAACGACAAAAACTAGGCAATATAGTGATTGAAATCACATCTATTATAAATATAACAATTGCTATTCAAAAAATTAATTTTTTTTACATTTCTTTAAGTTTTATATTTATTATTAATTAGTGTAAAATTTTAGGATTAGGGCTCTTCCATGTTAAATTCCTTACAATGGCAAAATAAGGGATTATGTAATGGTTTAGTAGCCAAGTTATTAGTGATTTATTGTTATAAGCAATCAACTTTTTTATTATTTGTTAAATTTTAAATGTTGTCATAGATTCCGTTGCTGAGCTAGAAACCACGAGACATGTCTAACATGTCGCAACATGAAGCTAACTTATATGGTCAGTCTGAATCTCTGGCCACTAGCCAATTATTATATTTATCCTAGTTGATTATGAATTTATATGAAACTAGTTTCAACAGGTTTATGTACTTTATTTTATCGCATCATCGGGAGATCAGATGTGAGCAGTGAGTAGGTGGTTTATATAAAAATTTTGTCAGAAGAATTGAATATTTTGCTGTCGCATTATTGGTTGAATATTTCGCTGTCACATTATTGGTAACCTTGTGCTTTTTTGCAACACAATCCTGATTTCCTTATACAAACAAATCAACAATAGGAAAAATAAATATAGAACATTAAAATAATTTTTTTTCAAAATTATGTATAACAGCAATAAATGTCAATAAGAGTCTACGAGTTAAAAGTTACGAAATAATTTTGTAAGTTACTCCTTTGGCAGTGGTACATAATTTCAGTGAATTATCTGAAATTTGTCAATAGCCGAACAAAAAATAAATTTCTCTTTTAATCGAAGTATTTTTTCAGAGATAATTGTAAATCCGATTTCAGCAGCCAAAAGGATAAATAAAAAATAGGCATGATAGCAAAAAAAATTCTGATTTTTTGTAATGCATCTATCTACTATTCTTCTAAAGTGTAGTTAAAAATATCGGACATAAATTTAAAAAATTTAGAAAAAAATAGAATTAAAAGCCTACGACTCTACGAAATTAAATCATAGTTAGTAATTTTAAAGTTTTTTTAAATGAACTTTTCATAAACATCTATGAATTTAAAAATCCTAAAAGAAATAAAATATTTAAAGATATATATATATCCCCATCAGGTTCATTGTAAAGCCCCGCGTCGTTGCTGTTTATATATAAAATGCTATTAATAAATTAGTTTTGTTTTGGAAAAAATTTACCATAATTAACTTGATCATATTTTAAAGCATTCAATTACACACTTTTAGCGGCTCACGTGCTGGAAACGTTGTAGGTAACGATGTAGTTATTTGTGATAAGTGATTTTTCAAAATTTCGTTTAAAATATTAGGTAGTCTTTAAGTTATAGCAATTTTTCCTCGAGAGTATTTTTACGCGCAATTTTGCGCGCTACAGCAAACCACTAGCGCGAATTACGCACCGCTTAAAACGTGTTAATAAAAGTTTTCTAATGTAATGTTAACATATATATATATATATATATATATTAACTTTATATCTAAATCGCCATTTAATGTCATTGGAGGATTAATGGGTAAATAATAAGTGGACCAAGTGAAGTAAAGGGTTTGAGGTCCTAAAATATGTGTAAAAATTTATTTAAGAAGTACTATGAAAGAAGAAAGATTAAATATTATAGTATATAAAGCAGGAAATTTTTAACTGAATTAACAATGTCAAATTAATTGCAGGAAATAAATCAAAAGTATGATTTTTTAAATAAATTCTTTTTTATGTGACATTGAATTTTTGATGGCACTTTTTTTGTTAATGAATTAATGAGAATTTTCTTGAAAACGTTTTTTTCTAACTTCAGTTTAATGGCTCCGAAATTTTCTCCACTTGCACCCCGATGTGCCTGGATCCGTCACTGTTTAGTGGAGTTGGAAAATTTACAAAACCAAACTAAATCCGAAATGCGTCAAAGTTGTTGTATTAAAATTGGATTTTATTAATTATTCTAAGCATTAATTTTTTAAAAATTGCAATAATGAAATTAGGAAACATAATTTTGTTAAAATTGCAATAATGGCAAATTTTATTTTTTTTGTGTAGATTTTTGACTGCTGAACAAAGATTAAATGAAATTTGGAAGATCATATCAATCACTGTCTGGAAATTGGTTCTGAAATTGGTTTGTTATAAGATACTATATTAAAGAAAATCTCAATGGTTTCAAAGACCTCGTGATATCATATTTTTCATTAGCGATATTTGATCAGGCCTGGGCAATGGTCATTATCTGGTTTAGAAGGTACCCGGTGATCGTTGAGCTAACCGTCCGAAATTAGTTCGTGAAATAAAAAATAACAGTAATGCAAAACGGCGCTTGATGAGGGCTTGGTGACGTGACTTATAGTAAGATAGTGGCATTCTGCCGATTAGTATCAAATAATATTTTCAATCCTCTGTCAAATCTCTCTCCTATAATCAAACCTCATTATATTTCTGATAAACAGTATTACTTTTTAATAACTGCTTACGATGAAAGTTAAAATTTAATTATTATTAAAATATTATCTTTTTCATCTTTTAATAATAATAATAATAATAATAATAATAATAATAATAATAATAATAATAATAATAATAATAATAATAATAATAATAATAATAATAATAATAATAATATCAAAAATAAAAATATATTATTTCAATTGTTAAAATATAAGTAATTTTTTATCTCCGATTTTTTAAAAAATAATAAATAATTTATTATTATCAAATCATAGGTAAAAATAATAGCAATAAGTAACATGCACATTTAACACTTGCACACACAATAAAAATAATTGCACAGAAGTTATATCTACAAGACACACAGATTAGTCTGTAACTAACTAAACAATAGAATTTACATGTCTATAGCAACTCTAGCACTAATATAATCGATGATGATTCGATCAATCGGTGATTATTCTCGCCAAGCTTCGTATTTCTTTGTTTAACTGCCCAAATATAGTAACTAGTAAGAGGACGCTGGTACCGGATATCCTGTTAACCTTATAGTTATCTGCCCGTAGTGACTGAGATTTTATATATACAACTTGCAGCGAGAAATTCGTTTAAAGCGAGAGATTCGGTGACTAACGATACTACCAGTTGTACGCGAAACGATTTGTCTTGAAGTTCCCTATTTGATTTCTCATTTCCGTTTTCGTCGTTCTGCAATTTAACTTGAAGTAAATTTTAACAAATACAAAATCAACATCGAAATAAAATAAACTGATAAATATGAAATGAATTTTTTTTTGATTTGAAATATGTGAAAATTAGTTGAAAATTAAATTTTGCAATAATTTTAGTAACGATGTTAACAATTACCTAGCAAATGTGTCCTAGAATTACATAATAAATAATCTATGGAGGATGAAACTGCCGGCACATGTCAAACCAGGCGTGGATAATTGTGTGCTAGCAAGATAATGGATTTTTGTGTGCGTGTGTGTGTGTGCTGGAATAATATTTATTTTAGATATTATAATTTTATCACTACTAATATACTGTAAAACCAAAACAATGCATGATTGTATTAATTTTTTTGCAACATTACATAAAGCATTGTGATAGTGGCATAACGATTTCAATTGTTATTTTTAGGTTGAATTTGCACATGTCAAATAAGTTGCTAGGCAAATTAGATCACAATTACAGTTATTTGATATTATAAATACAATAATAAAATAAATATATTTTTTCCCTTAAATTTAATAATAATAATAATAGTAATAATGATAATATAATAATAATAATGATAATAATAGTTATTATTAGTATTATACAATGGGATGCAAAGTTCCTAATTAATGCTTTTTCAGATTTAGAAGTAATAGAAAAAATCAAAGAAAACGAAGCCTTGTTGTTCTTAAACTAAGTTGTCCACATTTTTGGACTACAGCTATTAGCCAAAAAGAACAAAAAACAACTTTAAATTTCAATAATATAATACTTTAATGTGAATTCTAAATTGTAGAAATATAAAATTAATTATTTATTAAAATTATGTCATTTTGTTCCATTCGTTTTGTTCTTAACAATAAATAAATATTATAATATATGATTAAAAATAGTAAAAAACACATTTATATGTACTGTAAATAATGTACAAATATTATTTAAATAAAAATATCTTTTAAAATATTCAGAAATCGCCACTTGGAATTTTTTACAGTTGCAATTTTAATTAAATACATAATATGAATAGAACACATTCACTCACGTAAATAACATAACATGAATAAATTATTTGATCCACTTCACCATTCGTCTACTATTTTCATATTCAAATTCTTTTGTCTTCAATTCAAACTAAAATTAATGCAGGCTTCGGCAAAATTTTTAAGTTGCGCCTCGCATTTTCAACATATTTATTTTTGGCGCCCCCAACTTAATAAAAAAAATCATAACGCTACAATAAAAAGAGGTAAATAAAATAAACATCTTTAAAATAAATAAAGTGTATTTTTCTATTTCTTGTAAATTTGAACAAATTAATTATTATGAAAATAACAGTTCTAATGCTTTAGCAAAAATCAATAATAAATATTCAACGAAAAATCCATACTTGGTTTGTAAAATCTAACAGTTTTAAAATTTTTTCTGGAAACAAAGCATTATTACATTTTAAAATTTTCCGGGGACCCGTCACCTAGTTTGCGCACCTTTGAATTATTATATATTTTTATTCACAGCTGAATAGCAACTGCAACTGTAAAGGCATCCTAATTGAAGCTTTGCTATTTTGCAACTGTGCTCAAAGAAAGATCAAGATTTAACATTGATTTGATGTTTTCATCATAAATATTATGTCCTGCCACAAATGTGAATTATTCAACCAGTCTAGACACCCGAGTAGACACTTGTGCTCATTCTTAACACATTTGATAATATTTATAACAGACAGAATCCTACAAATTTAATGATTTCTAAAATTGAAATTCACCTAACCAAAATTTTTAATGCACTGCAATAAACTTCGACCGGATAACTCCTTAATTTCTACAAATTTATTATTTTTTTACAGAGACTCTAAAAAAGTATTTCGATGGGAATATGCGAAATTTCAGTGGGAAAAAGATTTTACAATTCTGATTTTTGTGTCGGAAAATATGGAACAATTTTGTAATTTAAGACTTTAGAAATTTTTATGATGTTAATTTTACATATTCTCCAATATTACAAGACAAATTTACAAGTAAATCATTCAATTTTTATTGTGGATTTGAACAAATAAATATTTCTATAATTTAAAACAATAATAGAAAATCTGTGAAATTTTTATTTCAATTAAATTTCATTTAAAAAAAATCACAAAAAATATTTTTCAATATAATTTCTAACTTAATTAAAATTATAATTCGTTTTTAAATATCTGTTTCATTTGGTTAAAAAAAAACCTCACATAATACATATTGTTTCAATTGTTCGATCATTACGATTTTATGCAACTTTTGTACAAATTTAGTCCCCGCAAAAAGTCAGCCACCAAAGGCTTTTAAAGCTAGGTTACAATTCTTATATATATACTTCTAAGAACTTTGAAAGATATGAACCAAATTTTGCAGACACTCTTTAGAATCATACTTGCTTTAAAAAATAGTATATTTTAAAGTTTTCTTAAAATCTCGCTTTATTCCTGAGTGGTTTTATATTCAATTTTCCTTTAAATAAAGAGCACAATGCTCAATTTTTACTGTCAATTAATTAAAATCATTTTAAAAAGATTGAAAAATGTTCAGAACAATAATTTACTGTAACCAAATTTCAATATTTACCTCTTCTTAAATGAGAGAGAGAAAGTTTGTTTGTTCGTTCTCTTACACTTCTAGACATCTTGACTGATATAGGCCAAATTGCGATAATTTTCTGTAATATACTCAAGTGATAGAACTTTCAAGAAACTTTATACACTTTTGTAAAACATATTGCTTATTTTTTCAATATTTCACTGGTTGCATAATAATTTTCTGTCAAAATACTGATCTAAACATATCCAGAAAGTGCTATAACTAATTGGATAATATAAACTGCACCCATTGATTCACTAAGAATATTTGACAATCATATGCCAATCAGATAACCAGACCATAAATCACAAGCAATGAAATCAGTACATAAGTGTATACTAATCAAACAAAAAATTACCCTAACTGTACCTTCTCTCTAAAAATCTTTCTCTTATTGGATCTCATTATTCATGTTGTACTTATAATGGTTTTTTGCTTTTCATGTTGTTTAACCACTCGGGCTTTCCTTTAATTAATTAATTAACAATTTTCTGTTTTGTAAGTTTTCTTGCATTTTGACTCTTGTCCAACGTATTCTGATGAATCCATTCTTGCTATGGTCGTTCCCATCATCTGATCTGTATCTGACCCATTTTCAATTTTTAATTCTATTATTTATTGATTTCTTATGATTTCGAATTTTACAACATTTCCTTTTAATTATATGGAAATAATGACTGTCTAAAACTATAACCACTTAAATTTAAATTTAACTACCCCAACCGGAAGAAGAAACTGAGAGTAGGATTATAACACTAAATAAGAAGACGTAAGCAGAATAATCAAGGTATCAAATCCCTGACCGAGGAATAGAAATTCATTCAAAGGTAATTATTATTATTTTGTTCAAGGTCGTGGTCTTGATACTTGCTGACAGTGGGAAACAAATTATCATTTATTAAATCATTGTGTTTGAATTACGAATTATTAATTCCTTTATATACGCTGGGAATTATTATTTATATTTTTTATCAGAAAATTCTAAGAGCTCATAAATACCGACTATCATTATTTATTTAATTTAAGCCAAAAAGTTATAATGCTGAGTAAACTAACTATTATTAAGACAAAATTTAAACTACAACTTATATTTATAATTAAAAATAAATACCTCGGTTCCTTAACACAAGTGAGTCTAATTATTTGGGGGTCATCCATACATTATATCCGCAATAAAACTCCCGGTTTTGTCACTCCTATTACACCTCGTACATTTTTAGAATTCCTCCTTTATGCGTACATACACATGACTGCCTAACTCACAGTATAGAAATGCATTAAGTAGCTGATTTAGTATTTGTTTTAAGAGTGAAATTCTAAAATAGCTATTATATAGTATCTACTATAATAATATTGTGAAATGTCATAGACAAAATAAAATTTATCAAAAATTATAATTTTACTCTTAACAATTAACCAGAACAATAGTCTTTATATAGTGTATCTGTTCATACAAGACGTGTGATCATTATATAATTTTTTGTTTACATACACATTGTTTGAAAAATCATTCCTACTCGATGTGTACATTATATATGGATGGTCTCTTATAAAAAAAGAGAATAAGTGTAACAATTAATTAAACCACTCTATGAAACAACTAAAGACTTGAATCTAGTAATAGCAACTGGTAAACTTAACATTTATAAAGTATTTATATAATAACAGTTCTTAAAATACTCTAAATTAGGGCTGCCAGATTTTCACCACTGCAAACCGGGACAAAGAATTTTTAAAATAAAAAATTAAACCATTACTTCAACAGGTTAAGTATATAATTAAAAAGTAACTTAAAATAAATTAATAACACAAATAAGGAACTTTAAAATAAAAATATTCATTTCACATTTTAAAAACGAAAATCAAATATAAATAAATTCTTTAACATAAAAAAACATAAAAACCGGGACAATCCCGGTTTTCCGGGACGTCTGAGAGCTCTACTCTAAATGGAATATATTGTCCCATTAGGCTTGAAAGAGTTAACCAATAATTAAATAAATCAGTTGTCTTATCACAAATTTCTTAAAATTAAACAAATATACTTTTTAAAAATTAAATTTATAAAAACTCTATTTCAATGTTAAATAGTCAAAAAATTCCGATATTTAATAATTTTTGTAAAAATGAAAACATAAAATTATAATATTTTTTTTTAAAAATACTGATTTTGTTTCATATTCATTTAATTCTAATTTATGTTTTTTTGAGGAACAAATCAAGAAAAATGGGTAAATAATAGTAGATTTTTTTTTACATTTTAATATTAAATTTAATTACAGATTAATGATACAATATCCCTATTATACAAATGTTATTGAAATGAATTGCATTATAGAAATTATGATCCTTAAAAATCAGATTTTAAGCCAAATTATATTTAAATCCGATTAAAGAAATTAAATTACATAATAAAAAATAATAAATGACATTCCATTATTGTTTAACTAGACAGTACAAGTAGATATTTTCTAAATAAATTTCAAATTTTGAGAGATTTGAATCAAAATGGGATATCACGGTTTAACCAATGGAAACATTAAATTAGTATTTTAAAGTTAGACAATATTAAATATTGAAATAATATATTACTGTCATTTATGATGTTTCCTAATTATATCTATTATGTTAAAATTTTAACACCTCATTTATTTTAAGAATGAAAAACCCTGACAGAAATTGGAGAAATGGAGTTTTACCAATAGCGCTGTAGAGAAAATGATTAAAAAACTGATATAAGAAGCCCCCAAGTAAAACAGTTAATGAAAATTAAAACATTACGACATTTAATACTATTCAGAATCTTAAAAATCAGACCACTTATTAAAGTGGGAAAAATGGTTTTTGTAATTGCCATTACAATTTGCAATTACACTAGAGCCTCGAGTTGCGTCGTTAATGCGTTACAATAAATCGCGACGCATCTCGAAACAGCGCAATTCGAATTTTAATTTTGTATACATATTTTAAAATTTTTTTTCGACGCATTTCGAAAATTAGCAGCGCAACTCAAAATTAGGTTATCAAAATTTTTGTGGCGCAACTCGAAAGGACGCAAGTTGGAACAACGCAACTCGAGGCTCTAGTGTATTATCTAATTTTCCTGGAATAGAATATTAAAAATAATTTATATAATGAAATACGACCAACATAGGAAAGGCAAGGGATTATCCCTTGTTTTAGTATAACGGTAAGAATTTACTACATGAGTTGCCAGTTACAATTTTGTAAACACGTATTAGTATAATCTTCTATAGAATAGAATCCATACTTATAATTCGCATATAACTCATAAATACGATTCATGGATTGAATATTGTAAATTGAACTCATTTTAAATACACTTAATCAGAAATTATTGGGAATTTTTTTTTAAATAGAGAAGCAAACTTTGTCTTTAAAGTATTGCAACATATTTATACGTTACCAGCAAATGTAAACAATTTTTTAATGTTAAAAGTGGTGGATTTTTATAGAAAGTCCGTGCTTAGGTTTGACTTTTTGGTGTCTTTCTTTAATCAATTCAATTAACCCAACAAAATAAGATTTATTTCCAATTTAATATATCACAACTTTCACAAATATCGATTCAATTCACAATACTCTACACAATTACTCTGCACGATTTCACAATATTTCAATGAGTAGGGATACATCTTCCAAAGGGAGATGTCCCTGCCTGGTGCGCAAGAATTTAATTTGTTTGGCTGATTGATTTATCTTTAAGCTTTTTACCTCCTTTACTTCGCTCTCTGAAATATTCTCTTCGACCAACTGGCAATTTTGTTTATCTGCCTTTTCCTTTTATACTCATCTCGCAAATCAAGTCACCCGCAAACTAAATTGGTTTTGGCATTTTTGACATCTCTCTGTTCAAAACCAAATTAGTTATTTCTGGGCTCCCCGGGTTTCCATTTATTTACAATAATTATTTTGGTGGTGGGTTCCCCTTTTATCCCGGGTTTCTTAGTCAACCAAATTCGTTTTCCGTAATTAGAAAATTTGTTGACGTTGCGGGTTTCTCACACTGTTCGGGTTTTCTGTTGGCTCGTGTTTCCCATTAGCCAATTAATTTTTAATTAATTTCTATTTTTATTAAATATTTCCTCCTGGGGACCCCCAATCGATTTAATTTTATTATATTTGGATTTGTCTCGTTATTTGACATCCGCCCATACCCGTTTCCCCCGATAAATATTTATTTTAAAATTTTAATTGATTTTGCCTTTTTAATTATTATTTCGAATATCAATGTTTTTATTGATTTTCTATGTTACTTTTGTGAATTTTGTTAACCCCAACAAAAGGAAAAATTTAAGTAACATTTATAAATTGCCATTGTCAGCTATTTGTTAACCCTTTCTAAGGTGGTGGCAATATACTGTACACCATTTTAAACTAATAAAAATATCTAAATGTAACGCTATCGGTAATCATTTTTACTTTTGGTACAACTACTGACATATATTGAGCCACAAGAGAACAAATTTATAGTATTTGAAACCATAGATGTGTTTTCCCGCTATATTTATTGACAGCTGACAGACAAGTGTGTGTGACTTTTAGTTTCCTTTGCCTTAGAAAGGGTTAAATAAATTGGCTTTACTGCACGCTAAAACACATTTTATAACCATTTTTAAGGTTATCCAAATTAATTTATTAATTTGTACGTATTTCAAAGGGAAGTTAAAAAAAAAGCAATAAATAATTTTAAGTTGACGGGGGTTCCTTACTGAATTTAATGCAAAGTATAAACTAGTCAATAAATTTATTAAAAAAATGTTTAATCAAATAATCATTTCAATTAAAAATAAATTCATTTTTTTGACAAAAAAAGGTATTAATAATTGACAGATAAGTTCTTAATTGGTTTTGCTTTTATAAAGGAAATTTCACGGGAGGTATAAATCACAACGTACAAATTAAAAATAAATTTATTTAGTTTTGATTGTATTTTATTGGAGCAATTGCGAGTGAATTGCTATAAAACATTTGAAATCCCTTAAATTTTATTATATCAGGAGAAAAGTCTCAATGACAACCGTTGCAATCGTTTTGCCACTTTTGACAAGGATTTTGAAACTTGTATCTTTGAAATTTTTGAATTCAGACGAGTTCGGTTTAATTTTTTATTAGTGGATGTTATAATATTAATTGTTAATTTTATGATAATAAAGAAATTTTTCTATTGATTATTTTTATTTTCTCTTAAATTTCTTATTATGTATTTACTATTTAATTTAAACAATAGCAACAAAAATGTAACAATTTAAAATCTCAAACAAATAATTAATTACATTAGAGATCAAACAAATAATTAATTACATTAGAGATCAAAATAAAATCTGTTTGAAAGAGAAACCAATGATTTTTAAATAAAATGATTTTTTTAAATTACAATATTGTTGAGGATACCTAAATAATAGAATAAAATAATTAATAAACATGTAAAATGATTGGGGAAACAATGAGAAGTGAGTAAGTTGTGGTTCTGGAGCTTAATAAAAAGGGAATTAAAAAGAAATGTTGAACAACGAGAAAGGAATAAAAGAAAATCAATAAAAACAGACAATAAATTCAAAGGTCATTTATAATTAACAAGTGCAAATTTTAGAAAACAAAAGCAAAATTTGCACGTTATCTCGAAAGCCCTTTCAAGATAAGGGAAGAAATATTGTTTGGAAATCCGGGAATCTCTAAAAAATTAGTTATCTGGACAGCTGTCAGTGATTATGGAGGCCCAAAAGGAATTAGCGTCAAAAGATATCAGAAATTCTATTTGACATCAGTAAGTGTTATTGGATGATGAAGTATAAAAAGGAAGCGTAATTGGAAACAGAGGACAAGAAATTTGCAGGAGACAAAAAAATTGCAGAAGACAAAGAAAGACAAAAAGAAATTAAAGAGAAATTTGAAACAGAAATTAAGCAAGGTCAAAGCAAAGCAAAGCAACTAAATCAGAGTTACCGATCTCAGAAACCCACCGCAGTAGTCAGGTGATTGTAAAGCCAATTGATCCGAAAAGTGCTATTCTTCCCGAAGGGTCGTAATAAGCACCAAATTGTGATTGATAGAAAATTTGTTGTCATTTTAAAGTGGAGATAAAGTGTATTAATCAATAAAGTTTATATCGTTTGGAGTTCGTTACTGTTGTTCAAAAGCACGCTTGGAGTTAGATTGACAATAATTCCTATTCGACTTCACCGACAACCCCAACAATATAATAGTACCGTTATATTTTTTTCAAAAACTTTACTTCATAAAACTTTTCATTTCATTAATTTAAATAAAATCATTCGGTCTATCTTCATTTTTGTGTTGAAAAAAATTTCGTTATTTGAAAAAATTTCAATGTTTTCTAAGGGACCCTATGTATATTGAAAATTTAAAATGTAAACTTAACAGTTTAGTCCATGGAAATAAGTCACTTGAACTCTATTTTCAAAACTTCATTTCTATTGTAAATTAGTGTCAGCTGACAATATGGAGAATTTTATTAGTGTGACCTTGAAATTTAATAGTGTTTTAGTTAAATTTGATCATGATAAATTCAATTTTTAATTATTAATAATAATTATGTTTAAAAAACACTATAATCAATTATTTGATAAATAAAATAGTACAATAAAAATATAATTAAAGCACAGTAAAATAAAAATATTAAATGAAAAAAATAATACTGTTTACTTTCAACATTATAATAAAGAGAAATGATTTTAGTATTATATTAAAAAAATTAAAGCAAAATAATAATATCAGGTATGGATTTAACGACAGTTTACGCACCTTGGCCCCAACAAAAAACATCTACTTTACACTTTCTATTGTCCTAGGTTTGGTTTCATATATATAATTTTAATTATGTACAAGTTTACAATCGGCTGTAAAGCTTGATAATATATTTATATTCACTTATTTTTATTATTTCATTACATATACTACACTGCATAAGTCCACATGGCTGCGCCACCGTTCACATGAGTAATAGGATAGTATTTGCTACTTTGTAGTTATTAAGGTTTTCCTGCATTTTAGAATTAATATGTACGCATATATCGCATATTGCTGAAATTACATTAAGTTAAAATTAATTCCTGTTGGAGAGGTTTCACAAAAGCCCTTTGAAAAAAGATTGAAAAAGATAAAAATTATTTGAACAAATAATTCGTATTAAAATATATTTAAAAAAATGTATTTTTGGACTGTGTTATTTCAAAATCATGTAAAAACGATGTGAAATAAGAGTTGAGTATATAATGATTTCCATTCGCGTTTCAATATATTATAATGGACTTTCTTTTAGCGCCTGGGTTTTCCTAGTTTTGAAATTAATCATAAATTTATTGCACTGTAACATGAAGACCAAGGAGTCTCTATCACTTTATAAAAAGAGCTAGGTAAAATTGAAAACCAAGGTATAAAAAGTAACAATATGAAGAAGATAAAAATCAGTTAACAGCCAGTTAGGTGAAAAAGTATATAGAAGAAAGTCCATTATAATATATTGAAATTGAATGGAAATCATTATTTGTTTAAATAATTTTTAATACTCTTAAATCTTTTTCCAAAGGGGTTTTTGTGGAACTCCTCCATCTTGTAAAAAAAGAGTTTGTTGTATATCATTGTGGTATCTTAAAAATTTCGGAAATCTTTCATTTAGTCCATAAGCATCAATGGAAAAAAACAATAAAAAATAAATATTTATGGTTAAAATCAGTGTTTCTCAACTGACTTTTCATACAATAGTTAATTAAATTTACACCTTAATGCATTATTTAAAGATTATTTATGAAAAATTGTCAACCAATATAAGACAACGTGTATCATAGTAAATTATAGAAATAAGAACTTTTACACCAATCAAAATGTAGAAAAGAGTGTGTTAAATATGATATATAATGTAAACCTGTTTCAGTTCATTTAAAACTCATCTAATAAAATGAAAAAATCAATAAAGTTATAATATAGGGACATACATACTTACCCGTGTCTGCATGTAATTTGTTCAACTGAATAAAAACTTATATTATAGGAAGGAAGGAATTTGAAGAAAATTTTTTTTAACATAAAAACATAATACATAGTAAATAATGCATGCAAACTTTCAAAATGTAGAAATGTTCAGTTCAATAAAAACTCTATATAAAACTATTTTTAGTAACTTTTTAGACAATTTTTTTTAAAAATTAAAGCCGAAAAAATACCAATAATTCTATTTAGAGTTGTAGAGAAAACTAAGAAATAATTTAGTAAGATTTTTCATGAAATTCAATCAATTTAATATTTTTACAACATTTCAGATATTTCAAAAATATCCATCGAAACTCTAGGTTTTTGAGGAGATGAAGAATTGACAATGTACCATTTAACTTGTACTTAAAATAAATTCATTTTTTACCTCATTTGCAATTTACCAGGAGCAGTGGAACCAGAACCTTCAAATGAGGAGTTAAAAAAAACGGAAAACAAAAGTTTTCCGATACCTTAAGTTTAAAAATATTTTTTATCAAGCATAAAAAATCCAAATCATTAATACTATTGAAAATGGGGAAGATTTTTATAAATTTTTGAAATTTTCAAAGCCTCATAAAATCAATAGATATCAAAAATTTGGATTTGTCAAAAGCTAAAAAAGATGGTAGCCAAAACGAATTTCCAAGGAACAGAGAAATAGTTTATTCGAATATAGAAACATTTTTTATTAATAAATTTTAGTTTTCAATTAATCGGACTTGAATTTATTCGAAAATAATTCCATTAATTTACATAAATTGGAATAAATTCCTAAAAAACCCAAAGAAAATTAATAAAAGTAAATTTAATATACACGTTGATGAATAGTATTATATAAGAGTTTGAATAATGATCTCATAAATATACGAAATCACAATCCAAACCTTAAAATATATTTTATTAAAAAATTTACCTGCCAGCCATTTTAAAAATGGCTTATTCATAAACTTAATCATACTCGTAGTTAGATGTTTAATAAAAGTTCTATTATAGAAGTTTTTAATGAACTGAATCATATGTAGTTTGAGAAACATCATTTATTTAGACAAAAATGATGGATATTTTACACTTGTAACATAAATTCAGCCCCGTAACTTTGCAGGTACAACACAGGTGGATGCACATATTAGGCCTTGATGGACAGAGATCTAAGGGGGCCTTGAAATTGTAAACAGAAAAAAATTAATCTAAAATAAAAATATTTCTCACTTTTCTAGTTTTTACTGCATCGTGTGAAAGAAGTTTTTGCAAGCTAAAATTAATCAAGAATTATTTAAGATCAACTATAGGACAAGATCGATCTTTCAATAACATCTATTGAATATAACATTGTACAAAATATTAGTTATGACGATGTTGTAAACGAATTCACGGAAATGAAAGCCAGAAAAGTGCAATTCAAATAAAAACATTTATTAAAAATATAATAATAAATAAATATTTCTTTACATTTTATTCACCATGTTGATTTGTTCTGATTTTTTTTCCAAAAAAAAATAGAATTAGGTTAGGCATATATGGCACTGTATGAGGTAAATGGTTATAATTGTAACTATCACTAGATTTGTATAAACATGCAATAAAGAAAAGATGTATATTTCATTAATATAACAGAAGGGTATCTAACAGGATAGATTTATTTATTATTCGGTAGCCTGCATTCAAATACACAGCTATATCTTAGGTAAAGACAACTATATGTAATTCTGAGATTCAGTCTTCTTCTATCTATCGTTTTCGTATGAATTAGTATTAATAATTCACTTTCCAAAGATTTAGAGGCCAGTGAAAATAAACTGAAAAAACAAGCAGTGCGACATTTGCATATTTCTAAACACTAAACATATAACTTTTAAAAAGAGCTTTTAAAAAAAATTTCATTAAAATTCAAATATGTCTTTTATTTTAGGAAAGATTTTTATAAGCAAACTTTGTTTTAGCGAGAACGCAATTTTGGGGGGGAGTTTACTGTACTTCTATCATACCAGTTAATATTAATTTAACAATTTGGTCATCAAATATCTAATTTGCTCTTCAAGAAACATTAACTTCACATAAATCTGGAAGTAGAAGAGATTTTAAGG
This sequence comes from Schmidtea mediterranea, assembly GCA_022537955.1. Lineage (NCBI taxonomy): Eukaryota > Metazoa > Platyhelminthes > Tricladida > Dugesiidae > Schmidtea > Schmidtea mediterranea. The sequence continues at coordinate 101,234,807 of CM039681.1, forward strand.
ATTGGTGGCCTTGAATATAAAGGTTCATCGTCCTTGCTATATAAAAAAGAAACAAGGCGAACTAGCGAGAATTACTGGAATCGTATTTAGAAGATATACAACTGTGAAATAACAAACCCAGCAAAAAATACCTACAACCTAAAATAACTAGAACATGTTCGAAAGAGTTTATCAAGGATTTATTCATAAAGGTAATGCAACCAGAAATAAGTCACATACTAGCAAAAAACAACTACACAGACCTAGATACTCTAAAACATGCAAAGTCAAAACATGTGAGAAAACCAACGTGAAAATAGTTACAAACGGTATAATTCCAACAACAAAAAAAATTAGTTACTAAATTATTCCAATAAAGAAAGTTTACAAATACATAACCGAAAAAAGAACCTCAGAATTGATTCACGCGATGTTTAAATGAGAATCAAGAAGACCATTCAACTCAAACTATCGAAACAAATTCGCCACACAGAAATCAAATTTTAGGAATTAATACAATTCACAAAATAACAATAACAAAAGTTACAAACAAAAGCGACACAAGAATTTTTGAATCAGTTTAATAAACCTAGCTCTATCAATAAAAACAATTCTAAAAACAATTAAAACCTTCGATGACATCACCCACATTTGACGATCCAAAACAAAAATAAATTTTTTTGTTGGAGATACAAGTTCCATAATTAGTTTGTTACCATGTTTAAACATCTAAAAGTAGAAAATTTCTAATTTTGTGTAGCAAACTAAACTAAACGAGACCTAAAAAGAACTGAAACAAAGAATTTTAAACAGCTATCTGAAAAATAAAGAACCTTATAAGTACGAAATTATTTAATTACCCGATGGAAATGTAACCTACAAAATCATTAATAGCGACGGGTGGAACAATATACTAAGAAAAAATATTTTTAATTGAACCTTTCAGATTCTGTATATTATTGAAATCACATAATCTACACTGTAAACATTTTGTCTAGGTATAGCAAATAATTTTCATTTATCGAATAACTTCTAATTAAACGTAATCTACCTAGTATCTTTAACATAAACTGAAGCAAATTAATTCTATTAATTTATATTAATTATTTATGTAAGTAGTAAAGATTAATTTAATTAATTAATATAATTTTCTGATGTGACACATAGACAGGCAAACATGCAAATGGGATTGTCTTTTTAATTATAAATCAGTAATAATATTAATTAAACATCAATATCATTACTGATTCATAATCAAAAATATGAAAAAATCTTAGTAAATTCTTATAAGAAATCAGAGGTGAAAACCAAAAGAACTTCTTAATTATATATTAGATTGTATTTTATTATTTTTTTGACGTTTGAAAGGAAAAGGTAAAGCCGAAGATTAGAACATAAAGTTCTACATTGAGTGAGATGATCTGTATTTTGTTTGTTCGTGTAAGAAGCAAATTTGTTTTCCTAATTTGTTTTGATTAAGGAAACTTTGAAATATTACAATCATACAAAACAATGAAGAAATTAAAGAACTTGCTATTAATGAAAAATAAAGCTAAATTTTTACCTCGACTGAACATATTTTATGAGTAACTGCTTAGTCAAATGCTGTTGTCAGTGCCAGCAAGTGAATTTCTCATATTAAAATAAGACGTTTATCGGAAGGTGAATTCTTAAAAAAATATCATAATTTCCATAGTTGAAGAAATTAAGATTAAAAATAAATATTTCCCATCAAACTTTGATTCAAACAATTTATCATTTTCACCTTAAATTTGTTTAACTTTCACCATAACTTCAAAAACATTTGTATATTTCCCCATGGGTTTTGATAATATAACATAGACACTGCTCGACTTCAGTAGAAGATTAAGTGGTAAGCGGCTCTGTAGAGTCTCTAGGTTTTAAGATTTTTAAGTTTTTTTTTATATTTCAAATAATTTTTTTTGTCCAAATATCATTCTGTATAAGAGCAGTATATTTAAAACCGAGTTGACACTGCCAAAATAATTTAGGAATTTGCAAAAATTAAGCAAAACGGAAATACTTGTAAAAATATGTTTTTAAAAAATTTATTCATTGTGTTATGGATACAAAATTTTTGATACTTTTCTTTTTTGTTAATAACTTAATGAGAGTTGCCTTAAAAGTTTTTTTAGTTGAGTTTGAAACCCCGAAATTCTTACCGCTCCGTCACTTATCTTCTTGCTATCAATATTAGAGGTGTTGATAATTTAATGAATGAGACGAAGAACTTTTTAAATCTTGCGAGTTTAAAATATAAAACAACAGATAGAGATGTAATAAAAACGACCTTAAATTATATTCATACTTATATGTGGAATGCCTTCAAAGGTTGGATGTTTGTTACAACTGTAAATTTTATCTTTCCCCATTTATAAACCTAGCGACAAGATATAAAATGCAACGTTTCATTTTCCATTACTCATAGTCCCTAGAAAATCTATGGACTATGCCTTAAGTAATTCATTCAAGAACAATTCATTGAAACATTGTCAGTTTTAAGAATTTTTTTAGGAGTCGAAACCTGAAAATAGAAATTTATTTTTCACACTAAAATTTTAGAACTAAATCTCAGAAAACACTAAGAGAGATTTTATACCCTAATGAGTGATATTAGGATTGTGATGAATAAACATGGACATAATATTTCTCAATTGCAAGACGGACAGTGACTTCAAGATTTATGTTTTCTAGCAGATATTAGAACTACGTCTAAAACTACAAGTCAGAGTTTAATGGACTACAAATTATTATCAAAATATATAAATGTTCTTATTTCAACAACCTTTATAAAAGTCAATTAGGGTTCATTAACGTTATTCACATTCAGCTTTGGAACAACTTCAAAAAGAATGACAAAGGTTTTCTAAACATTAAATTAACCCAAATGACAAAATTACTTCAAAATTTTCAAAAAATATTCTCTAAATTGTAAAAAAATCAGCTTCAGGAAATTTACAAATGAGGCTAAAACCTTCCCAATTAAAACAAATGAAATGTGTTTTAATCAACCAATAAATACATTATCCAGAAAAAGCATTCTCAAGATAATTTCTTTTACAACAAAATTTATTGCTGTTGCTGTTATTATTATTATTATTATTATTATTATTATTATTATTATTATTATTATTATTATTATTATTATTATTATTATCGATTTTATAATTATTAATATTATTATATTTTATAATTATTATTCTTATTGTTATTAGTATTATGGTTATTTGTCTTCATTGATATTGTTAAACAATAATAACAACATAGCTCCGATTTTATTCATTATTATGGTGGTTATTATTATTATTACTATTATTGTGGTTGTTATCATTATTTTATCATTAAAATGCATTCTTAAGATAATTTCTTTTACAACAACTGCAATTGTATCACTCTCTCAATCTTTCTTCTCGGAATAAGACTTGTTAAATAGAAGAAACCAAAAATTGTTTTATTTTTTAGCGTGTAATAAAAATTTGATTTTTTCCAATATTTTTATGCCGGACCTGAAAAAATCTTCTCACTAAGGTTCCTCAAAGACAAAATCCGTAGCTGTTTGAACTTGATAATCAGTCTTCCTTCTTTTAAATAATTTTTCCCAGTCTGTCACTGTAGAGAAAAATTAAATTGAACGAATAACACAGGTTGTATAAAAAATCGAAAATGCTTTTTTAATTTTTTTTAAATTTAAAATTTAATGATGAAAACATATTATTTTGTAAAACCTTTTTTAGAAGAAACATTAAAAGTTTCAGCCAAAAATACTTAAGATGTTAATTGATAAAATGCTGCTAATCAAGTTTGATTTCGGCAGAATCTGTCTAGATAAATCTTTCCATGCTATTAAGGACGTAATTCAAAAAGAAGGCACTTTCTACATTTCCATTTAAATGACCTCCTCTTTAAATATTGACACTCCTCGTGAATATATATATATATATATATATATAACTGTAGAATTAAAGATTACAAATATATTAATGTTATTCTATTGGCAAAATTAAAGCCCCTAAATATTCATGGGAAAATCAGAAGGCCAACCATAACTATATGGCATCTGACAGTGATTATACAATCATCCGTCTCCTACTCATATCAAATTCTGAAATACAAATATGGAAATCGCCATCGTAATTGTCCTAGCAACCTGTTGCAATGCTGGCGGACTGAATTTCATGATATATTAGGCATTCACATGGATAAGTTTACAATATGATTATGTAATAAATGCCTATCACATTTACTCATTCTGGTCAAATATAATGCTTGTTGTTAACATCAAATCCCAGATTGAGCAATACCATTTTGGTTTTTCATACGATTCATTTAATATTTTTCTTTCGTCTAATTTTTTACATTTTTTTACCACAACATATAAATATTCTAATTTATTTTGTGTAAATTACATAGAAAATAGATGATTATTTAATTATGACACGTTAGTTAGTGACACTTAAGTGACACCTTGAAATATTTCCATTTGAAAATTTTCTTTATCATTGGTTCTTTTAACTATTGATCGATAGTCGAAAAAGAAATGAAGATTTTTCATTGGTTAGATTTAATTTCCTATTTAAAGCGAAAGACAATATGATTTTAATTTTAAGACCTGCAATGAAAATTTATTTTTAAAGTGAAAAATTATTTGGAAACTTGTAGATTAAATGATTGTAAATAGTTAATAATTAATTTTCTGTGTATAGATGAATTTTAATATTTTAGGTTGCATGACACTGTGAAGTATCTCGCTGCTTAATTATCCAAAATAACGATAACTATAAATTATATATTTGCAAAAAATATTATATTTAAGCAAATTATTTTTCAGTGTTCAAATAAAAACCAAACAAAAAGCTTCAATTAAAAATAAATATGTTTGCAACAGTATCTTTTTAACGTTAAGCTCGATGAGGGGAGCTGAGCCTGAACTTGCGAATTTATTTTTTTGCTTTTCTGGGGCAGCTTTGACAAGCAGGCTATCTGCTGGAATAGGGTATATATTTAGCATATCTTATTCATAGATATTTATCTGCTTATTGCAATATAATAGTGTTACAAGCAGGGAGATTTGATCCGAAAATTAGCCTTTAATTAGGCAGCTTTTGATATATGTAAAGTTATTTACCTTTTCAATCATTGTAGTTCAAAAATTGAAAATTAGTTTTGCAAGTGTACAAAGCTGGGCATTAGCATATATCTCATATAAACTACTGAGAGCTAACTTGTGCCTTATCATTCAATGTCTTTGTAGAACATAGTTTCAAACTTTAAAAAACTATACTTGACGTTTTGGTGTGTTCAGGGCCGACCTTAGCTTTATTGGCGCCCTCGAGTGGATTTTTCTTGCCGCCTTAAAAACTGAAACATTTTTTAGTATAAAAAACATTAATTATGTTACAGTGTTTAGACAGAATCTGTATAATATTTATATACAAACACCAAAGATTACAATAATAGCATAAAACAATTCAACCTGAATAAAACACAACAATAATACAAAATGACTTTAATTACTACTGGGATTCAACTTTTCGGGGGTTTTGTCGCCGAAATCTTTTATCAGAACTGAAAAGTCAAGATTTTGGTCGATGTCATTTATTAATTTCAGTTTTGAAAAATTTCTTTCTCCACTTGCGACTGTCATAGGAATTGTTAGTAAAATTCTCATGGCAATCGAGACATTCGGATATAACTCTTGAATATTATGCTGATTTATAAAATTTAACACGACGTGCGGACAACTTTTATTCTTAAGCGTACCTGAAATGAAAGTTTTATTACTTATTAACTCATCACAAAGTAGTATTCCTCCAATTTCAGACTTTAAATTCACTGTGAGTTTAATTTAGAGGGCGATATTCAATTCAAGAAGTTCTTTTCTTTCAGACGTAGTATATACATTAAACAAAAATCCCCAGGTTTTCGAATATTCATCTAACTTTACAAATCTTTCTTTCATTGACATTAGAGATGTATCCAACAGCGGATTGAAGAATTCAACTTCTAAATTCTTCTCAGGGCAAACGATGGGCTCATCTTGTGCAATTTCATCAAAGTGACGTTTCACTCGGTGTATCCTTCTTAGTGGTTTAAATATCGGTTCAATCTTTACTTCATCTACTAAATCTTTTGCTGTAATAATGGCTTCCTTAAAGCCGTTTTTTCTATAAAAATGAACAGCATTTCTGCACATTCCGAGATGTCCAAGTTTTTTCTTCCAAGATACATAGTAATATTTATTAATCGAACAAGAACATTTTGCCATCGTAAACTCTTTTTTAATCACATTTTTTGTTCTTGCTTATCTATTGTTTAGTCTGATTTCAGTTTTTGTTGATAATATTTCTTATGATAAATGCTATTCTCATAAATTCCAATCGTTTCAGACAAATGTTTCCATTTATTGAATCCTTCACAAACTAATTTTGAATTTGAATTTTTGTCAAAAAGTTGGCAGCAAATACAAAATATAGAATCTTTAAATATAGAGTAAACTAACCATCTGCAGCAAAACGTTTCATCGTTTGAAAGTTTCCTATTGTAATATGAACTTCAAAAATGTCTACCGGCCTCATCTGTAGGATGATTTGTTTAGGACCAATTTTAATTAAATGGTCTATAGTTTTAATATTTTGATCAGCCAGATCAGCACATTCAGTAGAGATAGTAAGATTTTCAATATAATTTGAAACAAATAGTTCTTCTGGATCTTTGTGGACATCTTGCTTTTTTGTACGAGAAATTTGTCAATACACATGAACTTTTTATCTTGAATAAGCTGTTGCTCCGTCTCTGCTCTTCTTTTTCTGTATTCATGCCCAGACAGCCTTTTTTGACATTCATATTTTTCTCGGTCACGTGGTATGATTTTAAAACTTATTATTAGGGCAATCAAAAATTGACTTTATAAATCAGAAAAATTGACTTTATAAATCAAAATAATTGACTATAAATAAAAAAATCAATTTTATGCTATTAGTGTAATCTTTAATGTTTGTATAGAAATAATATACACATTCTGTCTGAACACTGTGACATAATTAATGTGTTTTTATACTAAAAAATAATGCATAAAAATTAAAAAGCAATGTTTCAGTTTTTAAGGGCGGCAACAAAAATCCGTCCGAGTGCGCCAATAAGGCTAAGGCCGACCTGTTCTTTTTCTGTACTCGTGCTCAGACAGCTTTTTTTGACATTCATATTTTTCTCGGTCATGTGGTATGTTTTTTATAATAAAAATATTCCAAAATACTCGGTCAAAGCCAGTTATTTGACATGTAATCTAATAATTATACAGTTGTTAAAATTCAGATTGCGTATTTGAAAGATTTTCCAAGAAGATCTTAGCTTTAACCTCTACGAGAGTCATTTTTGCCATACTGTTGGTTTAACATAAACAAAACAGACAAATTAATTTGACAAATGTAGAAACCAGCACAGTGTACCCTATTTTCGGTCATTGGAGAAGTTCATATTTCACAAGCGTCTTATGTCAACACAAAATGTGATATTAGATCATTCATTTAAAATCCGAGTCAATTATCCAAATTAAATTTAAAATTTATTAGCTAAATAAAACTGATAAAACTTTTTTTACTCTGATATCCTGTTCGAATCAAGAAATCTCTTTGACAACTGTTTCAATTTATACTAGTTTGATTTGTTTTTATTCTGGGTTATTTCTAGTCTCTGCGCTGTGATTTCTGTATTTAGTGCTTTCTCCATTAGGTTTTCTCCATTGATAAATGGATTTTTTTTCTAGGGCTAGAAATCTTTCATGATTTCCATGGGATTCGTCATTCTTTGGAATTTGTATTTAGATCTATTTATTTCTCACCGTATTAACCTGTTATTAAAATAGTAATAATAATAATAATAATAATAATAATGCATCAGATAAATGAATAACAAAATAAGCCCTTGCTGCAAAATAATAATTATATTATTGAAAAAATTTTCGATTATCAAAATAATGTTCTTAAGGTTTCTTATTTTATTAAGAATTCTTATCATCAATAAGAAATACGTTCTCATTTTCTATTAAATTTACTTTTTCGTTTTTTGATTAATTTATATTTAAAATAAAAATATTTTAAATTTAAAATTTTTTTTTTAAAATTTCTTTATATTAATTTATTAAACATTTTCGAATATGAAATATAAAACTTTACTTTTCTATTTTTTTAATTTATTGTTAAATTTAACATTTATTTATTAATTTTAAAACTTTTTAAAAAGATTTTTTCAATATCATTTTTTGTTTAATAACTGTTTTCTTTCGCTTAATCTCTTTTTTTTAAATTCAAAAATAAAAAAAATTCAGAGCAAATTAATAAACAGTTTAAGTTTTTAAATTCCATGAAAGATGGTAAAAAGGACAAAAAACCACCAAACACCCTCCACCAACCACAAGACCTAAATTACACTCTGATTTTCTTTTTTTTGTTTTCAACTTGTTTTAATCTTTAAAAATAAATAATTAAATAAATTTGGCAACGATTTAATTAAAAGATAACGCCAATAAAAAACTTTTCGTACGATATATTTCAACAGCATAACTGTCATCTTCAGGTACACAAAACCAACAAAAAATATTAAGAATTAACATTTAATTTAAATAAATTATTTTTTTATTTTAATTTAATTTGGTAATAAATAAATATTTAAAAAATATATTCAAATACTTTATAGAAAACCAATTTATAGAAAACCAACTGATACTGGTCTTTATAGTTCTCCAGAAACCTTTTGTGAATTTAAGTATGTTGGGTAATTGTTACAGAAAGTCGGTTCCCCCTGACTCCTCGTGTCCTTTTCGAATCAAATAACCAAACCCAACACAGAATAATTTTATTTGAACTTTACTACAGTTACAACTCAATCCGATTTATTTCAATGTTTTGTAATTACAATTTGTGATTTATTTGCACCCTTCAACCACCGAATAAATTTGATTATCTTAAGGTAGGTTATCCAATGGATAATCACTTTTTCTGATAGATAACGTTTGACTTTACTTGGGTTTAGACTCCTTTACTGACCTGACTACACTACTCGTTTGCGTTAACAACTGGCCATTTCGTGTTTTTCCCTTTTCCTTTTATACTCCTGTTCAGACTGTTTTTAGACAATTGTCAACAACATTTGTTACATTACTAGATTATTAAAAATAATTACTTCCCACAGACCACCTTAGCCAACTTTTGTCAACAACGTTTGCTACATTACTAAATTACAAATTAGGAAATAATTACCTATCCATCGATCAGTTGCGCCCATTTAATATTTTTTAGGCCAATTTACCCTTTTATATTATTCCGTCTACACGTCGGGTTTTCCTCAACTCTCCGGTTTCCATTGCCTCGGACTTCTCTTCGACTCATACTTCCCATTAGTAATTAATTTTTTAATTAATTTCTTTTTTTGTCTTATATTATTTTCTAGGGACCCCTCACTAAATTTTTATTATTATTTCTGGACTCGTCTCTCAAATTGACGTTCAACCATACCAATTTCCCCCGATCAATACTACTTTTGAATTTTTGTAAATTTGTTGCACTTTTATCATTTTGGTGTTTTATTGATTTTACTGGGATTTTTTCATAATACCCCAACAAGTATAAGAGAAATATGGGGAAAGGATTGATTTATAGTTCATGGTCTTTATCTTCTACTTTTGCTAATTCGGTAAAAAGTGTTGATAAATTGGTTGAGTTGTTGATAAAGAATTGTATTCTAAATCATTTTTATTGTTGATGATAAAAGAGACTGTTGAAAAATTGATCAAAAATCCTAAGGATCCATGTTTTGGAAATTTTGAGTGTAATTTGTCAAATGAGTGTGAATTGATTGTTGATCTAAATAATAGTAAAAATGGATATAAAAAAATTGAGCTTAAATATTTTTTAGTATTGCCGTACTCTGATGCTTTTACAAATTATAAAAGGAAGTTAAGTAAACAGATGGGAAATTTAGAGTATAAGATCGTCTCTAATTCGTGTAAAGTACGCAATATGTTTATTAATAAATCAAAAACTCCGGTTGGATTGTGTTCTGATCTCGTATATCAATTTACATGTAATGGGTGTAATGCCACATACATTGGAGAGACTTCCCGTCATCTCTGAACTCGAGTTCTAGGGCATTGTCGGTTGAAGGGTTTGACCAATATTAGTGAGCACAATAGAGGCTGTATAAATGAAATAGGAATGTCTGATTTTAGAATTTTGTTGAAAAGTTTTAATAATTATTGGGAACGCGTGATATGTGAAGCATTGCTGATAAGGTCATTGGATGCAAAGATTATTGTGCAAAGTGCTGTGACTACGAATGTTTTGAATGTTTTTAAATAGTTTACGTATGTTAAATCATGTTTGTTTTTTTAATATTATTAAAATAATTGAATTTTTATTACATTATTTTTTAAAAAATTATAATATTTATATAAATGACATTTTAAATTAGTTAAACTTATTTGAATATATTTTTTAAATATTTATTTATAACAAAATTAAATAAATATAAAAAAATAATTTGTTTAAATTAAATGTTAATTCATAATATTTTTAGTTGGTTTTGTATACCTGAAGATGACAGTAATGCTGTCGAAATATATCGTACAAAGAGTTTTTTTTGCGTTATCATTTAATTTAACGGAGTTAACAATCGGAGTTAACAACAAATCAGACTGGCGATTTCACTGATTTCTTCTTTAGTGTTTATTAATAGGTGCTTTCTCATTGATGATAAGAATTCTGCAAGAACCTGAAGAGAATTATTTGATCATCGAAACCTTTTTTAATAATATAATTATTACCTCGAGGCAATTTATCGATATATTAATTTATTCTGCTACAAAGAAATCACTATTTTAAACATTAATAATAATAATTACGTATTATAATATATTTCGACAGTTATTTATTTATAAATCAGTTCCTGAAACAAATATTCGCAGACCATGTTACATTTGTCCATCAGCAAAAGGTCGAGCCTCCAAACAATGTTGTGGTAATTGTGGGGAAAATGTATGTAATGAACATTCCCAAAAAATCGTGGTTTGCAAAACATGTTTAAATAAGTAATTGATATTTTATTTTATTTTTCTTATGAATAAATGACATTACAGATATAACTATATGCATTTTTAATATGTGTCTTAAAGTCACATCGTGATGTTTTACGTAAGTATATTAACCTAGTAATAATAGGGTTAATAAAACTAATTTAAATATTTTAAAATAACAAATTCTTGTTAGTTTCTCAAAAATCTTTATCTCTTTGTTTCACATATGATGAGATATTTCTATAATATAGTATCTATAAAACATTTGTATTTCTATATATTTTAAGATCTTTAAGTCTCAAATTTTAATGTTGAGAAGTTTACACACATTGTTGTCATAAGTGATTTTTTTAAAAAGCATTTATTTATCATCTTGGATGTTAAGATAATGAAATTATTGCCAAACTACGATTCTTTCAACATCTTTCGAAGTATTACCAGGTAGCGTAACATCGGCTTTTGGGTAAAATTGTTCTTATGTGATTCAAATGGTTAACAAAACAAATCAAAAATAAATAAATTTTTTTTAGGAAAGATTTTTGATTTTGTTTGTATAAATCAATTTGTGTTTATATCCTTGGTGTTTTTCGTAAAAATTGTGGATTTAAATAAAGTTTTTTTTGCGATTCAGTTTTTGAAATCTTTTATGAATTTAGATTTATAAAGACTTTAATTATTAATTGAGTTAAATTGGATTAAAACTGTTATTTTTTCGGTTATGCATAAGCACATTGAATTATCATTATCGTGACATTGATCAAGCCTCTTAATCGTACTCTGGTGGTTTGGATGCGAATTTGCATTTATCTGGTAACATCCACAATCTCAATAGTGCTGAAATCAGTTGTGGTTTACTGTTATCAAGTCATTGTCTGTATGAGAATTCTTTCAAGATGATAGATTTATGGAGGAATATTATCTTCGAAGTTCAATTTAAAGATATTGATCGATTGAATACTCTCTTTAAGATGGAAAAGACTGGTTCCTGGTCAGCGGATGGTATCTCTAATTCTGCGGAAATCGTACAATTGTTGAAAATTATCATCAAAACTTTATATTCCAACAAAGCAGCATTTTTCCTCCGAGGATTAAATTCAAAAGATGCCGGAATTTCAACAATGATTGACACCCATTGGGTATGACAATGCTAGATCGAGATAATGTTGGTCTCTATCCAAAAACGAGAGGTCTATAAACGTTCTGCTTCCAAATTTCCAAATTTCTTTTAATTTTCAACCTATAGAAGTAGATTTATACGAAATATAGTGGCTAAAGCTTTTTTAGAAAGGGATAATGTGAGGATAATTAAATAAAAGAGTTAAATCTCTTGTTAAAAATATGCAACAAACTTTAATAAAATTATAATAATAAATTTAAAAAGAACATAAATTAGTTTAAAGTTAAATTATAAAATGATGAAATTGCTTGATTGTAAAATTAATTTGTAATTTAAAAATATAAAATATTTATTGAATGGTTGTGTATTAATATTCCCTATTAAATTGTTAACTCATGCTTTCTAAAATACCCTGAAATTAAATACTAAAAATCTTCATGATAAAAAGTAACTTTAGATCGTTGCTTGAAATAAAGTTTTAAATTAATTATTACTTAGTTTTGATGTATTTTCTAAATTTGCGAAACAAAACTACTAATAATTACAAAACATATTTTTGTAAAGATTTAGAAAAAATCTTTTTAATTTATTCGTCTTTTTCTTACTTATATAAAGGTTTTCGTCTTTCTTTTTGCATTCATAATATGAATCAAACAACCAATCTGGAGTTATGCACGTTATTTTTGACTTTTTATTTTTTATTTTCAATGTTTTACACGATATAACTTTTGTCACCTCTGGGCAATATTCTTTTTCAATTTTTCCACCCATTTTTTCAATCATTTTATAAAGAAAATAATCTGATATTTCATCATTACACATTTTCCCCACAAAAATGTTTTCGCCTTCCAATATAAATTTCCTTTTCTGGTCTATTACGTATCTGATGTCTGGGAGGCATTTGGAAACGGACTGATTTAATTGGAATTTATGATAATAATGGAAATAATCTCTGTGTATTTCTATTAATCTTTCAGACAACAATAGCAAGCCATTATCATTGGTTTTTAATTCTTTTAAATTTTTCCTTAACTCTGCGGGTGGGACGTCTTTGATAGTTTCATAATATTTAAAAGGTTTTATGTGCATTACTGTCAAATCTTCACCCCATACCTTGAATAGATCATCAACTGGAATGATCATACTTCGACAAAACGGATACATTTGATGAACGGTTTGATCTTTATTGCTACCGTTAATTAGATCCTCTCTGGTAAATATTCTTTTACCAAAATATTTTTCATTTGGATCAATTAGTTCCAAACATTTTCTTACGTATTCTTTAGTTCCGGATGACATGAGATGCAACTCAAAAATATCATTCATTTTATCAAGAAACCTTTCTAAATTCGGCCTTTTTTTTAAGTAAACGGTTTTTATTACATTATTGAAATTTATTTTAAAATTGAAATCGTTGTCTGGTTCAATTGGCGTTTTAGAAACAAAATTTAATGTGGAAATTAATGTTTCATCCAAATCACATATGAGAACAATTTTTTCTTGGTCTAAAAGATTTAAAAAATAACTAATATCAAATTTCATGTTTTTTTCATATTCATTTTATTGGTTTCTAATTTTCATACACAAAAATAACTAATTGTTTTTATTTCTCTCGAATTTCATTGGATTATAATTATTTTAAAATTTATGAATTGGTTTAAAATAATTACAGAACATATTTTGAAATGTGTATATTATATTTTTATTAACGGTTTGGTTTTTAACTAAATAATATTTTTATTAGTAAAATATAATATTGGAATGTTTTTATTTTGTGTATCATAGTTTATAAATATTGTAACATATTATTATTCATCGGGCAACATTAGAATAAAATTCCTAAAAATTAAAATTTATTAAAATAATTTTTGATTTCATTTTTTTTAAAGGAAAATCTAAATTGGAACTTATTTAAAAAGTAACTTAAAGTATATTTTTATATTAAAATATTTAATGTAAAATATATAATATAAACTAATTGTAATTATTACAATTTGCTTAGAATTTTTATGGAAAATATAATTTATCAAAAGCTTATAAATTTTAAGCTAAATTTGTTTCACTTTTTCAATTTTATTAAAATTAATTTTTTTTGTTTATTAACTTTTGTTAATAATTAATTAATACTTTTCCAATTTAATTTATTCCATATTGAAAATTTTTATCATTAAATAAATTTGAATTTACTATGCACTTTTTTCTAGATTTGATTTTAAAAATAATAAATTGCTTTTGCATAATTTAATTACAATTCAGTTTATCAATAAGATATTTAGGTAAATTTTCTGATCATGAAATATTTATAAAAGTGTTAATGAATTTTAATATTTCCTAAATTTTAAAAAATTTCAATTATCAGCAGTTGTAAAATAAAATAATTTTTTAATTAAATATTTTTAAAAAATTCCATACTATTAAAAAAATATTAAAAATTAATCTCGTCGCACTTCCTCCATTAATTTCAAAAAAATTTTTTAAATTGAACTATTTTAAAAAGAATAAGAAAAAAATAAAATAAAATCCTACGTCCAAGAAAACTCTATTTTACGGAGTCGAGATGACTTCAGTCCACCGAATACATACTACTTGTAAAATAAATATTATTTGAAATTCTTTTTAAAGTCTCGAATGTCCTGGATGTCTTCGGTGCTTGAATGCCTTGTATGTCTGGACAGTTTTGTGTGCGTGTATGTATCAAATGTCTTGTTGGTTGGATGTTAGTTTAATTCGTCGAAGTAGCTTTGAGTTTGAGTGGCTTTGAAAGTGTTGTGTGAGTAACATGTGAATAGTGAGCAACAGGGAAATGGCTCTTTCTTTAACTAGGAATAATAAAATCTTAAAACAGTAAAACTGCCCTGTGTTATTGTTTTTTGATCCGGATCTTTTTTTATATAACCTCTTTCGGGTATCAAACTAATTCCAATATACAAGCTGGCCAGACTCAAACATCAGAACCAATTCAATACTTGTAATTCGCCGTATTATTCACTTCTTGTTCGAAGACAATTTCAACGGTGTTTTAGGCGCATTACACGAAAGAACAAATGAATTCGAATGCGAATCCGAAAGAGGTTCAAAATCAATACTGATATAAATGAGCTCATACAGGGATCGATCCAGGTGTATATGAAAGACTTGTGGCAACGCTTCCTGTTGAACCACCACACCCGCCAAAATAAATTATTTTTTCATATATGTATTTTATACAGAAACATAGTTTATGAAAAAAAAGTAGTCTGACTTGAGATTTGAACCCGGATGTTAGATAGACTTGTAGCAATGCTTCCCGTTGAGCCACTTGGGCTGTAAACATAATTTGTTATTTCATATTTATTTTTTCTTATTTATTTTTTCAAGATATTAATACACACACTATATTTTTTTGACAGGTGTTACATTCACAGTGTTAGTATTAATAACATCCATAATAAATATTTATAAAATTTAAAATCCCAAAATTTATTCGTAATATTTAAACACAATTGTTAAAGAATTATATTAAACGTAAAGTTATGTAAGCATGAGGAATTTACATACCACATCAATCCACAGCATACAGTCATTTAATTCTTTATTTGATTAATATTTATTTAATTCTTTATTTTATGAATTAATTTAATTATATTCTCACACCCCCTGATCGCGGATGCATTATTAATAAAATAAAATAATAAATAGAAAATAATAAATGGAAGACCAATTCGAAAAACTTGTGAATATTTTATCCACAAAGTATTCCACGTATTTGCGTTTCAATTCAAAAACCTCTGATTTCTCCAGATAATTTGCTTTTCCTCTGGAATTAAATCTCGAGTATAATTATGAAATAGGACTGGTTTGGTTTTCTGATAATAATATTATTTTCAATATTACATCTGAGAATAATGAATTTGAAGTTACAGTACCAAAATCCCCATGTGTTGTGAGTGGATATGTTTTAATGTTTTAATTCCTCCTGGAGCGTATGAGCTTGATGTTATATTCCCAATAATGCATGATACGATTAAAAAGAACTTCTCAGAAAACCCTATTGAATTCAAAGTTGAACTCATGGGATTCACAAAACAAGAATATTCCGAAAGTTGTTTCGGTGAAAAAATATGAATATTTCAAACATTAAATCCATAAATCTTCTTTGCGATTTAACGGAAAGAACGTATCAGGATGGAAAATAAGGTAATTGTATTTAAAGTCTGCCTTATGGAACCGCTTCTCGTGGGCATAGGATCATTCAGAAAATTTCTACGCCTATTTACGTTCCTTTAGCAAAAACAAAAATAATTTTAAAATATGGCCTTGTTGATCCAGGTAATAATATCCTTAATTTCAATAATGAAACCATTTGTCATTAGATAAAATTTATCTAAAGACATTTTACTTATTAATTTATCTAATAAATTAATAAGTAATTTTTATTTATGTGATATTCTCAAAAATTTGAATAAAACGAATAAGATGAATTTGAAATGCAAAGTTATTATGCGCGATGAAATAAAAAATTATTTGAACAGAGATAATATTATTTTCAATTTTCAAACTCAACAAGAACCAGGAAGTCATTAAGTTTTATGCCCAAAAAAACATTCGGTGTATTTCGACTCGTATGGAATTATTCCCGTTCGTGAAATTCGAGGAGATCTGGAAATGAACGCACATGAAATCATTAATGTTAAGAAATTGGAAAGTGTTGCTAAATTGGAAGAGGAAATACAAAAAGTAAATAAGAGTATTGATATTTTGAACGAGAAAACAGAAAAATATAAAAAATATAATGAGAATGTTTTCAAGAAACAAGAAACCGAGATGAGTGTAAGTTTTAAAATAGTGGACGAGAAAATAGATAGAGTTGAGAAACCATTTTACGATGTTAAATCGTATAGCCACGGATATTGCAAAGATATATGAAAATATTACGGAATTAGAAATATGTTGAGAATTTAGTTAGTTTGTTCCCTTATCCCACATGTAATTTAGTAACTTGGATAATGGATTCAAAATCTGAGTCCTTTTTCCAAGTAATAACAATATTTAAAATTAAAAGAAAATGAAAGAAAAAAATGAAATTAAGAAAAGTTAGAATTATAAAAAATTTAAAAAAAGTATTTATTAAAAAAGACCTAAAATTGTTGTTTAAGTCTTGCTATGTAAATTTAGTAATTTGAAATATAGAATTAATTAGGAATTTTTTGTTATTAAAATTAAAATTGAAAAGGTTTTTAGAAATATATCTTTTAATGAAAATGATAAACTAATGATGATTAAAGCTGGTGTTTACATTGGTGCCAACAATAAGAGTTTCCAAGTGGATCAATATAAAGTAAGTAATCTAATTAATTATTTAATTTAATTAATTTTAGTTCTATTAACTATTGCTTGAAAACTAATTGGGAAAAATTTTATCGGTTTTTTCATTTTGTACAAAATTCAATATCAACAACGCTTTGATTTTAAATACTCAATCATCTAATCTTGGTGGAGAACATTGGCTTGCAATTTATGTGTAACCGGATAAAATATATGTATTTGATCCGATGGGGTTCTATTATCCCCCTTTATTGATATCAAAACAAGAATCAATGTTGTTGCCAATTGAATATAATCGAATTCGATATCAAAATCAAATGACAAAAACTTGTGGCGAACACTGTTTAGCTTGGCTAAAGAGTATGAAAAATAAATAACTTGCTATCTAAAATAAATTTTGTAATATCAAAATATTTTTACTGATGTGTTAGATTATTTGATTATTTGAATTTTAATTAAAAATTAATTAAAAGCATGTAATTAATCCGCAGATTGGATCTTAAATAAACTACCGTGACACCAAATCGAAAGGTAAGGTAATGATGAAGTAAAACAAAAGCAATCAAATGGAATTAATTTTCACCAATATTAATTAATAAAAATAACAATTTTACCTCTTGTTGGAGAATTACTCGAGTATGTTAAGTGTATATTTTGTTGATTATTAAAATTTGAATTTTGAATGATATACAAAACACTAATTCCGATTTAATTAAGCAATGGACTCAATCAAGAAAATTGGCTAAGAATTGAAAAAACTTGGAAAAGAAAATGCTAGGCTTCATCAGCAATGTGTGCAACTCAGCCGGGAACTAAAACGAACAAAGGCCACATGGATCGAGCCATCTCGGGTTAAGAAGATTTACCAAAGACTCACGGTGGCCTAGAGAGGGTGGCAAGAGGAAAAGGCATTAAATCAGGTCCAAATCCGCAGACTGGAAGTTGCCGTAGCAGCCAGCCAAGAGAGGAGTGCTGTAATTTACCACTTGGTATTCGTACCAGCGCAAGTGGCTTACCAAGAGATAAATCGTCCTAAGAAAACAATCGGTAGGCCGAAGACCCACTTGAGGCCTCGAAGAGCCGAGCAAGAGCGTAGAAAGCTCCAACAAAGCGCTAACTGAACGTGATTTTAAATAATTTTGTGTCGAAGGTTATGGTTATTTGGCGTATGTAAATAAAATTGGTTTCTTTGGTATCGTAATAAATGTTTATTTTCAATTTGGTTATTGTTTTTTTTATCCTTTTATCGTGTTATCGACAATAAATTTCGGTTGAGAGATAAACTGCAAGAGGAAAGATAAAAACTAGTTATATTTTGATGAATTTGATATATTTAAAATGTATTCAATCTATTTGCCGAATAACTCAGTTTTGACAACTGTGACAGATACAATACTGAAAGCATGTATTAACATCATACTTGAGCAATATTCAGACCAGGGAGGCACATCCATCACTTTAGATTATGAAGCCCACAGCCCTCTTTGCAAATCATTTACACAAAGTCAGTTATTACTATATAATTGAGGTAGAACTGAGCTCTCGATTATAAATTATGTTGTTTTAATAATTAAACTATATTTTACTTCTTTGTAACTTTTAATTTGTTTTCCTTTTTTGAAATCTCATTTATTTCTTCATGACAAAAGTTCAAAAATTATTTGTCAATGCAATAAAAACCATTCGGCTTTGACGTTTAGTAATAAAGCTCACCTTTGACGGTCACTGAACCATTGGTTACAGTACCAACGTTGCCTAGCAACGGTTAACCAGTAGCAGTCAGTAAAGCATTGTATGTAAAGGGTCAAGGTTAAAACACCACGATCCCCATATGATATTAAAAATTAAATTACAATAAAAAAATCAAAAACTAAAATTACTTTAAAAAAAATTTAATCTCAAATTAACATTTATTTAAAATTAATAAAACTAAATTCAAAAATTTGCCAAAAATAATTTAAAATAAATACGCCAAAAATTTGAATATAAAATAAATACACCAAAAAATAATTTCAAAATAAACATACACACACAAATCAATTATCTTGATTACAAATTTATGTAATCAAGATTAATCCCGATTAATTACATAATTACATAATTTTAATCCGGGGAGGGGTCTACTGGGACTTTTGTGTGTGGGCGCAGAAAGCCCTCTAACTACCTACTCATCATCTCCATCGGTTTTGGGAACCCATCAAAATTGGATTTTGAAATCCGAATTTGTCATTGTGAAATTCAAAAGACTTGAAATTGAACCTGGAGCGTCTATTCTCTCAACTTCAGAAGGCCCTATTTTTTTTCGCGGCATCATTAAAAAGATTCAACGCCTAATTAATCAATGTCTGGTGCAACATTTGCAAACCATGTTATATTGACTTTATAGTATAATTCTGAATTATAAATATCCAGAGGATTAGAAGATTGATTAATGTTGAAATATATATTTCCCTATGTTATTAATCGCTTGAGCAGTGCTCTATATACTTTGGGCAATTACATAACATTTAATTTCGATTCAGGTTCAGGTTCCCTTTTATCCCGGGTTTTCTTTTATTTGTCAATTTAGTTCACCCTAATTAAATATGTTTATGGCAGGTCAGGTTTCTCACAGTGCTAAGGTTCTCCATTAGACAATTATTTTTAATTAATTGTTATTTTTATATTAATATTTCCTTTTGAGACCGCATCATAGATTTGATTTATTATATCTAGATTCATCTCATCATTTGGCATATACCCATATCAGCTTCCCAAGCAAAATATTTATTTAAAATTTTAGTTAATTTTTTATGCAGTTTATTTATTATTGTAGATTTGATGTTTTATTGATTTACACCTAATTTTTGTGGTTTTACTTTTATCTTGTGCCTGTTTTAATAAACCAAAACGACTGGAAGTAGGTTATAAGTCATTGCAAGATTTGAGTGCCAAATTTAATAATTCCAAATTGATACAAAACATATAAATATTTAGAGTAAATCATAAAGTATTTAATTATTTATAAAATACAAATCAGAAAAATTTAGTAAAATGCAAATTGTGAATAAAAATCTAGCTAATATAAATTAAACATTAAAAAATTCTTATTTTTAAAAATAATTTTTATCCAATGAAATTCGAGAGAAATGAAAAAAAATTTATTTTAGTCAATGCAAATTATAAATCGTTTAAATATAAACCATTAAAAAGAGAAAAATGAAATTTGACATTAATTATTTTTAAATCTTTTAGACCAAGAAAAAATTGTTCTCATATGTGATTTGGATGAAACATTAATTTCCACAATTAGTTTTGTCTCTCAAGTCCCAATAATAGACCCAAACAGCGGTTTAAGTTTTAAAATGAAAACCAATGATATAAATATAACTTGCTCTTTAAAAAAACGGCCTAACTTAAAAAGGTTTCTTGATAAAATGAATGATATTTTTGAGTTGCATCTCATGTCATCCGGAACTAAAGAATACGTAAGAAAATGTTTGAAACTAATTGATCCAAATGAAAAATATTTTGGTAAAAGAATATTTACCAGAGAGGATCTAATTAACGGTAGCAATAAAGATCAAACCGTTCATCAAATGTATCCGTTTTGTCGAAGTATGATCATTCCAGTTGATGATCTATTCAAGGTATGGGGTGAAGATTTGACAGTAATGCACATAAAACCTTTTAAATATTATGAAACTATCAAAGACGTCCCACCCGCAGAGTTAAGGAAAAATTTAAAAGAATTAAAAACCAATGATAATGGCTTGCTATTGTTGTCTGAAAGATTAATAGAAATACACAGAGATTATTTCCATTATTATCATAAATTCCAATTAAATCAGTCCGTTTCCAAATGCCTCCCAGACATCAGATACGTAATAGACCAGAAAAGGAAATTTATATTGGAAGGCGAAAACATTTTTGTGGGGAAAATGTGTAATGATGAAATATCAGATTATTTTCTTTATAAAATGATTGAAAAAATGGGTGGAAAAATTGAAAAAGAATATTGCCCAGAGGTGACAAAAGTTATATCGTGTAAAACATTGAAAATAAAAAATAAAAAGTCAAAAATAACGTGCATAACTCCAGATTGGTTGTTTGATTCATATTATGAATGCAAAAAGAAAGACGAAAACCTTTATATAAGTAAGAAAAAGACGAATAAATTAAAAAGATTTTTTCTAAATCTTTACAAAAATATGTTTTGTAATTATTAGTAGTTTTGTTTCGCAAATTTAGAAAATACATCAAAACTAAGTAATAATTAATTTAAAACTTTATTTCAAGCAACGATCTAAAGTTACTTTTTATCATGAAGATTTTTAGTATTTAATTTCAGGGTATTTTAGAAAGCATGAGTTAACAATTTAATAGGGAATATTAATACACAACCATTCAATAAATATTTTATATTTTTAAATTACAAATTAATTTTACAATCAAGCAATTTCATCATTTTATAATTTAACTTTAAACTAATTTATGTTCTTTTTAAATTTATTATTATAATTTTATTAAAGTTTGTTGCATATTTTTAACAAGAGATTTAACTCTTTTATTTAATTATCCTCACATTATCCCTTTCTAAAAAAGCTTTAGCCACTATATTTCGTATAAATCTACTTCTATAGGTTGAAAATTAAAAGAAATTTGGAAATTTGGAAGCAGAACGTTTATAGACCTCTCGTTTTTGGATAGAGACCAACATTATCTCGATCTAGCATTGTCATACCCAATGGGTGTCAATCATTGTTGAAATTCCGGCATCTTTTGAATTTAATCCTCGGAGGAAAAATGCTGCTTTGTTGGAATATAAAGTTTTGATGATAATTTTCAACAATTGTACGATTTCCGCAGAATTAGAGATACCATCCGCTGACCAGGAACCAGTCTTTTCCATCTTAAAGAGAGTATTCAATCGATCAATATCTTTAAATTGAACTTCGAAGATAATATTCCTCCATAAATCTATCATCTTGAAAGAATTCTCATACAGACAATGACTTGATAACAGTAAACCACAACTGATTTCAGCACTATTGAGATTGTGGATGTTACCAGATAAATGCAAATTCGCATCCAAACCACCAGAGTACGATTAAGAGGCTTGATCAATGTCACGATAATGATAATTCAATGTGCTTATGCATAACCGAAAAAATAACAGTTTTAATCCAATTTAACTCAATTAATAATTAAAGTCTTTATAAATCTAAATTCATAAAAGATTTCAAAAACTGAATCGCAAAAAAACTTTATTTAAATCCACAATTTTTACGAAAAACACCAAGGATATAAACACAAATTGATTTATACAAACAAAATCAAAAATCTTTCCTAAAAAAAATTTATTTATTTTTGATTTGTTTTGTTAACCATTTGAATCACATAAGAACAATTTTACCCAAAAGCCGATGTTACGCTACCTGGTAATACTTCGAAAGATGTTGAAAGAATCGTAGTTTGGCAATAATTTCATTATCTTAACATCCAAGATGATAAATAAATGCTTTTTAAAAAAATCACTTATGACAACAATGTGTGTAAACTTCTCAACATTAAAATTTGAGACTTAAAGATCTTAAAATATATAGAAATACAAATGTTTTATAGATACTATATTATAGAAATATCTCATCATATGTGAAACAAAGAGATAAAGATTTTTGAGAAACTAACAAGAATTTGTTATTTTAAAATATTTAAATTAGTTTTATTAACCCTATTATTACTAGGTTAATATACTTACGTAAAACATCACGATGTGACTTTAAGACACATATTAAAAATGCATATAGTTATATCTGTAATGTCATTTATTCATAAGAAAAATAAAATAAAATATCAATTACTTATTTAAACATGTTTTGCAAACCACGATTTTTTGGGAATGTTCATTACATACATTTTCCCCACAATTACCACAACATTGTTTGGAGGCTCGACCTTTTGCTGATGGACAAATGTAACATGGTCTGCGAATATTTGTTTCAGGAACTGATTTATCAATCACCACAATATTTGAAGAATTTTCCAAAGTTTCGTTGATTGTAGCAATGGTACTTTTAGGCAAATGTTTTACACTTCTACGTTTTATATTTGGTATTACTAATTCTTGCACTAAATTCTTCAAAAATATCTTGCGTCGCGAATTCATTTTAGTTTTGTTCCAATCCGGATATAAATTTTTGATAGTAAGTTGATAGTATGGTTGATAGTAAGACAACAGCTAGATTTTTTTTTGGTACGTAACTGACTAGCGTCATTGTCCTTCGGAAACCAAAAACGTTACTTTCAACTTCACTAGTTCTATGAGGAAGAAAGTTTTGTGGTATACATCGTTTGTTCTTTCGTAAGGTACCTACACATGTAAGGCCCTTGGACAATAAGCTATTTGCAAGTTCGTAACTTGTAAAATAATTGTCGAATGTGATATTTCTATTTGTTCTCTCAAATGGTTCGCATAATTGTTCAACAATAGTTCTGGCCAAATTTACTGCTCTACCAGCTTGCTCTTGTCCAAGGTACGGTATTCCAAATAAAGGATAACTAGTCTTGCTATCACATATCCACCAAATCTTCATTCCATATTTATCTGGTTTGGAGGGCATATACTGTCGGAATTTAACTCTACCTCTAAATGGCACCAGTTGCTCATCAATTGTTAAATTTTCTCCTGGGATATAATACTTTCTCAAATTTTTGTTGACGAGATCCCAGATATCTCTAATTGGTGCAAATCTATCTTGATCTCTACGCGCCGATCTTGATAACAGGTCGTCAAAACGTAATTGACGAGATAATGCTGCAAATCTGTTTTTTGACATGCACGCACGATAGATTGTGCAGCTAAATAATGGATCCCAAAATTCATCATAATCAAATAATCCTTGCTTTTTTACTCCAGCATCTATCAATAATCCAATATATGCAAGTATTTCCATTTGGTCGGTTTCCTTCCAATTTTTGCCAAGAACAGTTCTGCCATGTAAATTTGTGAATTTAACGAAAAATAACGAAAACGCATCTAGAGAACAATCGATATGCTTGCCTGGCGGTAAGACAACTTTATTTATTCCTCCTCTAATAATTTTATGAGCAGCAGTTCGGCCCTTGATATATGGTACAGAGTTCCACTCTGTACCATCTTTACCTATGTACGAAATATATTGATTTTCGTTATCACTTTCTTCACTATCTTCACTTATAAACATTTCATCACTAGTTTCGGAAGCAGTTTCTAATACGTCAGTTTCACTACCTGAGAGATCATTTTCAATCATTTCTTCTGAATTATCTTCAATTTCTACTTCGTCTTCACTACTTTCTTCTAAAGCTCTGAGTATTTCTCCGTCAGTTAATTTAATTCTTTTAGCCATCCTTGAAACAAAATATACAATTTGTTATCTGGACAATATTATATTATAGCCTCTTACCTGCTTTTAGAAAAAATGCTTATCTTGAACCAAATATAAAAGTATGGGCACTAATATACCACCAACCAGAAACAAAAATAAATAATAAAATTTACTATTGTACTTTGTCACAAGATTTTAAGTTTCTATAACAACACTATACCTACTTAGTATTCACTTTTGAATATTTGAAAACCATTACCAAGTAAAGTATAGTAAAACCATTACTTTATCTAAGTAAATTAATATGTGTCTTAGAGTCACAATTTGGTATTTTACGTCGGAATTATATAATATGAAGTTTCTATAGCAACTATAAGAAATAAAATTTGTTTTTTTAGTTTTTTTATGCGAAGAAATTATAAATGATAGAATACATTATTATCATTTGGCAAAATTAGTGTATTTGCATATAATATCTACAAATTAAATCGAAATGTGATTCAAAGTCACAACCTAGTGTTAATAGGGTTAATAGAAAAACGCCAAGGATATAACATTTCACTATATATTTCGACCGTTTATCAGTCTTCTTCAGGCTAGAAATCACATTAATTCGATTTCTAGCCTGAAGAAGACTGATAAACGGTCGAAATATATAGTGAAATGTTATATAAAATATATCCTAGGAGTTTTTCTATTATTAAAACTTTGCCTTCATTCTTTGATTATTAAATTAGTTTATTAACATTTTTTATAGTTTGTTTTAATTATCAGAATTTGTACTGAAATATAACTTTTTGAAATTTTAGTAGCTATTATCATACAATGATTTATGTCAAACAAGTAAATGACAAGATAAGCATCTGATAAAAAATATTTATTATGTGAAAATTCTACAGACAATGATTTTTTACTTGTTAGACATTTAATTTATGCTGCTAACAATAAACCATATTATTCTAATAATAATGTGAATTGTTTTGAAAATATTGTAACAAACTCTTAACTTCCTTGATAAAAAGATACAAATAGGTCGAATAAGCAAGAATCATATGAAGTTGATGGGAGATATCTACACGAGGGGATTGAAAATTATAATAAATTAATCAAACGTTTTCCATAAGATTTATTGTGTGTTAATAAAAGGTTATATAATTTATTAATTGCTTTACATTTAATTTATTCTGTTACCGAAAACCTTCGTTTTAAACAATAATAAAAATAAAATTATTAAACTTTTTTTAATACGCCATTTTTACAAAGTTAGGTTGGGAATGTGAAAACTAGTTATATTTTGATGAATTTGATATATTTAAAATGTATTCAATCTATTTGCCGAATAACTCAGTTTTGACAACTGTGACAGATACAATACTGAAAGCATGTATTAACATCATACTTGAGCAATATTCAGACCAGGGAGGCACA
The DNA here is from genome assembly GCA_022537955.1 of Schmidtea mediterranea. Lineage (NCBI taxonomy): Eukaryota > Metazoa > Platyhelminthes > Tricladida > Dugesiidae > Schmidtea > Schmidtea mediterranea. The sequence goes on from CM039681.1 coordinate 101,261,070, forward strand.
TCCATCACTTTACATTATGAATCCCACAGCCCTCTTTGCAAATCATTTACACAAAGTCAGTTATTACTATATAATTGAGGTAGAACTGAGCTCTCGGTTAAAAATTATGTTGTTTTAATAATTAAACTATATTTTACTTCTTTGTAACTTTTAATTTGTTTTCCTTTTTTGAAATCTCATTTATTTCTTCATGACAAAAGTTCAAAAATTATTTGTCAATGCAATAAAAACCATTCGGCTTTGACGTTTAGTAATAAAGCTCACCTTTGACGGTCACTGAACCATTGGTTACAGTACCAACGTTGCCTAGCAACGGTTAACCAGTAGCAGTCAGTAAAGCATTGTATGTAAAGGGTCAAGGTTAAAACACCACGATCCCCATATGATATTAAAAATTAAATTACAATAAAAAAATCAAAAACTAAAATTACTTTAAAAAAAATTTAATCTCAAATTAACATTTATTTAAAATTAATAAAACTAAATTCAAAAATTTGCCAAAAATAATTTAAAATAAATACGCCAAAAATTTGAATATAAAATAAATACACCAAAAAATAATTTCAAAATAAACATACACACACAAATCAATTATCTTGATTACAAATTTATGTAATCAAGATTAATCCCGATTAATTACATAATTACATAATTTAATCCGGGGGAGGGGTCTACTGGGACTTTTGTGTGTGGGCGCAGAAAGCCCTCTAACTACCTACTCATCATCTCCATCGGTTTTGGGAACCCATCAAAATTGGATTTTGAAATCCGAATTTGTCATTGTGAAATTCAAAAGACTTGAAATTGAACCTGGAGCGTCTATTCTCTCAACTTCAGAAGGCCCTATTTTTTTTCGCGGCATCATTAAAAAGATTCAACGCCTAATTAATCAATGTCTGGTGCAACATTTGCAAACCATGTTATATTGACTTTATAGTATAATTCTGAATTATAAATATCCAGAGGATTAGAAGATTGATTAATGTTGAAATATATATTTCCCTATGTTATTAATCGCTTGAGCAGTGCTCTATATACTTTGGGCAATTACATAACATTTAATTTCGATTCAGGTTCAGGTTCCCTTTTATCCCGGGTTTTCTTTTATTTGTCAATTTAGTTCACCCTAATTAAATATGTTTATGGCAGGTCAGGTTTCTCACAGTGCTAAGGTTCTCCATTAGACAATTATTTTTAATTAATTGTTATTTTTATATTAATATTTCCTTTTGAGACCGCATCATAGATTTGATTTATTATATCTAGATTCATCTCATCATTTGGCATATACCCATATCAGCTTCCCAAGCAAAATATTTATTTAAAATTTTAGTTAATTTTTTATGCAGTTTATTTATTATTGTAGATTTGATGTTTTATTGATTTACACCTAATTTTTGTGGTTTTACTTTTATCTTGTGCCTGTTTTAATAAACCAAAACGACTGGAAGTAGGTTATAAGTCATTGCAAGATTTGAGTGCCAAATTTAATAATTCCAAATTGATACAAAACATATAAATATTTAGAGTAAATCATAAAGTATTTAATTATTTATAAAATACAAATCAGAAAAATTTAGTAAAATGCAAATTGTGAATAAAAATCTAGCTAATATAAATTAAACATTAAAAAATTCTTATTTTTAAAAATAATTTTTATCCAATGAAATTCGAGAGAAATGAAAAAAAATTTATTTTAGTCAATGCAAATTATAAATCGTTTAAATATAAACCATTAAAAAGAGAAAAATGAAATTTGACATTAATTATTTTTTAAATCTTTTAGACCAAGAAAAAATTGTTCTCATATGTGATTTGGATGAAACATTAATTTCCACAATTAGTTTTGTCTCTCAAGTCCCAATAATAGACCCAAACAGCGGTTTAAGTTTTAAAATGAAAACCAATGATATAAATATAACTTGCTCTTTAAAAAAACGGCCTAACTTAAAAAGGTTTCTTGATAAAATGAATGATATTTTTGAGTTGCATCTCATGTCATCCGGAACTAAAGAATACGTAAGAAAATGTTTGAAACTAATTGATCCAAATGAAAAATATTTTGGTAAAAGAATATTTACCAGAGAGGATCTAATTAACGGTAGCAATAAAGATCAAACCGTTCATCAAATGTATCCGTTTTGTCGAAGTATGATCATTCCAGTTGATGATCTATTCAAGGTATGGGGTGAAGATTTGACAGTAATGCACATAAAACCTTTTAAATATTATGAAACTATCAAAGACGTCCCACCCGCAGAGTTAAGGAAAAATTTAAAAGAATTAAAAACCAATGATAATGGCTTGCTATTGTTGTCTGAAAGATTAATAGAAATACACAGAGATTATTTCCATTATTATCATAAATTCCAATTAAATCAGTCCGTTTCCAAATGCCTCCCAGACATCAGATACGTAATAGACCAGAAAAGGAAATTTATATTGGAAGGCGAAAACATTTTTGTGGGGAAAATGTGTAATGATGAAATATCAGATTATTTTCTTTATAAAATGATTGAAAAAATGGGTGGAAAAATTGAAAAAGAATATTGCCCAGAGGTGACAAAAGTTATATCGTGTAAAACATTGAAAATAAAAAATAAAAAGTCAAAAATAACGTGCATAACTCCAGATTGGTTGTTTGATTCATATTATGAATGCAAAAAGAAAGACGAAAACCTTTATATAAGTAAGAAAAAGACGAATAAATTAAAAAGATTTTTTCTAAATCTTTACAAAAATATGTTTTGTAATTATTAGTAGTTTTGTTTCGCAAATTTAGAAAATACATCAAAACTAAGTAATAATTAATTTAAAACTTTATTTCAAGCAACGATCTAAAGTTACTTTTTATCATGAAGATTTTTAGTATTTAATTTCAGGGTATTTTAGAAAGCATGAGTTAACAATTTAATAGGGAATATTAATACACAACCATTCAATAAATATTTTATATTTTTAAATTACAAATTAATTTTACAATCAAGCAATTTCATCATTTTATAATTTAACTTTAAACTAATTTATGTTCTTTTTAAATTTATTATTATAATTTTATTAAAGTTTGTTGCATATTTTTAACAAGAGATTTAACTCTTTTATTTAATTATCCTCACATTATCCCTTTCTAAAAAAGCTTTAGCCACTATATTTCGTATAAATCTACTTCTATAGGTTGAAAATTAAAAGAAATTTGGAAATTTGGAAGCAGAACGTTTATAGACCTCTCGTTTTTGGATAGAGACCAACATTATCTCGATCTAGCATTGTCATACCCAATGGGTGTCAATCATTGTTGAAATTCCGGCATCTTTTGAATTTAATCCTCGGAGGAAAAATGCTGCTTTGTTGGAATATAAAGTTTTGATGATAATTTTCAACAATTGTACGATTTCCGCAGAATTAGAGATACCATCCGCTGACCAGGAACCAGTCTTTTCCATCTTAAAGAGAGTATTCAATCGATCAATATCTTTAAATTGAACTTCGAAGATAATATTCCTCCATAAATCTATCATCTTGAAAGAATTCTCATACAGACAATGACTTGATAACAGTAAACCACAACTGATTTCAGCACTATTGAGATTGTGGATGTTACCAGATAAATGCAAATTCGCATCCAAACCACCAGAGTACGATTAAGAGGCTTGATCAATGTCACGATAATGATAATTCAATGTGCTTATGCATAACCGAAAAAATAACAGTTTTAATCCAATTTAACTCAATTAATAATTAAAGTCTTTATAAATCTAAATTCATAAAAGATTTCAAAAACTGAATCGCAAAAAAAACTTTATTTAAATCCACAATTTTTACGAAAAACACCAAGGATATAAACACAAATTGATTTATACAAACAAAATCAAAAATCTTTCCTAAAAAAAATTTATTTATTTTTGATTTGTTTTGTTAACCATTTGAATCACATAAGAACAATTTTACCCAAAAGCCGATGTTACGCTACCTGGTAATACTTCGAAAGATGTTGAAAGAATCGTAGTTTGGCAATAATTTCATTATCTTAACATCCAAGATGATAAATAAATGCTTTTTAAAAAAATCACTTATGACAACAATGTGTGTAAACTTCTCAACATTAAAATTTGAGACTTAAAGATCTTAAAATATATAGAAATACAAATGTTTTATAGATACTATATTATAGAAATATCTCATCATATGTGAAACAAAGAGATAAAGATTTTTGAGAAACTAACAAGAATTTGTTATTTTAAAATATTTAAATTAGTTTTATTAACCCTATTATTACTAGGTTAATATACTTACGTAAAACATCACGATGTGACTTTAAGACACATATTAAAAATGCATATAGTTATATCTGTAATGTCATTTATTCATAAGAAAAATAAAATAAAATATCAATTACTTATTTAAACATGTTTTGCAAACCACGATTTTTTGGGAATGTTCATTACATACATTTTCCCCACAATTACCACAACATTGTTTGGAGGCTCGACCTTTTGCTGATGGACAAATGTAACATGGTCTGCGAATATTTGTTTCAGGAACTGATTTATCAATCACCACAATATTTGAAGAATTTTCCAAAGTTTCGTTGATTGTAGCAATGGTACTTTTAGGCAAATGTTTTACACTTCTACGTTTTATATTTGGTATTACTAATTCTTGCACTAAATTCTTCAAAAATATCTTGCGTCGCGAATTCATTTTAGTTTTGTTCCAATCCGGATATAAATTTTTGATAGTAAGTTGATAGTATGGTTGATAGTAAGACAACAGCTCGATTTTTTTTTGGTACGTAACTGACTAGCGTCATTGTCCTTCGGAAACCAAAAACGTTACTTTCAACTTCTCTAGTTCTATGAGGAAGAAAGTTTTGTGGTATACATCGTTTGTTCTTTCGTAAGGTACCTACACATGTAAGGCCCTTGGACAATAAGCTATTTGCAAGTTCGTAACTTGTAAAATAATTGTCGAATGTGATATTTCTATTTGTTCTCTCAAATGGTTCGCATAATTGTTCAACAATAGTTCTGGCCAAATTTACTGCTCTACCAGCTTGCTCTTGTCCAAGGTACGGTATTCCAAATAAAGGATAACTAGTCTTGCTATCACATATCCACCAAATCTTCATTCCATATTTATCTGGTTTGGAGGGCATATACTGTCGGAATTTAACTCTACCTCTAAATGGCACCAGTTGCTCATCAATTGTTAAATTTTCTCCTGGGATATAATACTTTCTCAAATTTTTGTTGACGAGATCCCAGATATCTCTAATTGGTGCAAATCTATCTTGATCTCTACGCGCCGATCTTGATAACAGGTCGTCAAAACGTAATTGACGAGATAATGCTGCAAATCTGTTTTTTGACATGCACGCACGATAGATTGTGCAGCTAAATAATGGATCCCAAAATTCATCATAATCAAATAATCCTTGCTTTTTTACTCCAGCATCTATCAATAATCCAATATATGCAAGTATTTCCATTTGGTCGGTTTCCTTCCAATTTTTGCCAAGAACAGTTCTGCCATGTAAATTTGTGAATTTAACGAAAAATAACGAAAACGCATCTAGAGAACAATCGATATGCTTGCCTGGCGGTAAGACAACTTTATTTATTCCTCCTCTAATAATTTTATGAGCAGCAGTTCGGCCCTTGATATATGGTACAGAGTTCCACTCTGTACCATCTTTACCTATGTACGAAATATATTGATTTTCGTTATCACTTTCTTCACTATCTTCACTTATAAACATTTCATCACTAGTTTCGGAAGCAGTTTCTAATACGTCAGTTTCACTACCTGAGAGATCATTTTCAATCATTTCTTCTGAATTATCTTCAATTTCTACTTCGTCTTCACTACTTTCTTCTAAAGCTCTGAGTATTTCTCCGTCAGTTAATTTAATTCTTTTAGCCATCCTTGAAACAAAATATACAATTTGTTATCTGGACAATATTATATTATAGCCTCTTACCTGCTTTTAGAAAAAATGCTTATCTTGAACCAAATATAAAAGTATGGGCACTAATATACCACCAACCAGAAACAAAAATAAATAATAAAATTTACTATTGTACTTTGTCACAAGATTTTAAGTTTCTATAACAACACTATACCTACTTAGTATTCACTTTTGAATATTTGAAAACCATTACCAAGTAAAGTATAGTAAAACCATTACTTTATCTAAGTAAATTAATATGTGTCTTAGAGTCACAATTTGGTATTTTACGTCGGAATTATATAATATGAAGTTTCTATAGCAACTATAAGAAATAAAATTTGTTTTTTTAGTTTTTTTATGCGAAGAAATTATAAATGATAGAATACATTATTATCATTTGGCAAAATTAGTGTATTTGCATATAATATCTACAAATTAAATCGAAATGTGATTCAAAGTCACAACCTAGTGTTAATAGGGTTAATAGAAAAACGCCAAGGATATAACATTTCACTATATATTTCGACCGTTTATCAGTCTTCTTCAGGCTAGAAATCACATTAATTCGATTTCTAGCCTGAAGAAGACTGATAAACGGTCGAAATATATAGTGAAATGTTATATAAAATATATCCTAGGAGTTTTTCTATTATTAAAACTTTGCCTTCATTCTTTGATTATTAAATTAGTTTATTAACATTTTTTATAGTTTGTTTTAATTATCAGAATTTGTACTGAAATATAACTTTTTGAAATTTTAGTAGCTATTATCATACAATGATTTATGTCAAACAAGTAAATGACAAGATAAGCATCTGATAAAAAATATTTATTATGTGAAAATTCTACAGACAATGATTTTTTACTTGTTAGACATTTAATTTATGCTGCTAACAATAAACCATATTATTCTAATAATAATGTGAATTGTTTTGAAAATATTGTAACAAACTCTTAACTTCCTTGATAAAAAGATACAAATAGGTCGAATAAGCAAGAATCATATGAAGTTGATGGGAGATATCTACACGAGGGGATTGAAAATTATAATAAATTAATCAAACGTTTTCCATAAGATTTATTGTGTGTTAATAAAAGGTTATATAATTTATTAATTGCTTTACATTTAATTTATTCTGTTACCGAAAACCTTCGTTTTAAACAATAATAAAAATAAAATTATTAAACTTTTTTTAATACGCCATTTTTACAAAGTTAGGTTGGGAATGTGAAAACTAGTTATATTTTGATGAATTTGATATATTTAAAATGTATTCAATCTATTTGCCGAATAACTCAGTTTTGACAACTGTGACAGATACAATACTGAAAGCATGTATTAACATCATACTTGAGCAATATTCAGACCAGGGAGGCACATCCATCACTTTACATTATGAATCCCACAGCCCTCTTTGCAAATCATTTACACAAAGTCAGTTATTACTATATAATTGAGGTAGAACTGAGCTCTCGGTTAAAAATTATGTTGTTTTAATAATTAAACTATATTTTACTTCTTTGTAACTTTTAATTTGTTTTCCTTTTTTGAAATCTCATTTATTTCTTCATGACAAAAGCTCAAAAATTATTTGTCAATGCAATAAAAACCATTCGACTTTGACTTTAGTAAGTGTTACACCCGGTTTTACTGGAAAACATGTATAATTTGGAAAAATCAATTAATATTATACAACAAGTGCAGTAATTGAGGGTCTTAATAAAAATAAATAAGAGCACCAATAATCTATGCATATGTTGGGTTTTTCGTAAAAAGTCGGTTGCTTAAGTCTGACTGCTTGGTGTCCTTATTTATTTCCAATATCACAATTACATATCACAATTACACTTGAAACTTTATTCACAACCTTCACAAAAATAGATTCAATTCGCAATACTTTACTCTGCACAAATTCACAATAAATCAATGCGTAGGAAACGTCTTCCAAAGGAGGATTTCCTTGTCTGGTGCGCAAGATTTTAATTTGTTTGACTGACTAATATTCCTTCTAAGATTATTATCTTCGCTGAACTCTGGAATATGATCTTCGACCAACTAGCAATTTTGTTGATTTGCCTTTTCCTTTTATACCCATCTCGTAATTAAGTTATTTGTAAATCAAATTGGTTTTGTCATTTTGACATCTCTCTTTCTAAAACTAAATTGGATACTTCAGGGCTCCCGGGGTTTCCATTTATTTACAATAATTATATTGGTCAAGACAAAGGCCTACAATATAAAAAGATAGAAATTTGTCGATGGAATTAAAACTCAATTTAACTCCTCGTGTCCACAATCAATATAATAAAAGTAGACAATCCCAATAAAATCTTTATTTTTTAATTCTTCAAAGTTTCAACAATTCATAAATGAGACAAAATCGAAGGAGGTAAACACCCTAAGAGTATCACCTTTAATCGTTAGATCAAAACACAACATACTTTTCTTTTAGTTCTTTTGTCGCTTCTCCCGGCAATTTTAGCTTTACCAGAAATAATTAAATTCTATCAACTGGAGCTTGTTGTTTATTGCCTTCTGCTTTTAAAGCGATTCCACGCACATTATTAACCACTTAACGAAAACGAACATTTCTGAACCGTGTGGCAATTTATCGCCAACTAACTTAATTCCCGGCAACTCATTATCCTGAAATTCCGCTTGGTGACTCTTGATTAATGGGTTCGCCTGGAAATAAATCAATTTATTTTTGGATTCCTGACATTTCAATATACCTGTGATCAATTTAATATTATTTTATTAATATTAGTTTTTCATATTTTAAAAATAATTAAAATTGTTTTTTTTAATTTTGAAATTTTATTTCTTGTAATTTGAATAACCACAACAGTACTGTAAATGTAGTGCTTGAAAACCCATGAGCAGATGAGCTCTATTTCTATAACTATTAATCATGATAATTTCAATTTCGGGTTCTTGACGTCCGATAGAGGTCTTACGTTTCTTTTTTTCTATATCCTTGTCCATGCTTGTCTATTTTTACAATTCCTATCTCAATTTATCAACTTTATTCATTATTTATTAAGGTATCTTTTTAAAATTTTGAGCAGCGTTCAGCCATAATTTTAGGAAAAATTTCCTATTTTATTTATTTAACTGTTGTATTCACTGCATTTTCGGTCAAGTTTACCCTTTGTCTTTCCCTATATTTTAAATTTGACTAACCTCTCCATAACTCTCAGCGCACTACCCTCATTTTATTTCTACAAACCGCTCCGGTCAACGTTTTCATTGAGTGCCTCGGTTTTTATATAACAGCTAACTACCTTCTAGTTCAGCGCAACACGGCATGAACTTTCCATCGAACGCTGAAGGATCAAAGAGATTCTTATTAGCCGTTACAATCAGGGAGAAGTAACTTGCCCAATCAAGCTTAGCGTTCGGACTCCCTGAAAGTTCTATTACAATAAATTTTAGAGGCATATGAACATTAAAGAAAAATTGATAAAAACAAAAACCATATGAAGAAAACTTATTAATTTAAAAAAATAACTATTGACAATTTAATTTACAAAAAATATAATAAAAGCTAACTCACCTCGGCAAAAATTAAATCAGCGAATTTTGAACTAGTGCTGAAGAAAGGAAAATATTTTTGAAAAGTTGATAGAATGAAATTTACGAGTCTATTTTTACTGATTTTGTGTCTGTGTGTTCACTAATATCTTGGGCGTTGCATATTCGTCTACGCCTTTCCGTTGCTACATGCATTTTAAATCATTATTCTAACGTAATTTTTATGTATCTAATTTTAGTAACATTTTTAAATTTAATTTTAATTTAACTTAATTTAATTTTTTAATAATTCTTTTCCATCATTTTCTTTTGATATCCAGCATGACGGAGTTAATTATTGGTCTTTTGTTTATTAATGCAAGGCAAAATTAATTCAATTATTCAATTCGTTTAATAATACAACCATAATTTTGCTGGGAATCTAATTGGTAAAACGAAATAAAATTGGCGACCACTTCCAATGAAATTTCCATCAGATACGCGCATAAGAAATATATTGGATACCCGTCATAATTGACTTTGGAGATGTATTCCAATGAAAGGTTTTCAGTAAAAGGTGAGCCATATTGACATGACTACTAATACCCTGGTAAACCTTTGGATTTAGGAGCTGGTCTATCAGATTTTTTGTTCAAACAATATCGAAAATATTAAAATAAACGAACTATATCAGACTTTTTAACAATAAAATCAGCGATTTAATTTATGATTCGAAAAAAATTTGGATAATGTGTTGATAATGAAACACTTTTAATGCAGATATCTTTTTATTACTGTTCTCAATTCTTGATAGTTTTCATTTATTTGGTAATATAGTGAAATATAAACCGAATAGCATATGGGTGGAGTCTAGTTTGAATCAAAAATCCAATCAAAAATTCATTATTTGATATCTATGCACATTAAAACGTTTCATACGGACCCCTTCGAAGATATTTGTTTATGACCTTAAAAATTGTTCTTTTGATAAATATATGTCTGAATCAGGTATTTTTAAATTTTTATAATTTCCATTTTTAACTAAATAAATTGACTAATATTTGCATAGACATAAAAGTTCCTTATTGTTTTCTTGTTATCGGATTCGATCTGAACTCTTGTTGGGGATTTTTTTTCGGGATTTATGAAAAAATAAAAAATAAACTTTAAAATTAATGAAAGTCAAATAAAAATAGAATAATTTCAAAAATATTACATTAATTATGGCATAGATGGCAAGTTCAATAGCTCCATGATTCGGATTTCATCTCGCAATATCCTTAGTACTAGCATTATTTCTCTTTCTCAATGGATAGAACTATCCAACATCATTACACAGTAACAACCTTTATACCTAAAATCAACATCATCCAAAATTTCTAATAAAATTTCTATTTAAAAATTAATAAAAAAAATATAATAAAAAGTAATGTCATTCAAACTTTTAACCTTACATGCAACTTGCAAACTCGAATTATTCCTATTGAAGGGGTTTCTTTTTAAAAGGAGTTTCATTTAACGATTGATCCTCGCTTTTGATCTGATGTTCGTAACCAAAGAATTAAAGAACACTTGGACCCAGCCCGAAAATCCTCGGTATACAGGCATCTCCAAAAATACCAACCAAGGAAGAAAAGAAAAAGTATTTGAATCAAAATCTCTCCTAGAGACAATCTCCAAGAAATCTCAGATTCAAAGAGGCAATTCTTATTTTTGATATTCATCCATCAATAAACACTAAAGAAGAAATCAGTGAAATCGCCAGTCTTATTTGTTGTTGACTCTGGTACTTTAACTTAAAGATTAAAACAATTTTAAAACAAAATGGAAAACTTTCAGGAATAAAAATCAGAGTAGAATAGTATTTAGGCCTTGAAGTTGTTTGTGAGGGTTGTTTGGGTTTCTTTTTTAAGAGGAAAGCTTTTTTATATACCTTTCATAAGACTTTAAAAACTCTGGAAATATTTATTAATTTGCTCTCAATTTTATATTAAAAAAAAATTTTCTATTTTTATAAAAAACATTCTTTAAAAAATTTTAAAAGTTTTAAGAAATTTAAATTAATAAATATTAAATTATAAAATGTTTAATTTGACAATAAAAAAAGAAGAAAATTTTAAATTTTAAATTTATAAACAGTTTAAAATTTAAAATTAAACCAATCAAAAATCAAAAATGTAAATTTTATTGAAAATCAGAACGTATTTTGGCACTTTCTCATTGTCAATAGTAATTCCACAAGAAATTGAAGAGGATTATTTAATAATCGAAATTTTTTTCAACAATATAATAATTACAATATAATAAATATAATATTATTATTATTATTATTATTATTATTATTATTATTATTATTATTATTATTATTATTATTATTATTATTATTATTATTATTATTATAATTATTAACATTATTATTAACGTTATACACAGTTTTGATGATCAAAATATGGACACGAGATATTTCCAGGAAATTATTGATATTCTTTCATTAAATACTGAACAAATTTCAGTGATGGAAAAAAATGTTTTAGAAGTTTTTCTTTTCTTTCATCGATTACATAGAATATTGTAGATTTTCGATCATTACCAATAATGATTAATATGCAAGATGGACAAAAATAGTACTGTCCATTAAGCCATTGGTCATCATGATACTCATTAGATGAGAAAATCCAACGTAGTGATTTCAAAACATTATTAGCATTTATCATACATAATTCTTTAATAACAAGCGCACCAAATTCATTTTCAAAAAAAACTTATATCAATAAAATAACAAAACATTTATTAAACTAAAATTGTTTATACATTGAATTTCCCTGTCTTTAAAATCTTCAAGTGTTATTCCACAATTCATATATTTATCCAAATATCCAAGATTTCTCGCATATACGATGTAGTATAATCGTTATTTTCAAAGTCTTGTGTATATGTTTCTCTATAGTCATTATTTTTAGAGAGAGTTATTGATGTAATATCCGAATGTTTAAAGACTGAGCATGAGTTCTTATATGCTACAAGTACAAAGTTTGGTAATCTTTTATCAGTAAACAATTGTTCTTTAAAAAATCATGATGAACCTTTCCTGATTGTAATGTCAACTGTTTCTTTACTTCTGCTTGGATATATAGCATTTCTCGAATTTAAACCAATTTGATGTCCAATTAAAACAGATGGTTCTACTCGAACTCTACGAATCATTAATTTTGCTTCCAATATCTTTACCTTTGGCTCTCATATTATAGATTGTATACTGTTATCTGATGAATTTCTTTTCAGTGTTATGTTAGCATTAACTACAGTAAGTAGATATTTTGGTTGATCCATTTAATTGATTTGTAATGAAGAACATAATGAAACTAATTTTGAGCCAGCTATTAATGCGGTCCTTTCCTTATCAGATGGAATATATCCCGTAGGCACTAAACAAATGTTTTTAATATCTTCATTATAATTTAAAATAGTTTCAATTAAAACTGTTTGGGTATATCTTCCGTTTTGACTATTAGTCCTACAACAACATCACTGAAAAGTGTATGGAACAAATAATTGTTAGCTTTTGCATCTGAAGTTGTCGGTAATTTCATTCCATTATTATTTGTAACTTTTAATTTAATATACAATAATGCATCATTCAAATCAGTTTATTCAGTATGAGAACCAGTTTTCTTGAATTTCAATGTCACTTTTTTTATCAACAATTGAATTAAAAATGAATACATCTTCAAATGTCGCATGTTCGATTACTGCTTGAGGAGTATCTATCAAAGATACATAATTCAGTATTCTCAAAAAATCATTATTCGAATATAGTTCCATGTTCTGTCATTCTTTTGTTTATATACCTTTGTCGTCATCGCTTCGGTTTAGGTTTATATTCTTCTTCCTCATCATTTGTTGAAACTACAGAAATTACTTTTGGCATTGGTTTTTTGAATTCATATACAGCATTAGATTTTAAAGTTGGTAAGAGTTTGGAATTATTCATCATTATATATTTAGCAGTTGTCATACCAAAATTTCCTATACATTTAAGAATAGGTAATGTAAATCGACAAATAGTTTTTAACCATCCCGGACCATAATGTTTACCAACAAAATAAGATAATTCACCACCTGTTTGACTATTGGCATGGAGAAAAATTATATCTGGATTAGACATGTCTAAAATGTAAAGTTACGTGTGTTTTTGAATCGTTTGCAAATCGTATTAATTTTCCACAGTCGTCGCGTATATTAATTTCTATTTTGTTTATTCTATTTTGTTCTTCCAACAGGCAAATACGTGGGATTTTCAATTTGTATTTGTAAAACTTTATCTTGTTCATATTTTTTAATCCATATAGCTTTCAGAACTGATTGGTCAATTTTTTAAGGGTTAAAATAATAAAACCATGGATTCTAGTAATTTTTAATATTTATAATTATTGTTTAATGACTTTAATGAATAATTCTTTTTTGAATTATTTTAACCCTTATCAAATTGACATATCAGCGCTGGTGGTGTATACCGAACAAGTACCCAAATAACAATCCAAGATGTAAGATAAAATATAGAGTATTAGAGTTCAGAATGTCACAGATGAAATTTGTTGAGGTTATAATAAAACATCAATAAAAAAAATAATAAAATTGTAAAATTAAGAAAATCAATAAAAATTTTGAAAAAAGTAAAAATCAATATTTTTCGGGAGAAAAAGTGGTAACTGGTGGCAAATTTGATTTTGAAGAGGAATAAAATTTTGAAGTTCAAAAACAAACAAATTAATTAATTAAATTATTTGTCTACGAACCCATTAATCAAGGGCTGCCGAGCTGAACGGCAGTCTAATGTGTTTACCGGAATTAGTAAAATGGTCAATAAATTGTCCGACCAGTAAAAATTGTTTCCCTAGCTCTAATCAAAATTAATGGCAACCCAAAATTATAAAAGGAACTGACAACAAAATAAGTTGCAGTTGGTTGAAGAGGAATATTTAACTATTTTGAAAACGAGTTGAAAATAATAAACAAATAAAGGAGTTAATCAGATTGCAGTGACTTATTGAGTGATACCCTCAGGGTGTCTACGAAAAATCAAATAATTGTATCTTGTGGCGAATATTTGTGAATAAAGATTTCTTTGCTGGGATTTTGTCTTATTGATTATTGAACACGAGGAGTGGATCGAGAGATCTTCCCATCGACGAATATTTAATATTCCAACAAATTTATAATACGTTTAGTCAGTGAGAAACAAATTTGGCTACTATAAAAGATAATTAATTAACTTCGTATTTGTGAGCGACATTGTAAATACAGTTTCAGGGCGTTAATTATTTTGAGCCCGGGTTCCCAAACTTGTGAAGACGGCCCTTCTAAAAGCTGGAACGTTAAGGAACCAAGAATAATTTCAGCTATGAGGATTTTTCCTGCTCGGAGGGTTTGAGACAAAATAATAAAGAGTCTTTGGGTATGGTATTTTAATATTATATTTTTGTGTTATCACTATTATTTAGGCTATGAAAATAAAAATCGAGGAATTAATGACTTGTAAATATATTTTTTATAAGAACTTCTTTTGGTTTTCACACCTGATGGTTTTTCATTTTGAAATGACATTAAGATTTTTTATTATTATTTGACTATGAATAAGTAATGATATTGATGTTAAATTGATATCCACAAATTTTCGGCACATCCTTTATATTGAAAAAGACTTGGCCGAATAAAAAGAACGAAACGTTGAAAGCTAGATTTATTGATAACAATTACATTAATACATGATTGAACAAAAAAGAGCTCACAACTATTTCATTTAACAATATATGATATAAAAGTAAATCAAACTTAATTATAAGTATAAAACCATATATAATCATAAATTATGTAATTTTAGTTTGTCTACTCTTGAATTGTCTTATTGGAGTTGTTATTTTAAATTGAATTTCCAGCTCTGAAGATTTTAGCTGTATTAATTAATTATTGTTTAAATAAAAAAGCTTAAATTTCGTTGCATTTTGTTGTTATGTTGGAATTGAATATAATGTTGCCTTACAGTCAATGCATAACTTATAAAAATCAACGATATTACAAATATACTTTTTTTAAATTTTTCTTTTAATTAGAAATAAATTATCACAAATTATTTAAAATATTTCTCAATAAAACACGTGCAATATACAAGCAATTAATAGATCTTTATAATTAATTTAATATATAAACATTTTAAATTCTTTAAATCTTTTGAGGTCCAATTTTATTATTCGAATTCAAACAGTCTGGTACGAATTAATTTTATCGAAAAATGTTTTTATTTTAAAGTTAAAAATAAATATTCACTTTTTTATAGTTAGGTATGTCAAATAAAATAGTATATTCTTTAAAACGTTATATAGTGTTCAAACGTTAAAAAAACGTTCATCACATGTGACCCAGGTTTGCGGTAACGCGTATCACAAATAAAAGTATTTTCCATTCTTCCACCAGGCACATTTCTTTTGGAGCACAGAATAATCTCTTAATTTTTGAATGTTAATTAATAATATGGAGCTTCCCACTTAGCCTCTGCCTCCTGTCAAAATTGAGAGTTCGTCTTCTCTTTATTGCAGCAGTACTCTGGCTGAAGTTGCCAACGAGCTGCGTTGATAACTGAAAAAATTTAGACTTAAATTCTAGAGGACAAATTGTACTTCATATTTCGAATGTAAAGCTTTCTCATTTTTATGATTTCTATATAATCTATATATATAATATTTATGACATTTATTTGAAATATTTTGTTTTTAACAAAAATTTTTAGAATTTAAAATGTTTTAATAAACTCTAAAGCATTAAAGAAAAAAAAACTTACAATTCTTTCCTGGTTAGCTTGATTCATCTTGATCCATTCCGATAAAAGCATTCCGCTATTTTTAAAAGCCGTCATCTGATATATTTTATCGCGTTAATTTAAAGCTTTAACTGAATTTTAATAATAAATAAATTGTTTTCAAAATAAAAATAATCAACAGTTGAAATCGTTAAGTAGTTATTGGGAATTTTTTTACCAAAATTTAAATTTTCATGGTAACAATCAGCAGAAATTAGAAGATAAATTCTATTCGTCCAATGGAGCCGAAAAAAAGTCTACTAGTCATGTCAAACTAAGTCTGTCAAGTTAAAATCAAGTAAAATGTTATAAATAAATTGTTTTGATAAGCATTATTTGTCAAGAAAAGATTTTCATTGGTTATTAGTTTTTTGTAGAGATGATAAACAACAAAAAATGTTTTATTGGGCATGTACAGTGAATATCATTTTTCTTGACTTGTCACTTTTGGAACTATACAATTTTCACTCCACAAATACAAAATTAATTTGGTGATGATTTTCAATTTAAAACACATTGTCGTTGTAAATCTACAATATTACTAAAAAGGCTTATTGTTTTATTTATCAAGTAATATCGTGCATAAAAATAATAAAATGCAAAAAAAATTAATTTAGTTTATTGCTTCAATTAATGTCATAAAATAATAGCAGATTTTCAGTTTCTGTTGAGATGTGTTATAAAAATTAATTATGATTAATTTGAAAATAATAATAATAATAATAATAATAATTATAATCATAATAATAATAAATAAAATTTAAATAAATAACAATGTTAGCCAATTTTCGCAATGTTTATTCATAAAATGAAATATGAAATATTTCGACTGAAAATCGATCCTGATTTATTTATTTTTTCTAGGGTTTTTGTGTGACTCCTGCCTAAACGCCATCAAGATTATTATTCTATCCCTCCTATGTACCCACGGTGATTGCCATGTTGGTACTGTACAAAGGAGTTGAAAATTCATGAGCAGGTGAGCTACATTTCTAGAACTATTCCTCATGATATATTCACTTTCGGGTTCTTGACTGCCGATGGAAGGTCTTTAGTCTTTCTCTTTCTATATCTTGGTTCTTACTCGTCCATACTTACAATTCCCATACTTATTTGTCATCTTTACCCATTATTTATGTTGGGGTATTAAGAAAAAAGAACAGTAAAATCGATAAAACACCAAAATGATAAAAAAGCAAAATTAATTAAAAAATTTTGCAAAATTCGAAAGTAGTATTGATCGGGGGAAATTGGTAAAAATGGAAAATCAATAAAAACATTGATATTCGAAATAATAATTAAAAAGGCAAAATCAATTAAAATTTTAAAATAAATATTTATTGGAGGAAACGGGTATGGCGGATGCAAATGCGAGACGAATCCAAATATAATAAAATTAAATCGATTAGGGGTCCCCAGGATGAAATATTTAATAAAAATAGAAATTAATTAAAAATTAATTGGCTAATGGAAAACACGAGCCAACAGAAAACCCGAACAGTGTGAGAAACCCGCAACGTCAACAAATTTTCTAATTACGGAAAACGAATTTGGTTGACGGGAAGTCCGAGCCAACAGAAAACCAGAATAGTGGTACCTCGATGGTACGAATGATTATAACTATGAATTATTTTCGGTAAAACATTTATCCGGGTTTTGCTGCCTTGATGGCCAAAATATTTCTTCAACCTATCTCTTAAGGTTCGATTAAATCGTTCCACCTGGGCAGCTTTGAATTTAGAAAATACACAGTAATGATTTATTCCCTTGATAATTTATTTAACTTTGCTATTATAAAATTCTTTACCTAAAACTAAAATTAATTTAATAAATTTAATTAAATTATTACCCAAATCAGTTTGTAAATTGTCAGATTTACCGTTTTTAAGCATTGTTTTTATTGCAGATGCAGTATCATTAGCGGATTTTGTTTTCAATGGTATAGCGCGAGCAAATCTACTAAAAATGGAAACATCTGCATCAAATCTATTTGCATAAGTCATTAATACCGTAAGTTTTATATGTTCTTATAGGAAACTATGTCATCATTGATTAGTTTAAACTATATGTCAGTTGATCCAATAACCTCTTTTGTGTTTTCTTTTTCGAATTCGGAACTCTTTTCTTTAGCTTGTCTACTCCACAGAAACCTGTGGGGTCTTTTGTGTATATCCATATTTTTTCCATTGCAACGAGAAGATTTAAAATTTAATACAAGATTAGGTATTGATTATCCCATTGTTTATGATGATTGCCAAACTCATTTTTTATGTAGAGCTACCTATAACTCTACCTAATAAAGATAATGCAATTGGTAGCAATGCACCTATAAAACCTCTACGTTGTTTAAATATAATTTTTCGCATCAATCGTTTGTTTTTATATTAACTAATGATAAACTAATGGTTTCTTATACAGAAAATTATAAAATAAATTATATGTAAATTATATGATAACCCTTAATTTTAGTTTGTATATTTTTTTAATTTTTTATATAGTATTTTAATGTATTAATAAATAGAGTTTTGTATGCCGGATATCGTGGTGGGTATCTGTAATTCATTCTAGTGGGTGGTCTCTACAAACTTCTATTATAAGTAAACATAAAACTATGATACCAGTCCAGTGCGCGTATACCATTGCATGTATGCGTAAGTAGTTAACTTTTAAATGGCTCTTTATTGAAGTATGACCATGAAGCACGAGGTATAATTATGCCGGGGAGCTGAGGAGGTCAAGATAAAGATTCCTCTTATTGTCTTCCCTTAAAACCAAATTTTGCAAACTTATTTGATGTCCAGTATTAACTTGACAATGTTTTTACACTTACCTCCAGGCATAGTACTGATGAGAGCCATTAGCTCGAAACTAGTATACTATTGGGAAATGTACTGGATATCACTTAATGTATCGTATATTCTTTGAATATAATCAGACATAGTGATCAACATTAAATTTGTTTAAATATTTAAATTGTAAATTAAATAAAAGTTTTAAATCATGACTTCAAATTTTGAAAACAAGCCATTCGACATTGGTGTCAGAAGTCTGTCAAACTCTAATGAAGAATCAAGCCTTGATTCGGCAGAAATCAATACAGCAACGGTCAAATTTCCTCAATTCAGTGAAGATTTTCCAACTTGGAATTTACAATTGGAGATCTATCATAAATATCAAGATTTCAACATATTGTTATGTCAATTTCAACTACCATTGCAAGGCGTTTTCATTATTTGCTTGACACATCAAGCAATTCTCCATATTAAGACTTCAAGAGTGACATGATTGACGAATTCAATCAAAAACATCCAGTTTCTTTACAAAGTTTACTAAAAGACAGATTCTTAGGAGACAGAAGTCCTTCAGAAACATTGCGAGATATTCATTCCAATCTCGTCAAACATAAAAAAGAAACAGTCTCGATAGCATTAATGCGAGATTTATTTTTTAGAATTATGCCCGAAAACATTCAAGATGCGTTGATTCTTCAACCAGACCAAGATCTTTAGCTGATTGCCAAAATGGCAGTTAAAATAATAGACTAAAAAACAGCATTCAGTTTAACCAGAGCTCAAGGAGTCTGCAGTCCCTAGGAAATTACAGCTCTAAAAAGCATGAATGATATAAAACCACAGTTATCTGAATCACTTTGTTTTTATTACAGGAACTTCGGTTTAAAATCAAGAAAATGCCGGCCCCATTGTAATTGGAAAAGAGAGCAGGTGTCACAGGGAAACGAGAAAAGGTTCCAATAAGTTCGGAGGCTGGAACCTTCAAAATTACATCAGCCTATAATCTGAACAACAACGAGACATTTACCATACCAGCAATGGTATCAAACACCATTTTTAATTTTTTAATCGATTCAGGTGCAAATGCGAGTGTTTTACCAGCAACAATGTTTGAAGCTGATAAATTCTTTGGAGGAAACCGGACACTAGTCAGCGCCAATAATTCAACTATAAATTACTATGCAGACAAGGAAATCACACTTGAAATTGAAGGTTTTTGATTGTCTTTCAAATGTGCTGAGGATACCTAAAAATAAAATAAAAATGAATAAGCACAATTAATGTAATGATTGGGGAAAATGGGTGATAAGAAAGGTGTGTTGTTCCACAACGCCGGGAAACCGAAAAAAATGAAAGAAATGAGAAGATAAAAGGGAAATAACAAATAATAGAAAAAATCAAACAATAAAATAATAAAACATATCAAGGTCATTTTAAATAGGAAATACGAAGCGAATAAGAAAAAAATAATAATAACAAAAACAAAATGGAAAATGAAGTGACATATCTCGATCGTCTGGTTGAGATAAGAAAAATGAATTAACGAAGAAGCCGATAGATGGCGTCTGGAAAATGGGATATCTCGACAGCTGTCAGAGATATTAGAAAAATTGAAGAGGACCAAATGCAGTTCGCGAGAAAAGATATTGAAATTGAGATCGAAGTGTATATCACTAAGTGACATTTGGTTATAGAGTATAAAAATGAAGCTATACTAGAATCAGAGAGAAAAAATTGGACGAAGAATTGAAAAGGAGAAAATTACGGAAATTATTAAAATAGCAGTTGAAATCAAGGATAAAAGAAGTTTGAAGCAGAAATCAGGCGATACGAGAACAAAAATAATAAAGAAAGTTTGAAAGAGACAAAGCCAAAATCGTGAAAAAGAGATAAAGTGAAATCAAAGCAATCAAAGTTATTGAATAAATTCAAGTCAAAGCAAAGCAACTAAATCAGAGTTACCGATCTCAGAAACCCGTCACTGTAGTCAAGTGATTGTGAAATCCAATTGATTCGAAAAGTGCTATTCTTCTCAAAGGGTCGTAAAGAGCACCAAGTTGTGACTGTAATAGATAATTCTCTGTCATTTTAAAGTAGAGATAAAGTGTGCTAATCAATAAATTTATATCGTTTAGAGTTCATTACTGTTGTTTAAAAGCACGCATGGAGTCAGATTGATAATACATCCTATTTAAATTCACCGACAACCCCAAAAACTGGATATTTGCCGTTGAAAATATCAACAAACTTATTATTGGTGCGGATTTCTTGTCTCACTACAATCTATCAGTCAACTGCAAAAACAATTTTTTTTCAAAGTCAATATTAATCTAATAGGATCAAGCATTTCAATAATAAGTTACGAAGCATGTTTCTCGTGTTGATGCATATTTGACATAAAATACCGACATGTACATATCCGATTTTCTTTAGTGATTTTATGATGATGCACTAAAGAAGATACCATGCAATAACGATTACCAAAACGAACCTTTGCAAATAATTCTAATTTTCTACATTCAAGTATTTTCAGAATTTATAATTAATACCTGATTACAGATTCGGTTACTAGCTCCATGATGGTAGCTGGCAATACGTTGAGTTGATGTTGAATTCTTTCTTTCTTGACGTACTCTTGCAACAATAATTTTTCTTTCTTTATTATTATGTATGGTTTTTTTGTTCGTTACTCTACTTTCTTTACTGAGTCGTATATTTTTCTTTTATTTTTGAGTATTATTTAGGCCTTTCTCGTGACCAGTTGCTCTCTACCGAGGGTCTGGCGTTGAGATTCTTGGAGTAGAGAACTGACCAGTCAAACTGCCATTTACTACGGGTACCTCCACACCTAAATACTGGTTTGATAACCAGTTTGGTAAACAATCACTTTTCTAGCTTGAATGTATTATAAATATTATTATTATTAATTATTGCCCATGATTTTAATCAAATTTGGTTTTTTATGAAATTAATCGATCATTATGAATCGTGTGAAAATTAATTCATGAGGCATCTCGTATAGGTCAAGTACCATGGAAACGAAGTTTTCATGGGACTTGGTCGATACGAGGAAATAATTTTTAAACAAAGATTAAATATTAACTAAAATAATTCAACGAATAAAAATATGTTATTTCAAGAAGGTCTACATAAACGGGTATCAAAATCTACTGGATTAATTTCGTAAGAATTTTACAGAGATTTCGTTTCAAAATCTTTAACATAATAAAGTTTAAAATATAAGAAAACAAAATTTCAAAATAAAAACAATAAAATCTCCTCACTTTTCCAGAAAATTTTTGAAAGATTCTTGCACAGTTTTTGATTCTTTTCAGAAAATAGCATTCACATTAAATTGTGTCGATTAGGCATTCGACTTATATTTACGCATGTATTTTGATGAGGTAAAACAAAACGCCTACACGTTTTTACCATATTCCATCACTTTTCACCTAGTTTACAGATTTTCGTGATTCTTTTTTGTTAAAGTTTCTAATTATATTTTAAGCTTGATTCTCATAGTTATTTTCTAGAACATAAGCTTTTTCTATGAATTTGGAGCCAATTTGATGAAACAGGTTAATTTTGCTAAAATTTAATGTTTTTTGATTCCTTTTAAATGTTTTTATTTATTTTTTACATATTTTTTGTATTTTTCTATTCTTTTTTCTACATTTTGTATTATTTAATATTAAGTAGGCTATTTTTGATGATTTTTCGTCCATTTGTTTTTGCACGCCCTGATTTTTTTTTAAATAATGTCCTAATTTTAATTCAATTTAAATTTTTCGTTCTTAAAATTTGGTGATTTTATATTTAATTTTTATTTGATTTAGGACCATATTTACATTTTGACTTACTATTGCTTTAAGACAAATCATTTATATACCTGTTTTTGCCCAACAAACACATCGATAGCTAAACACAAAATAATTATCCTGTTGGTGATATTGTGGAATAACTAGGTTTCTTAATTATAGCGCAAATTACTAGTCACTGTCGTGTTGGAAACTGTATCGCATATTAAAAAACATTTTCGATAACAAAATATAATTGCTTTTGAAGTAATTTCTCGAAAATTTGATATTTCTTTTTATGACATTCTTAAAATATTTACTTTTCAAAATTGGAGCGATTTTACAGCTTATAACATAGTTTCCGTTAAATTTAAATTTTTGCGCAATACAAATTTTCGCAAATATCAATCTTTCTAGAATTCAGACTATTTTATAAAATTTTTGCATCATTAATGGAAATTATAATTCAACAAAAATTAATAAAGCTTAAAAGCAACGTGAAATTTAATTTTACAGAATTATGCTACCTATGATTCATTAATCTTAATCGTAAAATGAACCATTTTAGAATTTTTAAGGAATTTTATTGAATTTACTCTTTCAAATATTTGTTTAAATTATGGATTGTTTTTTAAAATATTTTTAAAAACAGCTGATATCGGCAATTATTTAATAGAATCAAATATGCAAATTATTGATAATACGAACTACAAATTTGAAAGGAAATTTACAGAATGTGATACATATCAGGTGAAAATGACTACGGAGTTATTAGAAGAATTAGAAAACTGTCAAGTAATACAGATATAGATGATCTGATTGACCTTAATATTTAAAATTAAGAGTATCAATGAAGTTCTGTTAAATATCAAAGGAAATTCTGGTGTAATTTTTAAATTTCCCTAAATCATAATATGTTTTTATTAATTTTTACTTTTAATCTGTTTGTGATTAACAATTATTTTCTACCAGACTTTAACTATGCCTTCTTCCAAAACTTACAAGTCCAAAATTTTTGATCTTAATATTGGACCTATTTCTCAAGGAGAGAAAGAAAGTTTTGAAGTCAATGCTTTCAAGTAAAATGAATTCTAACTAAAGCCATTATTTCCTCTTAAATTATAGATCAAATAAACGAGTAGAAACTCTAGGTTCATTGCAAGTTCGATTAAATGTGCAAGCCACAGCCAAAGTCTATGACATGACTAAGAAAAAAATTTCAGAAGTTGAAGATGAGTCTAAAAAACATTACGCGAAAGAATTGAAATTAGAAAAATTTTCAAATAAACAAGGATTGGCATATAAAGTAATGAAAAACCACGAAGCTCGAAAATCGGAAATAGTTAATGGAAATTCACGTGGGAATACACTTCCGAAAAATTCTAATGACAGACCAGTAGAAAAGCCCGATTTCACAATTAGGTCAGTTTTTCGAACGGCCATTTTAAAAATTTAACCTCCATATTTATTTCAATCTAGACAAAAGATTTTGCATTTATTAGCTATATCGCCAATGTCAAAAGATGCATTGCTGTTGCGTTTGCAGCGTTTAAAAGTAACTAGCGTTGACCGGCTTGAAGTCGATAAATGTTTATCTCAGGTAGTTAATGAATTATATATCTTTAATCATTGATTTAATATAGAAATCAATTTTAAATTTATAAAATTTTTAATTAATTAAATAGCCGAATTATTAATTATCTGTATTATCTATAAATGTAAACGATATTGAACATCGGTTTGAAATTTATTGTACTCGCTTAATATAAATGAATTTCATTTTTTTCTATATATAATAATGATCGATTTTCCAATGGCTGCTATTTTTATCAGACACACTCTATGACAATTTATCAGATTAATCAATATCATAGCTGTCTTGGAATTATACAATTAATATCTCTAGCAGCAATAATTTATACAGCTATCTTAGTGTGCGATTTGGGAAAAAATAGAGATTGGATAAAAATAACAAATAATTCTGGATTGCTAAATAATGCTTTGCATGAATAATTAAAAGGCAATTACAATCATTGGTTTAATGATAGTGGGATAATGATTAAATATGATAAATAAAATACGATCCATTGAATGAATAAATCCCAATATTACGTCATCGGAAATCATTGGTATTTTAAAATAACATTATTTTGAGAATTGTGTTATTAATTAAAAGCAATCGATAATAATTATTAAGGAATTTGACACAATTTCTGTTATAAAAGAAATAAATCAAAAATCCTAGTTTACTTTATTTCAGTGGTTCCGAAACTTATTTGCCCTACCCCACCCCTTTTCCAGAAAATATATTACTCAGCGCACCTGGGAATTAATTTTTTAAAAATTTTATTATCGATTAAACAGAAAGATATAATAGAAAATTTAAGTTTGAAATTGTGAGAATATAATTAAATTAATTCATAAAATAAATATTAATTAAATAAATGTATGTTGTGGATTGATGTGGTATGTAAATTTCTTATGCTTAAGTTACGTTGTGAAGGTAGGTTTTAATTTTGGTGAAATTTAAAATATCAAGTAAATGAAATTACAAATCTACCATCGCCCCGATTTTTTTCTGGGCCCTTTAACGCTCCCCTCTAGGTCTTAAACGCACACTTTGAAAAAGACTGCTTTATTTGAATGACTACTACATAAAAGAATTAAAACCAAAATTTCTTTTCAGTCAATTTTTTGTTTTACATTTAACCTAGATTTTTATTACAAGTGGAAAGTGTTTCTAATTAAAGTGGCACATGATTACCTCATATATAAGTCTACAGTTTATTCGCATGGCGTTGTTATTTTAAAACAGTACACGGAAATGGGTAAAAAATGCTTGCCACGTAAATACACAATTTATTATTAGTTTTATCATTTATCACATGTAAAAAACAAATTATAATTGAGAACCAATGTAAAAGTAATTTTTCTCAAAAAACACGAAATGATACAAAAGTACAAAAACAGGATAATAAAAATCATTACGAATGTAATTGAAGTTCAAAAAATAAATTTTTTCATGTGCTTTTTTTCGGTTGTATCAACCACAATATAGATAAAACATATTTTGATCAAGTTATGTAGCGGTTTTGATATTTTCCTTTAAATGTTCACGTGTCACAATCTACCAAATTAAAAACGATTTCAAAACTGGTAAACATCCTAAATATATATATAAATATGTATATATTTTTATTTATTTTTATCAATAATGTAATTTTTATCTGTTTCCAGCTAGCTACAATTAATAAGGAGAACATGTATCAATTATCTAATCAATTTATTCCCGAAATTCGAGAAGATTGGTCACATTACAACGAAGATGAGAAACGCAGAATAGCTCGATTGAAAATGGATTCCAAAGCAAATATTTCTACCAGAATTCAAGTGAGTGGTGCTACTGAGCATAAGATTATTGATTTTTCTGTATTATCAACAATTGCTATGAATTCAATTTTGACCTTAACATCATCATTTATTATAAGTCGCATTCAATAAGTCAGTATTATGTCTATTTCACAGTCATATGACTACACAGTAACCTGGATTAACTTGTTTATAACAAAATACAATAAGTTATTGATTATTTTTATTTTCGATTTTAGAATATCCAAGTTTCAAGACATTCCAATAGACCTCTCACTCCAGACTCGCATGAAAATACTCGTCCCAAAGCTCCACTTGCACCTCATCCGTCGAGGACAAAAATCGCTGCTCTCGATATGATAGCCAAGGGGAAAAATTTTAATGAAATTAGCAAGTTATTGAATGTGCCAGAAAATGTGCTCAGTTCCTGGAAAGCCAATGAAAATCAGATAAGACAGGTAATAATAGAAATAATTGCAGATAGACTTATTTTTATCCATTGCATAATGGTAACTAGGCATTGTGGCTAAGCTATATTCTGCATACATTCACGTTGAAACTTAATTTTTCTGTTAACTCCATGTTACATAGGCATATGCACACACAATCAATTTGTGATTTCAATTTCAGATTTCATTTCTGAAACATGCATATATATATATACATGTTTGATACATTCCAGTTGAATGATTTTTGAAATAGCCCGGGTTGATAATCTATTCTGTGTGTTATTGTATAAATGAAAAAGTATTTCACTCGTATGTACTAATTACTATTATTTCCATTCAGTTGTCCTATAAACAATTATTTTCTTTTATAGAAGATTCAATGTGAAATTTTAATTATTTATTTATGCCATACTTTACATACCCCAATTGAGAATACTTATTTATACAATAATTGCATAAGTTCATTAACCGTTCTGAGTCCAAGATGACTTCTGGATATGTAAAAATGACTTCACACTAGATTAAGCACGAGAGAAATATTTATTTCATAATTTTCTGGAGCATCCTCTAATTTGAGACTAGATTGCTATGACAAATGCAGTAAACTTTTTGTGATAAAAAAATATCCAAACAATACATTCATTTAATTAAAACGTTCTTAAATATGAAACTGTTGCATATGCGCAACAACTTGTCTTAGGTACTAAGAAACACTAAATTCCGTTGAAAATTTAATAAAATTCATATTTTAATAAATTTTAGAATCTTGTATTGCGTATAGTGGCAAGTTTTGGATACCTGAAATTGCTCAAGAATTAAATATCACGTTACTATTCGGAACTATTTTCTTGTCACAGTTATTTAAGCTGGTGCCATTATAATTTGTATAAAATGTTAAAAACCATCATTCAACTTAGTCATTTCTGTTATACTTTTGTCGAGTTTATTGCAAACCTTACTTATTGAAATTAGACAATAATTCAAACAAAAATTAATAATAATAACAAAACTTGAAGTGATTTTGTATGGCTCAGTTTTCAGGTCATCATAATTTGAGTTTATTAGGCGAAAATTTCGTTTTTGTGAACAAAATCTATTTATAAATTATAACAGGCATAAAATTAAACCAATAAAATATATGGGCAAAAATGACATTATCCATAGAATTCTTAAAAAAATATTCATAATCCACGTAAAAAGAAAAATCAATTACTTTTTACTTATTATTTTGATTATTATTAATTATTATTATGATTTATCCATTAGAGTTTTGAAAACAGCAAGCGACAAATCGAATATCCACAGAACAACATTAGTCACCCTAGAGAAACCATCATCAGTCCTGCAAGTAGGAATAATAAATCAATTTTTCTATTTATTCAATTTGATGAAGATTCGAACTCTAGTTTTAAAACACACACATCTCAAGACGAAGGATTTGTCAGTGGAGATAAAAGAACTCCGCTTTTAAAATCCTACCAGAAAGTCAACAATCTTAAGCGCCGAGGACATCATCTAGATGACTTACCAGAGAAACCTGATAATAAAAAACCTAACCTATCCATAAAAAGTATGTTTTTGGGTTTTAATGTATATTTGTTAATTAATTTCAGATTCTACCCATATTCCATCTCATAATGATGTGCAATCAAGCTCTAGTTGTGAGGTCACGCCAAAATCAGATATATCCCAATCATCAAGGTCTTCCTTGCCTACTAAATCTAAGTCAGAAAAGAACAATAATCAATTTACAACGAATAGTAATTCAAGTAAAATATATGAAACTCAAAATCAGTTCAACTCCGCATTTGAAGAATATTCCAAATTATGTGAAAGAATCAAAGAATTCGAATTGAAAATAGAAAATTTGCGCTCAAAATGTAAAAGTGGATCAGAAGATTATTCAGTATGTAAATTATTGATTACATAATGATTTGCACCTTATTTCTCAATTAAATACATCAAATACATGGATAATTTATTAATCATAATTAATTTACACTAAAATTCGATAATAACAACACATTAATTAAATAGAAACACATGTTTTCAAATTACTCTTAACAATGTCTTTTGAATATTTCACTTGTGCTTAATTGAAAGTGACACAAATTTTGTCACTAAATTACTTATGAATAATGTAAGTATAATATGCTTAAAAAGTTTTTATTAAACGATAACAACTTGGGACTCACAAATAAATCTGCAACCATTTGAATTTTTAACTATATATTAACTTTGTATGTTTGAATGAGCCTCGCAAATCTTGCAACTGAAAATTAACACACTTCCCATGATCAGGTCGAGCTTTAATTTTTTTTCCAAAAAAAGAAAATATTTTCTCGTTATTTCCAACTTGAAGCTTACTTAAAAACATGTAATATTTAACAATTTGTTTCTGGTAGGTGATGTTCAATGACTTTCTAATGGCAGACTAGTTTCTAATTTATTTAGCTTTCATCGGTTCTTTGTAGCCAAACCATAGACAAACAACACACATGTGTGCAGCATACGACATGTAGACTGGAACCTGCCAACTTAATGCATTTATTTATCCTGCGATGTTTAACTTCCAATAATTTTTTGATCGGAGTAGCGATGCTGTTTAACAAATATAAAGGACCAGAAGAAATCGGAATTTTCAAGATTCTAACTTTTTCCTATATCACTACGCCTTCCCTAGAATTTGATCACTTTGGCTCCATACTGCGTAAAATATCACAATTTGATATATCATAGTTAGTAATATTTAAAATGTATTTTTTTGGTCACTTTTGATATGTTTATTTTTTAATATTATTTCATTTAGTTTATATTTTTTTACAAATGATCAAAAAATAATTTGTAATTTTTCTAAAAATGTATCAATCTTATAACACGAACTTACTGATTACACGATTGAATTTTTCAAGACATGGAAATCAAATATTCTGTAACCTTTCGAACTCATAAGTCGTTCAGAGTTAATTATAAGCTTTTTTTTCATATAAAATGACATTTGGGAGTCCAATAACGATCAACGAGATTCAAATAATACACGAGTCTAGCGCCGGACAAGTGTAAAATGTATGAGTGAATCGCCAATAATTTTGCAACTTGGTTTGAAAGTTACTGTTTTATTTTGCAAAATAATATAAATGCCATGGTAGTGTTAAAATGCAACTTTATTATTTTTATTATTTCTAGAAACTCTATAAACTTGCCAAAATGCTTTTAGCCGAAATGGAATCACCAAAATTCCAAGCATTAACTTCAAGAGTGAAAAAACTCGAATTAGATATGTTTGATTATCTGAAAACATTGGATAGTGTGTAAAATAAGCAGCCAATCAAATTGAAAGCACTGTCCAACATCATCTACAAGTCATCGCCAATTAATTGATCTATTTCTATCGTTATTGTTTCCCATAAATCGACTGTGATGTCATGTCTGGATTGTGCTTCGTAGATTCTTTAATTTAGCCTATTCTAATAATAAACTATAAATTGTGCTATCTAGTGTTTTTTAAAATTTTTTTTCAATATTGTGTTACTTAAAAGAACCACCAAAACGAATCGACTGCTGCTATGTTATCGTTTTTTAATGAACTCAAATGTTATCAAATAGCATTCACGCGGTTTTTTAATTCACCACACATGTCCTCTTTTATATTGTGGTGTATTTATTAATATTTTTGAGATTTATTATACCCAATTATCTTGAACTACATCGGGCTTTGTAAACTTCGCGAACTCCGAATTGTCGAGACAATATGTGTATGACGCTATTTTGATTAGATATATTGATTTTTCAATTTCTATTAATTTGTTGAATTTTTGTTGGGCCTTAATTATCGGTGGTTAATTAGTTTGTTATTGATATCTTAGCTTTATGAGGCGAGCTGTTAAATGTGATTTTCAGAGATTTTTATATTTGAAGCTAAATACTAATTTATAACAATTAAATTAGAAATTTTCTTCGTGTAATAATTTTGCATCAGTGGTTTGTATTGTGTTGAAATGGTGCTGATCTATACTTTTGTATTTGTCAAATGTCTCACGATTGTCGCTGTTTTTCGGTGTTTATTCAATATACATTACAATTTGTCCTGGTAAGAATACGTTTATTGCTATATTTTGGTTCAGATTTTGTCTTTTTGGTGATTGGAGTATTAAAAAATATTATTTCTGCTTTGATTTTATTTGAATATAAACCGAAATTTCTTTAGTGTTTTTTAAATCCAAAATTTAATAACCTATAATTGACGTTATTAATGTGGGTTTAATTTAGTTATTTTTACGACTATAGTGCCACGGGTTAAAACGGTTCGCTTCACTAATAAAATACAATGTAGTTGTATTCGATAAATTTTTGAACTACCACGTTATTTAAGCAGTTTTTTAATAAAATCATTTGTTTTTTTATAAAGATTTATGAGGCTGCATTTTAATTAATTTGCTGACATAATGTGAAGCATAGCAATTTTTTAAAATAGTATCTTACGCAGCATTTACAATTTATAAGTGAAAAAAATTCTTTGGTTTTTAGGCCACTTATTTGTTTATCCGCATCAAAAAATAAAATTAAACTATTAAAATACTATTATGAAATTGTATCCTAAAACAACTAGAAAGACAGTTTTAGATATTTGTTTATAAGTTTCATTAACCTTTAATTAGCTTTCACAAAAATGGTGAATTTATAGATGCGTAAAAGGAATCTATTTTTGTGCCTTATTATTATAAAGTTTAATCGTTATTTCCATACATCAAACTATATTTATTATTGAAATCAATTTCTCAATAAATAAAATAATCTATTTATATTTTATTGATTTCTAAGAAAATTGCCAATCAAATTTATTAAATAAAACTAATGAAAAAAATATTATTTTTAACAAATTTTCAAAAATTAATTATTGATGGCGAAATCAAAAAATTTACACTGCAAAGGTTAAATTTAATTATATTATATTAAGTTTTTATTTATACTATTTTTAATATCATATTTTAGTACCAATTACGGGAACAGAACATGCCAAGAGAATTACGAAATAATTTACCGAATGAAGACAATGGAGATCATTAATGGAGTTTAAAATAATACACAATCATCCTCTAACATAATGACGGAGAAAATGGAAATTATTTCGCATTCATTTTTCATTATATTCTCGTTTATCAAAGTGCTTCGGTGATGAAAATACGTTTCTATAGATATTGCTCAATATCTTGGACTAACCATAATATTTCAACACCAATCAACCTTGAACTATCTGACTTGTATGGATCCAAAGTCGGAAATATTTTAAAAGTGTTGGGCTATAAGCCATCACTAAAACAAAACAACCATGAAAATTCATGTTGAGAATTATGAGAATGGCTATTATAACACAAGCACGCACCGCAAACAGAAATTAAAAATATAATAAAAACATTAAATAAAACAAAATAAAAAATAACATAATTAATTAAAACAAATAATTAATAAATTTTGCACGAAAAATACATAGAAAAATAAAGTAAAAATATAAAACCGCCAAAACCTTGCAAAATAAGGTTTAGAAAATACACAGGCGGAGGAGGCGACCAGAATAAGAATCAGCAAAAAATAAAAATACAAATTTAATAAAATTAATACTAAAAAATTAAGAAAAATAAATAACAAAAGAGAAAAATATAAAATTAAATAAAAATCATCAAAAACCCGGAAAATGGCCAAAAAAGATTCGAAATTAGCTGATTGGTCACACACACGCATGAAAACAGTATAAATACAATAGCCATTGTCATAATATTTAACCTTAAAAACCTAAAAAATATTTTTGAAAATTTAAAATTTTGAATCTAAACTTTTGAACTTTGGTAAGCTTGTATTTTATTGAATAAATTTTTGAAATGTTTATAGTTTTAAGTTTTTAATTTTAATCATGGATGGTCGAGGTACTTTTAGTATAAACGACAGGTCCCCCTAATTTAATATTATGTTATTCATGCTGTAATTTGTGGAAGATGGCTTGGCAGGATTCAATTCCCTCAGTTGATTTTGAGGGATGTTGGTGTGCTGCCTTGTCGTCAACCACCCTTCGGTGTCTGCCGGTATGGTCAGGTCTCGTCACACTGATCGCGGAGTAGGACGCCGTCGTACTTCACCGTGGCGGTCATTGCAATGTTGGTCGGAGCGGTAGGGATTAAAATGCGGGAATATCGGCACAGCTAGGGGGATAACATTCAAATGAATGTTTAGGTAGGGATGCAAATTTTGTTTAAAACCTGTCGAATTTTTATGTGAAAAGGGACGACTAGGGTTAAGTCAATAGAAACAACTAAATGTATCAGAAAAGTAGAAGTTTTTTCTTTATTTTTTTTGGTTTTGTAAGAAGTATTCTTATCGGACATTTCCAAATAAAAATTATTTTTTCATAAACTCAGCAAATGAATGGAGCATCAGAATTTTTCTTTTCTACATCGAATGTTTTTGTTTCACTAGATCCAACGCCAAATAGGACACCTTCACAATTAATAGCAAACCGTGAAATGTATGTAATAGGGAATGTTTGAGGAATGTTCAGATTTAATTAATTTTAAATTTTATAATTATTATATTTAATTTATTTATAAATATAACCCATTAATGGAATGAAACTCTCCCTCGTTTAGTTGTGAAAATCTCAAGAAAATCCTTCCGGAAATTCTTCGCAAAACGTTTTCAATAAATCAAAATACCTTTTCTCGAAATGCAACCAGGATATAAAATCCCCAAATCATCCCGAAAATCAGATGCCATGCCGTTGCAATTGAACCACGATTTATGCCACCAGAAATATAATAAACTGTTCGCGGAGCACGAACGCACGCTCGGTACGTGGTTCGCCCCCGAAGCGGTCAAAATCCTCCAAGATAAAATCCACCGGCTGTCTAGATGCCGAGAGGATTTAATTGCAGAGAACCGGGCTCAGCGAATCATAATCAATGACCAGAGCGCCGTCTTGGTAGCCTCATTCACGGAAGCCGAACTGGTAAAACGACTAGCGGGCCGTGATCTAGCATTAAAGTTGAATTTGATCCCCGCGAACCATCTTCCGGAAACAACTCAAGCTGGTCCAGCTCAAACACCCAGGACCAGCAAGAAGCACCATCCCAGCAAAAATCGTCGTCGCCGTGAACGTCGCCGGGCTGAAGGTCTCACAATATTGAATAATGATGCGCAAGTGCTGGAAGAAGCCGCCGCACTCGTTGCGGAGCAGCACCCGGAATTTGTGAAAGAAGATGACACTACCCTAAACCCGAAAAGATCAGAAGAACCTATGCTACCAACTCAGGTGAAAGAAACCAACGAGATGCAATTATGTCTGGACATCTCACCCGTCCACAATTCCACAACGACAACGAACGAGAGATCGCCGACTATCACGAGCTGCTGGATGGACGAATTCGGAGAAGAATTACGTCATACCGTTCCCCAGGTTGGAACTACACCATTTCATCCCCTCCGGAACAAACGAAAGCTCCCCGTCGATATCGACGAATGACCACCCAGTAGAAAGAAGGACGAACTCCATTCTCCTGATATTATTTATATATTTACGTACTAATTATAAATTTTGTGATTTCTTTTTGTTAAATTTTGTATAGATCTAATAAAAGTATATTTTTGTAATTCTTGTTCTCTTAATAATTTCTGATTTCTCTAATTAATCGAATTATGAATGGATGCCTAAAGTTTGGTTGGATTGCCTTATGATGTTGATAGAACCTTATGTATGTATGAAATAGGTTGAGAAAGTTCTTATTTCACTCGTAAAGTCGAAATTAAGAGATCTCAGTTAACAAAAAATTAAAATTTCAGTTTTCATTATAGAGATACTAATGATTAAAAAGCAATTTTGGTTAAAAGATGAAATAAGCATTCTCGGAGGAGTTTATTTTTCTTAAATTATTAATGAGGTTGTGTTAAACCCAAAATTTCGGCCGATGTAATAGAGATTTCGATAATTTACATAATAATTTAAATTTTCACATGTTATTTAAATAAAATACTTTATGATTTAAAACAAATTTCTAGGTTAGAAAAATTTACCTATTCTCAGTAGTTTAGGAAATTAAAGTCGGAAAATTAGATAAATTCGAGAAGCTGAATTTTAAATGTTTATTTATAAATATTTTATTTTTATTAAAGTTTCTAAATCATCGTATTTAAATTTCATTAGTTAAATACCTAAAATTGGTCTTTGCTAAATTAAATTAATAATGAATAGATAAGTGACTAAACGTCTGATAAGGGTACGGTTCACTACAATCTGTACTAAATATTTTGCTATGTATTAAAGCGACTAGGGGAAAACAATGTGCAGGACGTATGCACGGGTTCGTCATAGAATGATGGGAAAGGTGTGCACAGATATCGAAAAGGTTAAAGAAGTTAGGTAGACGTAAGTCCTTCTATCGGCCGTCAGGAACCCGAAAGCGAGATTATCACAAGGAGTAGTCTTGGAAACGGGGCTCACCTGCTTGTGGACTCTCGGCTGCTGTATACAGTACCAACATGGGCTTGCCCATGGGTATACAGTGGTTAGATTAAAATTGTGGGGCGTCGGGGTGAGAAAGGAAATACCCTAGGGAATGCAAGAGTAGTCGAGGAAGTAGTTTGGAGGAATGAGCTTAGATTAAAACAAAATTAATTCTACCCTGTACGCCAACAAAAGGTAGAATATATTTCATAGCAGTTCGTTGACAAAACTCCCATTAAAGAAAACATGATATCGAATTGCAAGTCTCATATTTTCCAACAATTTTAATGAAATATTTCAGAGTCAGTGAAAGCATAAATTTACCTTAGAGGTAAATGCACCAAGGAGAAAATATCTGATCTACTTGGTTTTAGAACTGTCAATTTGTGTCACTACCAAATCAACGAAAACGTAAATAGTTCAGTAACAAACCTTGTTGAATGGATAATACGTTGATTAATTTGAGCGGTATATAGCCTCCAAGACCAGAATTAGGGATATTCCTCAGTTTGACAGTTTTCTAGAAAAGTAAACTGATGGCAAACTTGATAGTTTTATTTCATTCAAAAAGGGATATTAAATAAAATCTTTGATAAGTTCTCTGATTGCACGAAGTGTGGCATCGATTGTCACAATTATAAACTATTCTAGATCTGTAGTCTTAATTTTTTCGTCAATTGAAATAGTTGCTTCCACTAAAACGAGATTTGTTAATAATTTTGAACCTCTCTGATCACTTATGAATCTGCACTGACAAAATGAATAGGAGGATATAACTACATTTATTTATATTTTATTTTCATGTTTCATTTCAGAGAAAGTCTCCTATGATGACATCAAAATTCCAGATGCAGAAGATATAATGAATTATTAGTATGATGAGGACTAGAAATTGCGTCATTGATATGTGATAAATAAATTCAAATATTCTTTAACTCTTACTTTATTGTCACTAAAATCCCATTTTAATTCATTTTTCATCTGACTTTTTTTAAAAATTTTATTGTATTTTGTTGAATTTGTCAGTGAATTCAAATATTAACAATTATTGATCTGACTCCAGAGCGTGCCTTAGTTGATAATAATAATGAATTCCAGATAATGAAAACTTTATTAATCAGCATAATTGATTACCAATTTACAATACAAATATGATTCGAGATTATAACAATGACTTTTAGTGCTTATTGCAACCCTTTAGGAGGATTAGTAACTTCGCAAAACAACTTGAAATTCAAAACTACTTGACTGCTGTTTCTGGGTTTAACAATTAGTAGGTTTAATGTAGTTGTTCTCTTTAACTTAATTCATTGGTGTTTAAAGACCATGGGGAGTCAGAGAAGCAGTTCCTACCGAACATCTGTAAATAATAAATCAACAAAAATAGGAAAGACCCAAATGTATAAAAAACTATGAAGCTTTCGAAGTCGGAAAAATTACTATCAGCGTCAAATTAAAAGTTATGCAGAACATTCAAAACCACTGGAAAAACTTTGCGAAAGCAATAGTAACATATTAATATGAACATTTATCAAAGTCTCAAAGTGAATGAAATCATCAATTTTAGTGAACTTTGATTTCTTCAAATAATTTATTATGGATGTTGGGATATTAAATATTCGTCGATGGATAGATCTCTCGATTCGACTCCTCGTGTTCAATAATCAATAAGACAAAATCCCAACAAAGAAATCTTTATTCACAAATATTCACCACAAGATACAATTATTTGCTTTTCGTAAACACCCTAAGGCAGTGGTTTCCAACCTGTAGGGCACCTCCCCAGTGGGGTGCGAGACTGTTGCAAGGAGGCATGCAGCTGTTTCCAAAATATCATTTTCGAATACAAACCAAAAAAGTCGAATAGATGTCAAAAAAATGAATCAGCAGTATACGTAATCCATAATCCTCGCCGCGAATTTTTCGGGTACAAATATTAAAACATCCCATCCATACTCTTCTTGGAACGAAATATCTCGCTTTCGCGTTTGGAGCCGAGCACCGGTGGGACGTGGAATCAAAAGATAAGCACTAGCAACATCCTGGGTATTTTCGTGCTTACTCGCGCCAAACTTCAGTAAACAGAAGCATCTGATTGTTTCTGTTTTCTATGAACAGAATTAGTTCGTTAGTAGTGCTTGCGATAACCATGATGATATATAGAATGAAACACTTCACTTTGGTAACTTCTAAATAAATTAACATTGAGGTAAATTTCATTATAGTACCTTATTAACCAGGAAATGTTAATTTAATGTTGAGGTAGTTTTGATTTTTAGATAAATTAACGGGACGCAACAATTTGGTTTTTAAAGAGGAGCGCACCAATTTTTTTTAAAAGGGGAGCGCCGGTACAAAAAGGTTGGAAACCACTAAATCAAACTCAACTGTGGTGATATGATATCTATTTTTTAATCATATAAAAATATTTTACAAATTTAAGAGGAAGTTAGTTAAACAGATGAAACATTTAGATTATAAGATTGTTTCTAATTTGTGTAAGGTACGAAATATGTTTATTAATAAATCAAAAATTCCGGTTGGATTGTGTTCTGATCTCGTTTATCAATTTAAATGTAATGAGTGTAATGTAGAGTAATTTGAGAAACTTCACGTAATCTCTGTACTCGAGTTCTAGAGCATTGCCGATTGAAAGGTTTGACCAATATTAGTGAGCACAATAGAGGCTGTAAAAGTAAAATAGGAATGTCTGATTCTAAAATTTTTTTGAAAAGTTTTAATAATTATTAGAAACGTGTTATATGTGAAGCATTATTGATAAAGTCATTGGATCCAAAGATAAGTGTGCAAAGTGCTATGACTATGAATTTTTTTTGAATATTTTCCAATAGTTTGACGTTTCAGTATTGTTTAAATTTTTTTTAAATTTTAATATTATTATGATTTAATTTATAAATTATTGTGATATTTTAGAAAATTATTCGACTATATGACATTGATTTAAGAGAATATTATCTAAAAATTATATTATTGAAACGATAAAGTAATAAAAATAAAGAGTGATCGTTTTAAACAAAAAAATCGGCTGCAAATCCCAAAAATAAAAACAGTTTATTGCTTTGTTAGGCCACTATTGGGAATTGCAATGTCAAATCAACGTCAATCTATGTCGATTTTGGGAACACAAATTGTCAATCTTCAGAATTTTCGAATTCATGATTTTGTGGAGTCTTTCTGCAATATCCTGCTAACTTACCTTTCAACGGTCTTTCCACTATAATATTTAGATCATAATGGACTTTTAATTACATTTTAGCATTTAATAGTTGTCGAATTAAAAATATTTACATTTATTTCGACAAATGATTTCAGTTTCAGGAACTGAAGATATTTGGAAGATAATTTTGTGTCAATTCCTTTTTAATTTTATTTTTAGAGCATATTCTTTTTTATTTAAAATACACTACATTAATCGTTTGTTTTTAGCAATTCTGCTTCTTTCATACTATTGTTGAGGATACCTAAATAATAGAATAAAATAATTAATAAACATGTAAAATGATTGGGGGAAACAAGGAGAAGTGAGTAAGATGTGGTTGTGGAGCTTAATAAAAAGGGAATGAAAAAGAAATGTTGAAACAGAAATTAAGCAAGGTCAAAGCAAAGCAAAGCAACTTAATCAGAGTTACCGATC
Organism: Schmidtea mediterranea; assembly: GCA_022537955.1. NCBI lineage: Eukaryota > Metazoa > Platyhelminthes > Tricladida > Dugesiidae > Schmidtea > Schmidtea mediterranea. The sequence continues at coordinate 101,299,937 of CM039681.1, forward strand.
TTAGAAACCCACCACAGTAGTCAAGTGATTGAAAAATCCAATTGATCCAAAAAGTGCTATTCTTCCCGAAGTGTCGTAATAAGTACCAAATTGTGATAGATAATTGGTTGTGTCATTTTAAGGTGAAGATAAAGTGTATTAATCAATAAAGTTTATATCGTTTGGATTTCGTTACTGTTGTTCAAAAGCACGCTTGAAGTCAGATTGACAATAATTCCTATTCGAATTCACCGACAACCCCAAAACTGTCATGATTGATTCTTTTCTGAAGTTGGGCAAAACAAATTCCAAAATGGATTATATAAGTTGCTGTGGAAAGATTCTGAGTGTTTTGGACTACCATCTGCAACATTGCCTAACCGCCTGGCCTCCACAGGCGAGGTTTAACCTTTCTTGATAGGTTAAGATGAGTAACATTTTATTCGGTTATTTAGAAAATATTCTGATGATAAAATTAAAAATAAACAAGAGAAAAATAGTCTTAATCAACTGAAAAAATTCATTAAACAAAAACCAGTTAAACAAATAAGAAACACCATAACTTTACTTACTGATATCTCCGATTAAAAGTTTTCAAATAGTAATTATCAAAAAATATTTTATTAAAAGTAAGAATTAGAGTTATTGGGAGTTCTCTCAAAAACACAATTTTAAAATTAAGAGAGTCATTGGTTCTTCTAATCTGGCTTCATGTAGTATAATTTCAGCAAAACAAACTATAATTTTTAATAATTCTTTTTCTGATTGTATATTAATTTTTAATTTCTTTATCATGATTTTTTTTAGTAGCTAGTTTTAATTTCAATCATAAATATTATTTTTTAAATTTGTTGGGTATTTTATTTCAAATCGGTCAATTCTCTGACTCCTCGTGTCTTTTGGATAATAAATAAACAAATCAAACACAGAAAGACTTTATTTCACTTTTTCACAAATACAAGTAGTCATTCAATTTGCACTTTTCTCTCACTGATAATTACTGATTATCGTTAGGTAAGGCTACCCAAGAAGCAAATACCTTTCTGATACGATAATTATATTTAACTGCTTTAATAGTTTTCTAGTTCAACAACACTTCGTCACTATAACTCGTTTGCACAATACTTTCTTCGACCTACTGACAACTTGTCTAATTCGCGCTTTCCTTTTATACTGAGAATAAGTATCTTTAATTATACAATTATAGTTCCAAATCCTTAGGGATCATCGAAACAATACAACTCACTCAGAATGATTGGGTAACACCAGTTAGCTAAGAATATACTAAATTGCTTGGGATAATTGCTTATTTTTCCTTACCTCCTGGTTACGTTAATTTTAAAATTTTAACCTATGGGATTTCGCTCTCTCTTAGTTATCCTCATCTCTAAGGGTTTTTCATCAGTCAAATAATTAACTTTAATTAATTTCTATTTTCGGTATAAATTTTCCTAGGGACTCTTCATTAAATTTTTATTATTATTACTGGATTTGTCTTATGATTTGGCGTTCAACCATACCCATTTCCCCCGATCAATATTAATTTCCAAATTTTATAATTTTTTAAATAATTTTGCATTTTAATGACTTTTGATGTTTTTTATTCAACTTCGATTTTTCGAGTGCACTCATTTTATTTCCATAATTATTATAACAACCTCAACAAATTTGTTAAGTTTTATTGATTAAACAAAATTCTCAAAAGCTTGTTTTAGCTCAACGGTATGGAATGAGGAAAGTTATCGCAAATGCAATTCTAGATGATGCTTACTAAATTAGCAATGTAAATCAAAATAGTGTTGATCAAATGTGAATACAGGGAAAAGAATAGATAATTCAGGGAGACTCACATCGTGAATGTCATCGGTGAATATGTTCAAACCATGTTAGCAAGAATAGTTACAATGGCATTGGAAAGTTATGATCAGAAACTTAATAAGCAATCTACAGTTTCAGTGATGAAAAGTGAAAATGAATCAACTGATTAAAAGAAAAATGACAGCGGAAGCATTTAAAATGAATGTGATTCCAGATGATTGACGTACGACAGGTTTGTGCTGCACTAAAGTTGATAACATATCGGCGGGATATGAATATGGGTTAAAGAATAAATGGAGTGCGGAATTTAATAAACTTGTGTTCAAGGAAGTAGATTTCTCCAAAAACGACTAAGAAATTTTACGATAGAACTAAAAATTGTTTTAATAAAGTCAAAGGTCATAATAAGGTGACAAAATTTAAAGACATAGACATCTCAAAAGTAATTTCTGTAAACTTGAAGGAATTAAAAAAGAATATGAAAAAATTATTTAAAATGACGATATTATGATTGTCCAAGACGTTCATGTGAAAAGAAAGAAATATTACACAATTTTCCAGATATCAGACTGGATAAACTTCTTCCGATAAAGAAACGTATTGTATTTGATACAGCTATCACAACGGATGGAACAGGACTGAATGATAGAATGAAAAGTGGATCCAAACTGCAGAATAGGACATGGTAAATTAATTGATTTTAGAGAAAAATCATTAACGATTAATTGTTCAGTTTTTGAGTCAATTAATCGACTAATTTATATACATTTTATATCTATATGTATTTTAAGTAAATAACTACTGCAATTTAACAAAAATAAAAGTTCAAATTAAATTCAGTATAGGAAAACAATATTTAGTTTGTATTTTTTCATTTAATATATGTGCACATATGAAGCACAGTTTATCCAACGTGTCGTCGTTCAAGGATGTTCGGAACTTTGTAACGAACAGACCAGCAGCACTAAAGCTTCTTCCCGCCTCCAATGATGATGACCGCATGCTCAACAATCCATCATAAGGTTTTGCTAGTAAATCTGTTTTTATTTTACTGTGTTTGGGAACCATCATTTCCCTTTTATATCTTGTAAATTAGCATTTCTTCATCTATTTATTCAAACGTAGAAGATTTTTTTGTTAAGAACTTCAACTACCAAATGTATTAGGAGGCTGTGGTAACACAACAAATAACCTATCTTCTTCATTATAGCGACACCATCTATCACAACTGCCACAATATGTACTTTTTCAGGATAATGCCATATTCGCTTAATTTTCACGATTTCAACTGCGTTGGCTGCTAGCATGAAGTCTTTTATTCTTATCACGCAAAGCCCAAAAACATATTTGTCCTTGGTGAGTATTTCCAGACATATATCGATAATTGCTTTTTAAGTCAACTCTTCTAATGACACAGAAAATCGTTCCCAAGCTTCGATTTTGAATTTAAATTTAGTTTTCAAAGTTTGTTGAATCGTACATGCGTAATAAACCACCATTGCCTTGATACCTTTTTCTGCTACAGAAATACTTAAACCTCGAGCTTTACATCCATTTTTGACTTCTTCACTATTTACTAGAATAGAAAACGATATCCGATCGAATGCAATCAATTTAGCAAGTTAGTATCATGAAGATAATGCACATTTTTTTGTAAAAAATCAAATAACTTTAGACGCATCATTATTTTCACTTGATGAAGCTTAAGCAATCACTTTACACAAACCATGTTTGTCCTGCATATGATACCTGTATGGAGTCGTTGCTTTATGCGACCAAATTTCACTTCTCCTTTCTTTGGATTGAATCTAATCACGTTCTTTTTCCTTTTCAGTCATATATTAATCTAAATTTAATTTTTATGATATAAATATTTTGTATAAGGTTAATAATCCCAAATTATTGATAAATTTAATTTATTAATTAAATATGCGCCTTCAGCTCAATATTGAAACAACTAATTATTATCATATAATACAAAAAATAAATACATGACAAATACAAACTAAAAAAAGAAAAAAATGATTAATCATTTCACCTATAAGTTGTTCGATTAATCGAATTATGCCCTACTGTAGTGCGTTATATTACTTCACTAAGTCAAAACCATTATAATATTTTTCCATGTATAGCATTTGACATAAATGTCACAAGACCACCTTTTTCAATAGACACTGTGTGTTGGACCTACGAATTCTAGTCCTTTTCTTTCCGTCATCTTTTTAAAGCCTCACAAGATCTACAGAAGAATTCTTTCAGATCAACGTGGAGTATTTTTTGCGTTTCTCAAATGCCAAACTCTTGTTTTCTTTTTTTATCCGCAGACATGATTTAGTAAATAGTTGAGAGCCTACAACTGTGTCAAATATCAATGCCAACACAAATAAAAATTAAATGCTATCCTATATAAAGCTGTAGTAGAATCACGTGACAACAGAACGACTGGACCAAAGTAATTAAAAATAATTTATCAATTATGTTACTCACCTGGTGCAATGAAATATAAAAATGCCATGAACACAGAACTCACAAATAACCGTAAATATCTAGGCGATGTTTAGTTTATTCGATCGAGTTTCAAATTTAGTAAAAAACAAAAAACATGATATTTACAAAAGATAACAAAATATTATTTCTGACCAGAATTACAGGATAACAGCATTTGATGAAAAGTGCTCATTGTAATAAAACTGGCGGTAACTATTCGACCTAAAAACTTCGTTAAACAAAAACTGATCTCAAAAAAACCAATAATACCTGAGAAATATCTACCATGCATGACATTGACACATCGTTTTGCATCTTCAACATTTGCACATTTTGCATAAACATTACCGCCCGGTCCACGCTTATCAATAAAAACACTCATAATTTTCCCATGCCTATTACATTCTTCTTCGACATCTTCTTTCAATTCCTGAAAGAAAGAAGCACCCAGAGGTGATTTTTTACTGCTTTTGGCAGGATTTTCAAACATATTACCAAGTACAAAACATTCACTAGCCAATGGCACTTGCCTTTTCATATTAACTATATCACTTACGGCAAAATTTTGAGAACCAAGAGATGATTTCATAATTTCAAGAGCGGGTTTAGGTAATTCCAGACCGGTTCCTTCTGCTAATTTAGCCATTAGCGCTAATCGACCCGTATTTCCCAAGCCAACCCCACCTCTATCGGCATAATCATTGTCCAGTAAACCGGACGCTCCATCGCTAATATCTGGCTTATCCATAACTTGATTTATCTATTAAATCATATTTATTTCCCGAAAAATAAATTAGCATCTACTCACTTGAATAGGAACGCCAAGTAATCGTGAACCAGCAAATGTTAGCGCCTTAGTAACAGACTCCACTTTACAAAATTCAACATAGGCTATTCCTTTTGGACGATTAGTTCGCTGATCCTTTATAAGTCGAACATCTTTTAAAGGACCAGCTCTAGAGAAGAATTCTTTCAGATCGCTATGACGTATTTTTTTCGATAATTGCCAAACAAATATTGTTCTGCTATCTTGGTCATCTTCGTCTCCCTGTCTAAAAATTTGAAATAATCAGATTAAACCAATAAAATCTCATTGCAAGGTTTTTTTTTGGTTAAGAAAAAGTTTATTATTTTAAAAGTCCCTGATATAAAGATCCACCTTTAAAGATAACCAATTGGTTAACATTCACTCATTATATTATGAGACCAATTTTCTCCATACCAAGTAAAGCTGTAAATAAAAGAACCGTAAAATTTTACTTTAATCAAATATATATTATAGCCATAAAATATTTTTTCATGTCTTTTTGTGATAAATCTAATCAATTAAAATCAAGATTTAATTCCCCAATTGCGGGTGATTTCATTATTTTTCTGTATAGAATAGAGTATAAAATTGTATTCACTATTTGTACTATTCATAAGGAATTAGTTAACCCTTTCTAAGGCAAAGGAAACTAAAGGTGATGTAAAACTCAAAGTTTATTGATAACAATTATATAGTTACAAATGATCATAAAAAAATAAAAACATAGAAAAAAACAAAAGAGGCTCAATATATGTCAGTAGTTGTACTAAAAGTAAAAATGATTACCGACAGCGTTACACTTAGATATTTTTATTAGTTTAAAATGATGTACAGTATATTGCCACCACCTTAGAAAGGGTTAAAAACAAAAATTTAAGAGTAGAAATTTTATTGACATTATATGAAACGCGACTTGTCGTTCCCACGACTGAAGGGTTAATACCCATAATTATTTGGTATAAGATTAGTTTAGACCAGAGCTTCTTAAAGTTTTGTAATTCACGACCCCATTTATGATTGCGAGTTTCTTGACGACCCCATACAAATATAAAAGAAAAATAAATTTATATTTTTTTAAAATTCCTATAACATCTTCTAATTCATAGTAAATGTTATTCAAGTTATTACAATACTCTTAATAGAAATGCAGGTACAAACAATCTTTCCGAACTAGAAGATTTTATGATATATTTATCTACGATAATTGTTATTTTATCTTTATAACAATAATTTTACAAGTTAAAAAACATTTTCTGTTAAATTGTATTTTTATCTCTCGCGACCCCAAATGGGGTCGCGACCCGTGGTTTAAGAAGCCCTGGTTTAGACGATTCAACGGAATTCTCTCTGAATATCATTATACCTCTACTCGTCTTTCAACAATTAAAACTTTATCCAAACTTTTGCCATAATTTTATGTTTACACTGTCTCAATTTGTGAATTATTTATTAAGCAAATTAAAACAAATAAATGTTTTAAGAAATTATTAAATTTAAATATTTTTTGTACGGATTTGTAAAACGTGTTCAATTTGCGATTAAAATTGCAAGTGCAAATTTCAACTCAACCTTTAGTATTCAACATATAGTGGCAGTTGAAGGAATAAATACTTGGATTGTCAATTGATGTGTTCTAATGAAGCTTTTTGAGAAATAATAGTGTTTTTTGTAATGGACGATGATATAATTCAGAATTGATTTTAGAGAAAAATAATTAATGATTAATTGTTCAGTTTTTGAGTCAATTAATCGACTAATTTATAAATTTTATATTTATATGTATTTTAAGTAAATAACTACTGCAATTTAACAAAAATAAAAATGTGTTCTAATGAAGCTTTTAGAGAAGTAAGTGTTTTTTGTAATGGACGGTGATATAATTCAGATAATAAAGTTTTAATATGAGGATAATAACTTCTAAAATCGATCATAATCTGAGGTAAACATTCAATTCTGTTATTTGTTGGCATAAAAGGATGTATTGTTATTTATTAAAAGATTTCCTGTGTCATCTATCTTCTCGGTTAACTAATCCGAGCCTTTCTTGAAATGTGTTCTAATTCGAATTTTATTAAATTATTTTTCTTTGCACATATTTTACCAATAAGCATTAGTGATGTGGGAAAACATCAAACATTTCTTCAAAAGCGTCCGTAATGCCCTTTTTAAATTTAAAATGAGGCGCTTATTTATTTTCCAACTTTGTGTGCTTTTTAGAAATTTCTTGAACCTTACTTGTGCAAGCTTTTTTGGGACATAGGACAACTCGGATCAATCACAATTTGGCCAATAAAGAATTGGGGCTGGGTACATAACTTGCTTATGTGTTACAATTTATTGAAAATGTCTAGCTTCTCGGTTAATTCTTTTATGACTAACTAATACGAGCCTTTCTTGAAATGTGTTTTAATTCGAATTTTATCAAATTATTTTTCTTTAATTGACTAAGGACTTTATTTATTGATCATAACATTAATTTATTGTGCTTAAATATCATCCGAGTTTTAAATTTTAAGCCGAAATTATGAATATGTTTCACATCATAAACTCTTCTATAAAAAAAAATGTCTAACAACTTTATATTTAAAATTTAGTTAATATATAAAGTTTTGTGTAGATTTTTATATATGATAATTTAAGAGAAGCTTTTTAATAAAAATAAATATAAATAAACCACATCTGGTAAATAAACAAAATATTCAGTTTAATGAAGAGTTTTACATCTTTATTCAAATAAATACAAAAATTTTCAAAAATAAATAAAATTTAATATCAAATTAATTAAAATTATAATTTTTTAAAAAACAAATTAAATAAAGAAAAATTATATCCTTACCATAATTATTATAGATGGAGTGCAAAAAAAAATCCAAATAGGTTCTATCAAATACGCGTTGGTGTATTTCTAATTAATTGAAATATACACTTAAATTAATTAATACCTCTTAATAAATAATTTATAATGAATTGAAGAAAATTATTAATTAAAATTTTTAATAATGCTAGCCCATTGAAAGTCATTTTAGTATAAGCGGCCTTGAAAGTCAAAAATGTGTAACACACTTGTCATAAAATTTCTAAACACTTGTTTAAGTTTATTTATTTCAAATATAATTTAATAATTAAAATTATTGTCATTTTTAAAGAAATTTTCTACATTTAAAAAATTAATGAATATTTGATCTATAATTATAAGTAAAAAATCAATTATATCAGCCGTTCTCAAATTATTGGATTGCAAAATAACTCTCAATCAGTAAAATTTCGATTATACAGCCTAAATAAGACCGATAAACTGATAAACTGATTTTTCCGGATAATCCGAAATAGCTATAAATTTAACATATTAATAAAAATATGTTTAAAAATATTCAATCATTGACAAATGTTTCAAACTTCTCTTAGTGCATCAGTATTATAGGACCTTCTTTTGGTTTTCACCTTTGATTTCTTTTCATTTTTCCCAATGACATTAAAAATTTCTTTTTTTTACTATGAATCAGTGATAATATCGATGTTTTATTAATATTCACAAATTTTCGGTACAGCCTATTGAGTTTGAATTTTATAAGTTTTTAGTGTCCCTGTAATTTATTTTAGTTGAATATTATTGGATGGTTCAACAGAAGAAACATTGAAATGTTACATATTTTCACGTGTGTATACTCATAACATCATTGATCATAAAACCATAGCTAATCATAGTTTCGACCTTTAACTGTGACACCTTTTAAAGTAGTCTTTTCTCAGAACTAAAGTTCATCTTAAACAAGTTTTATCAAAAAATTGCCTTTAACAATATTTTAAAAAAATTAAATTAAATAAAAATTCATTCATTAAAACAAATTATTTTAAAAAATTCCATTCATTAATACAAATAATTAAAAAAAATTTTTTTAGGCCAAATATTTACGAGGCATAGTCCCGTGGATATTTGGCTTAAAGAGACCCCCTAAAAAAATTTTTGGAGGGGAGAGGTTAAAAAATTTCTTTTTAATTATTTGTTGTAATAAATGAAAAAAAAATTTAAATTATTTGTTTTAATGAATGAATTTTTATTTAATTTTTTGTTTAAATTTTCAAATTAAAAACTTTTTAATTCACGATAAAAAAGTCTAAGTATTTTTTCTCAATTAAAAAGCCTAAAAAATAAAAATATTATGATTTTAAACATACGATATTAACATAAATCATATTATATAACAATAGTTAAGGGTAAAATATAAATATACCATGGATATTAAAATATACGTTAAGTAAGTACTGCTCATAACTTAATGATTTTAGATACTTTGCTATGAGTTATATATTTTTATTTTTTAGTGTTTCTAAAAAAACGACAACACATTTTAAATTCGTCTATTTCCACACATCGAATGTATTTGATGTTTTCGATAATAAAAATTAACCAATTTTTGAATCAGCAGATTCAAAAACAATTAAGGTGTTCATCAAAGCATACAAAATAAGATTAGAACCAATTCTAATTTTTTTTTTATTAAAATGGACAAAAATAAAGTCAACCAAATCTTAAAAACTTAACTAAGCTAAGAAATTAGCCCAACTTGAAAAGAAATCAAAATGAGAAACATTGTAGAAAAAGACGAAAAAAATTATTTCAAAAATAGATCAACTCAAACAAATGGAATGGGAAAATTCGATTGCCTTAAAAAATCTAGATACGAATATAATACGACAATGCAATAAAATTAATGAACTAATCAATTTTCTAAATGCTCAATAGATGATAAATGTCAATTAATTACTCTAAAAAGAAATGTTGGTAGTGTCACTGTGAATAGGCTTGCCAGAATTTTCAAAACTCAAATCGGGACAGCACAAAAAAATTTTTTATTTTCTATGTGTTAATTTATTAAGCTTTTAAAAATAAAATAAATTTAATAGGAACACAAAAATTAAAATTCATTTCATTAACTTTATATAAAAATTCAGTTAAGCTAATGAATAAATAATAAATTAAAAAATATAATAAATAGAATGAATAATAAATTAAAAAATATAATATTTAATTATCCGAACTAGCAGCGCGACACGTGCATAAAACAAACACCACTAACTTCAATGATATTATAATTTATTTTGACAGCTACCATTGACATTGATTAAAAATAAAATTTGTATCACTGAGCAGTGTTACCACTTGCCAGCATCTAAAATGTACCAAATTAAAATGCACCGTATTTGAGCAGGGTACGTTCAGATTTTTAATTTTGGGCCGGTCAACAATTATTTAATTATGTATTTCATAAATTTAATATTGATTTATATAATAAATATAAATCGGGACGTTTGGCCGTCCCCAAGACTTTTTTTGGGGACACTCGAAAACATCTCTGAAAACGGGACAGTGAAGTACATTTAAGGCATGTAAAATGTTCGAAATCAAATAAATACACATTGGACCAATTGATGTTTATGTAAAAAATTGCAAAGTTTCCATAGAGATATATAATCATGTTTCGTATATGGAATTAGGAAATCAAAAATTAATCCAGGGGACCAAAGACTATATTATAATTGGAAAATATTGAATGTGGTTAATGACTTAAAAATAAAACCCATTATTGTCAGATGTTTTGATCCATTCTAAGAAACTTAGGTGATTATTGGAAAGGTAACCTAAGATTGTTGAAACCAGTTCTGTATATAATTTAGAGAAAAAGATTTCGCCGATCTAATTTTAGGATTTCATAGATCTATAATGAATATCCAAATAATTTTTTATAATTATCTATGAAATACCAAATAATTATCTATTTTCGATTAAATTTATATCTATAATTAATTAAAAACCAATAACTCATAGATTAAGTTTTAATTCGAATTATGAACAATATTCACGTTTTAATTGAAATGGTTAAACTAACTTTTCAATTTAACTTTTTCAATTTAACTACGAAAAGTTAGATGAAGAAGTTGTTATGATTACCGAAAACCCACAAGAACTGAGCCCAGTTAGAGACGAAGATAAAGTAGATAAGGATGATAATGAAGAAGTTGAAGACGAAGATGAGGAAGAAGACGAGGATGATGAAGTTGAAGATAGGGACGGGTGGAAGTTGATGAGCTAGTTGAATTTATCAAATCAAATGAAGTTATACGGAATTATAAAATTCCGATTTCGTACTCTCAAATTGATTTAGCTCGTGGGAAATGGCTTCAACTAGTAATGTATCAAAAAAGCGAAAGAAGCGAGTAACCGAAGAGCTACCTTTGACTCAACCACAACCATCCAAAAAAAGTTAAGATAACTTCAGGTTCAAAAACCAGCAACACAGTCCTCAATATCATCATCATCAACTCAAGCTGTTAAAAGACCCGTTGGTCGTCCAAGAAACGCCTCGAGAAATCCATTGAGCACAAAATAGATTTATATTCTATATTTTTTATAAAATTATGTTTATTGTGTCTTTTTATTGATATTTTTTTATCTTTGAAAATCAATTTATTATCTTTATTCTCTTAAAAAATTATCTAATAAGCAATGCAATAATAAAAGTGTGAAAATCTATGTAACTCAATTTTTAGATGTATGAAATCCTAAAAATATATCGACGAAATACTGCTCATTATAATTTAATGTATTTAAGAAAATATGTAATATAAGGTTGTTTCAAATGAAAATCTAATTATCTAAGTATTATATAATTTTTCAACAAGGTGTTTAGTTTGAATAATATTTTATATTATACGAATGTTTAATATTGCAAGGTAATATTAAAATTTATTAATTAATCTTTACTTTATATAGATATTTATTTATGATGGATTCTAAGAATTTAAGACTACTTTTCTATATGAATTTAAATTAGGACAAACGGGAACAGATGCTACTAACAATATAAATTTGGTGTTTGGAGAAAATAGAACAAATGTTAGAATCTTACATTGGTGGTTTGGAAGGTCTCGTTCAGGAAATATGAATCTGGATAATTTACCTAGGGGAAAACCAGGATTTGTCCTAGTGATGACAATTTATGACGCATTTTTGAAAATAACCCCTAACAATCAGTTCGCCATTTTGCAATTGAACCAAGTTCACATACGACAACTTGGAGGCACTTGGAATCAATGGGTAAACGAAAACAACTTCATAACAATTTCTTCATCTAACTTTTCGTAGTTAAATTGAAAAGTTAGTTTAACCATTTCAATTAAAACGTGAATATTGTTTATAATTCGAATTAAAACTTAATCTATGAGTTATTGGTTTTTTTAAATTAATTATAGATATAAATTTAATCGAAAATAGATAATTATTTGGTATTTTTGAAAATAACCCCCAACAATCAGTTCGCGATTTTGCAATTGAACCAAGTTCACATACGACAACTTGGAGGCACTTGGAATCAATGGGTAAACGAAAAAATGGATAAATGAGTTCCCAATGAATTGAATGAAAAGCAAAAAATGAAGCTGCTCTTCCTTAATTATTAGGAATACGATGATGCTTTTTTAAAAGCGAATTATTACTTGTGATGAAAAATGGGTGTTTTTACGATAACAGAAAAAGGTGTGGACAGCGGTTGGATGCGGATCAACGTCTAAAGGTCATGCAGAACCCACCATTACACCCAAAAAATACAATGATTACTGTCTGGTGGGGAATAAAGGGTATTATTCATTATTCTTTCCTACAACCAGGAATGACAATAACAACAGAAACGTACTGTCGAGAAATTGATATAATGCATGATAAACAGCACTCATAAACAGACATGGTCCAATATTATTGCATCACAACGCCAAACCCCATGTTTCGAAAGCGACTGTCAAAAAATTAACTGGATTAAATGGATTGGAATTAGCACGCAAACACAACATGCAGATTTAAATTAACTGACCACATGCAAGAAATATTACCCCACTCACCTTGATTTTTCCCCAACCGATTACCACCTTTTCCATCGCTTACAATTTTTTTTTTGATGAATAAGAATTTCCAAAAGCAAGACAATGCCATTGAAGCAGTTGAAGAATTCTTTGGCTCAAAAGAAGTACTTCATGTACTTCGACGAGGTTGACTAAGCGCCGTCTGACCCTGAGCATGTGTTTGCAACGGTTGTCAATTGCCTGTGCCGATGATAAGTTTCGCTTAAGGAATCAACGGATACATTTGATACATAAATATATGAGGAATGAGCGCAAAAGGAAGAAAAGATAGATATTGATGTACTTCCATCAAAAGTACCACAGAAGACAGTGAATTGACGGCAACTGTATGTTTTGTGTTTGCTCGTCGAAGTACATGATCGTACTGATGCAACATTGTCCGCCGAAATTGTTGTACACTATCTGAGACGCGCATTATGTAGGATGACTTGGTTGCCTATACTAACATCCTCATGATCAGCCAGAAAACACTCAGTTGTTGTTTATTGATCAGAACACAAAACAACACACACAAAATGTTGAAAATATCTCAATAATAGCCAAGAGAAAGCTGAAAGAAGTAGTTTGGTACAAGTAGAGGACAATACGGACCATATCTCCACAAATTCGTGTTCAGAAATGTTGTACGTTAATGGAATGTGTTTGTTTAATTTCTGACTGGTATACGGGAAAGATAAGGTTTTTTTATTAACGTTTGACATGTGGTCAAAATTTTATGATTTTCTTAAATAAACATGTATTGATTTATATATTTTAATAATTATTATAAAAAATGAAAATAATTTGGGACGCCAAAATAGGAAATTTTAGAATTCAAAATAGTAACATAATTAAATTCGAAAAGATTTTTGGTAATATTTTATCAATTAATGGTTGTGATTTTATTATCGAAATTATTCATCCCAAAGAAAGCTACGTCAAAATTACCTGGAATATCATGAGTACAAATATATATTTTAAATTATAACAAATTAAAATTAGTTTAAAATAAAAAAATTCTTTTGACAATTCTAATCGAATAATTAAAATTTAGTTTACTTATGGTAATTGAAGCAAATGTAGATTTTTTATTTTACTATTTAGCATAATGCCCTAAACATTTTAAGACTAAATAGTTTTCAAAATAATCTATTTTGAGTAAAATATTACAAATCATAATCTTATACTAATATAATAACCGCAAACTTACACCGATTTAACATCACTTATAACTTTCTTTGTAGGTTCAACATTAATTTTGGGAGGTGATTTAGAAATTGAACGCTTTCTTTCATGCTTCTTGGTAGCATATTTAGAGCTAATTTTTATATTAATAATATAAAAAAAATATTCTTTTTACTCATCACTGTTGTGTTTCCTGTCTTGGTTAGATTCGTGAGATTTACGTTTTCTGTAATCACTATAATGGCTGTCTCGCTTTTCTGTCTTTAAAATTTACATTATTATACTCACAAAAATCCTTAATTTTACTTCTTTACTTCTACTACGATTTCTAGGCATCTTTAAAATATTATTAGAAATTACTTAGCCTTTAAAAAATTAACTAAAACTTTGAAAGATATGAAATTTAAAATTTAATGAAATACATTAAAATACAAATACAAATAACTCAGTAAAACAATTGTATTACGATATTTGTTAATTGTAGTTCTCCTTTTTCAATTTATAGTAAATATTTCTATAAAAACTTTCACTTATAAATGCTTATTAAAAATAATGATTTCTATAAATGGGTATTAATTAAGATTATGTGTTTAATAGTTTTGTAGTTGGTGTAGATCAGGGATCTCAAACTCATGCCATAATGAGGGCCATGTCTGGCTAAAAACATAAGCCTGAGCGCCGTATGACTGAAACATCTTTATACAGTGATTTTAACACATAAAAATAGTAATAATTAAAAAACAATTAGAGTATTAGCAGTCATGGCAATATGGCTCACCTTTTACTAGTGGTGGGTTACAGGTGTTGGGCCAGAACGTAAACGGCCTTGAAAATGTTTAAATGGATCAGAAATACACACGCAAAAATAACACGCAATTTAAATAAACCTACTGAAACATCAAGTAAACCATATAAAATCTGAGAAATAAAAGAATTAAATATAAAATAATAAACATAAAAATAAATTAAAATATTAACAAAATGCACCAAGATCCGCACAATACCTACACAAATACAACAAGAAAACACAACAAATTCGACGAAATTGAAAAAATCAATTAAAGTTCATTAAAGTGAAATTTAAATCGAAAAATTTGAATTAGCAATAATTCAATAAAAATTCTAAATAAAAAATTATAAAAATAAATCGAAAAATAATAAAAATAAATAATAGAATTTGCTAGAAAATAACAAGGTCGAATTTTGTTTTACTACATCAAATTTCACACACCATAAAATTAGGTATATATACTGATCCATTTTCACATTTAACCTAACCATTTTGAAACCATTTTTTCAAACTGATTAAAACCATTTTGAGACCATTTTTTCAAACTGATTAAAACCATTTTGAAACCATTTTTTCAAACTGATTAAAACCATTTTGAAAATTGTCAACCATTTTCAACTATTTTGAACTAGTTTAAATACTTCAAATCTATTTCAAACGGAATTTTCAGGTGAGAATCATTTATGGTGGAACCCTCTTTCCACGTCACGTTCCCTGCATCTCAAATGGAGCTCTGCTCGGCGTCGGCGTGGGGGAGTGGTATTGATGTTATTTTATGATTATTTTTATGAATTATGGAATGGTCAAACATGGGTAATTTGTTTGTTTTATAATTAATAAATATTATTAATATATATAACTTGTTTTATATGTTTTTATGAATTTTAAATGTCGAAATTTTTCCGGCCCACAGCCGACACATCACGCAAGATAATAAAATCTACATAGTACAGATGCATGTAAGTGCGTGGAAAACCGCCAATGATATGTACCCGTGAAGACTCAGCGTGCGCAACGCAGCGGTCGTAACGTCAATATTTATCCCTATAGCTGAAGCGAGAAATAAGGAAGGAGTATCTGGCTGCTTCCTCGTTTCTCAATTCTGTAAAATCGACCTAAAATTATATTACATACGGCTTAAAATCATCACACCGAGTAGTCCAGTGGGCACTCAGTAAATATAATATGAACACAAAATGCGCCTAAGGTCTATTAAAGGGAAAGGGTACGGGGATAAAACAAATTAAAATCGTTGATATAACTAATTGAAACCTATAATGTGTAATAAACTAATCATTGATATACTAAATTAAATGGGAAAATTATTCTATAAATGATTTATTAACTAGATTAGGTTAAATTATTAATAATTAAAGACAAATAACTTCTGAATTAAACTGAATTTGTTTTACTTTTGAGGAAAAATTAAAGGAATTTTGCGTAAATATACATACTTTATGGTTAAATGATTGAAACAATTAAAGTTAACGTAGTTATAGATTAGAATCAGGGTTTTCATATGGTAGTTATTGGTTAAATAGTTCCTCGGTTAATAAAAATACATTATTTGAATTAAAAGTCGATGCCGAACAACCAAGTCGCTCAGTGATTAAAATTAAACGACTCGAATAAAAGCAAATGGTTCCCTTAGTAAAGATCAAACTAGATTCATGAAGTTACTAGTATGATGTTAATGTTAAAATAGTTTCGTAGAATTAAAATCAAGGTTGAATAAATTAGCAATGATGTTAATATTAAGGTAGGTTCACGGAATTAAAATAAAGGTTGAAGCAATGATATCAATATAGTTTTATAGAGTTGAAGTAAAGGTTGAATCAATTAGTGAAATAAAAGGTAGGCGAAAAACTGGGTAACGAAACCGAACTAAGTTATTACAATCATCCCTAAACCTAACTGAAATGATTTATAAGTTTGTGATAATGTTGTCTAAAAATGAAGCAAGTTCAGAGACAGAAAACAAAATACATGAATTACCGTATAAATTAAATTAACATCATTATAAAAATCAACGTTTTAAAAATGAGAAAAAACTTTTATTTTAAAAAACATACAAAACCGTTAACTCACGAAAATGTCGAATGCATAAAAATCCATAAAGAGAAAATACTCCACTAGCATATAGTCCATCAAGATTTCAAACGTAATGTACTGATTCCCTTAAAAAATGGCGATAAGATATTCAAATCAATTTGCAGAATAACTTACCCGAATAGATTTTCGACGAATTCGCCAATCGATAATTCTAAAAGGAGATATTGTAAAACACCGGATGCAACTATATAATCTTACTTCCTTTCAACCGTTCAAATCACGATATCTGCCGGAAGCTACGCCACACATACGTCGACGCTTCAGTGAATCGACATCCGCTCTCGCCTTCCGACGATCATTTGGTTATAACATTCGGTAAACAAAATTGACGTCGATATTGGATTTAGAAAATCCATAAATTTATATCATAGGATGTGACGATAAAAGTTGCTAGGTTTAATGACAAACTTTATATTGGGAAACCTGAAAATGAAAGTTAAATAAATGAACAAAATAAAATAGAATGCAAGTTCCAGACCTTTAGAAGCCCTACTTACATTCGACGCTACCCCATCGATATAGCCGCTATCCTTAAAATCAATTCGACAATTTCTTGACATCATCTTGCCTAATCGATTAAAATGAGTTGATCAATAGACCTACCACATGTAAATGTAACCTCACCAACATAGTTCAATCAGATAGAAAGCCACTAGAACTCAATAAGATTAAATCAGATAACACACTCAACAGTGACATAAGCCCTATTTGTTTAACAATTTAACATAATAAAGTTAATAGAGATATTAATAAAGCGTTTTAGGCATGCCACACGATCAAAACATCAGACGAAGTGTAGGAAAGCAGAGTCAGTCATTAACTCCATCGACCACGATGTCAGTAGATCCGATACCTCAATCAGGGCAGTATCCGACTGCTTGGAGAATATTAGACGTAGAGAAGGAGCCCTGCGATATCCCAGAAAGACAATACCCAGCGGCAGAAACCTACACAAATGCACAGAACCTCCTCACCCAGTGGGAAAGGGTGCAGGAGCAGGTAGATGTGCAGGTGGTTAAGGCGAGGATGTACCTTGCAAATGTGGTAGAAGACATCCTCGCCGGGCGGATCGCCATCGCCTATCCACCTCGCCCAGTCCGAGATACCCGAAGACCCTACACAGTGGAGGCTCTCAGACGAAGCCTGAAGCGATACTGTCCGGAGGAATGACTTAATAATGACAATTTATGTAGTGGATGATTTAAAATATCAGCAATTTGTGTGTTCTTTTTGTGTAATTGGAATTATTTGCAATTTTGTTTAAATGAAACAGATGATTCTTTAATTTGAGCAATAATAAATAAAATGATCTGTTTAATTACAGCGATGTCTTCCTTACGAATCTTGCAAACGGAACTGGACCGCGCGAGACAAGCAAACACAGGATTACTCGCCCAGATTGTCCAATTAACGCGAGAAATGCAACATATGAAAGCGACATGGACGGATCCCGCAAAGACGAAAACGATCTACCATCGACTCACAGCGGCCCAGAAAGGCTGGGAAGAAGAACGGCAGCTCAACCAGAGTCTGCGCACGCAGATTCGGGGACTCGAAGTCGCCCTAGCGGTATGCCGAGAAGGTGAAGCGGTAACTTACCCGCTCATCTTCGCCCCAACCCAACTGCCACAGACAACCACTAAGCCAGCAGAACAGTCCATCACTACAACCAACAACCGTCGACCGGGACGTAAGGAACGTGCCCGACGTCGTGCAACACAACTCCAAAACATCAAGCAGTAAATGATAATGTGTTTAGATCGAATAGAATAGTTTTAAACTTAGTTGAATTGTTATTTTAATATAACCGTACGCCACCATCGCCAGTTCGTTCCACAGTCAATTAAGAACTAATCCTGAATAGTATGAGGGACAGAGCAAAGCGAGCATAGGTCTTCTATCGACAGCTCGTGAACCCGAGGTTTGTCCGAGCAATTACAGTACTAGCACATGGTACTCAATTTTTGCGGGCAATCCACCACTTGAACACATTACCAACGTTGCCTAGCAACGGGTGCCAAGTGGCGATCAGTATCATTTTGTATGGCGTTACGAGGGCAACTAGAAGGATAAGCAAGATTTGAAACCCTGTAACCCACCACAGGGTTCCAAATCTTGCTTACCCTAGTAACGCCATACAAAATGATTCTGATCGCCACTTGGCACCCGTTGCTAAGCAACGTTGGTAATGTGTTCAAGTGGTGGATTGCCCGCAAAAATTGAGTACCATTGGCTAGTACTATAGTTGCACGGACAACCTTCGGGTTCACGAGCTGTCGATAGAAGACCTATGCTCGCTTTGCTCTGTCCCTTGTAAGAATTCAAGATTAAGTTCTTATCTGATTATGGATAGGTGAGACGAAGGTCCGGTAATGTAATGCGAATATTTATGACGACGTTGACATATAAGTGTATCCAAGGAGTAAATAATTTACGAACATGACTACTTTATTTAAATCTACAACACGCGTGGCACTTATGAGTTAGTGAGTTTCAAGCTGGGCTGCTCGACGAAGAGCACGTTCTTTACGGCCCGGGCGACGATTGTGTGCTGGAGTGATGGATTGTTCCGTTAATTGGGTGCTTTTCTGCGGCATCTGGGATGGGGCGAAGACGAGCGGATATGTTACCGCTTCCCCCTCCCGGCAGACTGCTAGGGCGACTTCGAGTCCCCTGATTTGAGTGCGCAGGCTCTGATTGAGCTGCCGCTCTTCTTCCCAGCCTTTCTGGGCCGCCGTGAGTCGGTGGTATACAGCTCTCGTTTTTGTTGGATCAAACCATGTTGCTTTTATTTGTTGAGTCTCTCGAGTTAGTTGAATGATTTGGGCGAGTAACTCTGCGTTCGATTGTCTTGCGTGATCCAACTCAGCTTGTAGAATTTGTAGGGACGACATCACTATAATAAAAGAGAGCATTTAAATTTCTTATTGCCTTAATTAGATCAAAATTTGTTCAGTTAAACAAAATTTATGGGACAAGTTTATCTATGAGAATAAGTAACACAAACGACATTTAATGCTTAGATCAATTACGACATAAACTGTATAGTTATCATAGTTATTCTTCTGGGAATGGTCTCTTCAGACTTTTCTTCAGAGCCGCCACCGTATAAGGCCGTCGGGTATCGCGGGCCGGTCGAGGTGGGTATGCCTCCGCGATACGCCCAACGTGGATGTCCTCCTCTACGTTCGTGAGGTACATCCGGGCTTTGACCACATTGAGGTCCACTTGCTCCTGCACCCTTTCCCAGTGGGTGAGGAGGTTCCTGGCGTGTTCATATATCTCTTCGGCCGGGTATTGTTGTCCGGCGAGTCCACAGGGATCTGATTCAAAACCCAACAATCGCCAGGTGGTCGGGTATGACCACCGGGGTCGAAGTTGGTCGGTATTTGCGGCAGCTTGCGGTGCATTCCTCGGGTATGTTTCACCTGTTGCTTGAATAGTGATTCGGTCGAGTGGCATGTCCTGAAATAGCATGGTGAATGTATTGTTAAGAAACTAAAAATTTTTAAATGAATTTATCCTAACCGGCTGTACGGTTTAGTGCTCGTGGGGTGCAGGGTTCACTCATTACATGGCAACGTTGGTTATTTTCGGCAGCGTCAGGATTAAATAACTCTTAGTGGGAGGTTGGTGGGGAAAAATGCTGTTGTACATTGTAAAAACTGGCACGTTTGTTGTTGGTCGACCCAAGAATTATCCACACTCGCGGATTCAACTCTCTTTAACAAAATGAAGTTCTTTCTTCTGGCAATCAATATACTGGAAGGTACGTGATATTTCAGGCTAAACTTGGTTCAGCGACTAATTGACACATCTTATGATTAAGAGATCGAATTTATCTTTCTACCTAATTAATTGGTGGTTAGCACAGTGTTTACGGGACGAAAATGACGGGTATTTCATATGACCGCGTTCAAGCCATGAGTGAATCTAGAAGCGCGAAGGGTTATCGTAATTTTCGAATTTAATTTCCACGAACATTTTTATTTTTAAGGTTCAGAGGGCAGAATAAATTCATAATTTTTCCAAGGTCTTGGGAATGGACATCGACTTTAGGGGTTATGATAAGGGCGATTTGGGTTAGTTAGATGATTAAATATTGGGTATAACTAAATTACGGGAGATTCTTATCCATTAATTATTTGTAGTTTTAAATGAATTATTTACCAAACCGGATCTGGTAGATTCATAATTTGATGTGGTGAAAATCGACAATGACCTATTACGATAGTAGGCACGTTTCCG
Source organism: Schmidtea mediterranea (assembly GCA_022537955.1). Lineage (NCBI taxonomy): Eukaryota > Metazoa > Platyhelminthes > Tricladida > Dugesiidae > Schmidtea > Schmidtea mediterranea. The sequence goes on from CM039681.1 coordinate 101,321,257, forward strand.
TTAGACGGAATTATTTACTATATAATAGTCGACGTTTACGATCTGCCGGATTTCCGGTTGATTAGAACCGTTATTGATTTGCTAGTTAGGGTGGACTTTATACTTGGTAGCAATCAATGTCTCTAATTTAATCATGACTCTATTTTTCCGGTCTGATTCAAGTTTATGTTAGCAAATTCGGTTGACAGGATTTCGTCGTGGGATGTTCAATATCATGGGATGTGTGAGGTCGACTGAATAATTCAATGCATCTAGATGGAACTTTTTAGCTAAGATTGGATTGAATTTTAACTCCATCGCCTGATTCGTCAAGGAGTGTTGGAAATATTTGCTACTTCTATTATCGACTTATTGAAATTTGCTGCTTTGAAATGCTCGTAGACTTTCTACTAATGGGGCTCTTATCAAATATCACGTCGACATTTGTCGTTTGATGTATATTTATTCGTTGAAGTTGGGCTAGATCGGATTTTACGTTCGTCGTAAGCTAATTTCTCATGATTTTGTTGGTTTATTTACTAAATTTATGGTCGTTCGTTTAGTTTCTTCGGGAAATTGTTGGGTTATTCTCAGGTCTAAAACGGGTGTCAGGATATTCATCAGATGTTAAGAAAACCTTTCTTAAGCTAGACGTTATCATCGAGTTAAATCTTATGTTATTTCGTTTCGTAATAAATTAATCTGTTCACATTTCTGATTCGGATCAGTTTCGATTTTATCCCTACTTTTCAACAATGATATTAATTTGGGCTTTTATAACGATAATCGCAGGTTAATAAACTGTCAATTTTTATTCAGTAACGGATTGGTATTTATTTGTTGGGTTATTTATTTCTATCCTAATCAGTTAATTACTTCATTTTAATCTAACCTTATTTTAAATTTTTTGTTAATGAATAATATTTTACACTCAATTTTTATTCTGAATTACTAAATTTCTTAAGCAAGGAATTAATTTATCAACTAATTAAATCAAAGGAAAGTTTCCGTTATTTAAGCAATGAATTTTTTTGGATTATAAATCAACGAATTATTTTATTTATATCAATAGTTTTCAGCATTTAACCAAATGATTACTTTAATTTTTATTCATAATTTTTCCTTTTATTTAATCAATGAAAATTTGGATTATTAATCAACAAATTATTTTATTTTGATCGATAATTTTCAGCATTTAACCAAATGATTACTTTATTTTTAATTCATAATTTTTTTCCTTTTTTTAATCAATGAAATTTTGGATTATTAATCAACAAATCATTTTATTTTAATCAATAGTTTTTAGCATTTAACCAAATGATTACTTTATTTTTAAATAATAAAATTTCTTTTCTAATTAATTTTGTTTCAAAATATCAATAGTTTTAGCTATATCAACGATTTAATTTGTTTTATCCCCGTGCCCTTTCCCCTTAATAAGCCTTAGGCGCATTTTATGTTCATGTTATATTTACTGAGTGCCCACTGGACTACTCGGTGTGGTGATTTTAAGCCGTGTATAGTATAAATTTAGGTCGATTTTACAGAATTGAGAAACGAGGAAGCAGCCAGAGACTTCTTCCTTATTTCTCGTTTCAGCTATAAGGATAAATATTGACGTTACGACCGCTGCGTTGCGCACGCTGAGTCTTCACGGGTACATATCATTGGCGATTTTCCACGCACTTACATGCATCTGCACTATGTAGATTTTACTTTCTTGCGTTATGTGTCGGCTGTGGGCCGGAAAAATTTCGACATTTTAATTTATAAAACATATAAAATAATTTATGTAAAACAATTTAGGTATATTAATAATATTTATTAATTATACAACAATTCAACAAAATTACCCTTCATTGACCAAAATAATAAATATCATCATATTGCATCAAAATAACATAAAATAAAATGCCACTCTCCCCACGTTGTCGCCAAGCAGAGCTCTATAGAGATGCTACGGACGCGACGTGGAAAGAGGGTTCCACCATAAGTAATTCTCACCTAAATGTGCTGAAAGTAAATTCTGAATAAAACTAAACGCTTTCAAAAATAGTCTCGAAAATAGTTTAAGATTTTTAAGAACTAGTTAAAATGGTTAGTTTCGAAAAACTGTGTTATTTAATGTGAAAATGGATCAGTATATATACCTAATTTTCTGGTGTGTGAAATTTGATGTAGTAAAACAAAATTCGACCTTGTTATTTTCTAGCAAATTCTATTATTTATTTTTATTATTTTTTGATTTATTTTTATAATTTTTTATTTAGAATTTTTATTGAATTATTGCTAATTCAAATTTTTCGATTTAAATTTCACTTTAATGAACTTTAATTGATTTTTTTAATTTCGTCGAATTTGTTGTGTTTTCTTGTTGTATTTGTGTAGGTATCGTGCGGATCTTTGTGCATTTTGTTAATATTTTAATTTATTTTTATGTTTATTATTTTATATTTAATTCTTTTATTTCTCAGATTTTATATGGTTTAATTGATGTTTCAGTGGGTTTATTTAAATTGCGTGTTATTTTTGCGTGTGTGTTTCTGATCCATTTAAACATTTTTCAAGGCCGTTTACGTTCTGGCCCAACACTAGTGTTGGGTTTATGGTATTGGTAACCTTGACCCCAGATGTAAAATATTTTCTCTTACCCCCAATGGTTACCCGTTATTAAGTAACGTTGGGAATGCAACCATTGGTTTTTGAGGTCGCCAAAGGTGAGCGCCACATAGGAACTACTCTGTCCCGACCTCAAACTTGGTTCAACGCACTACCGTTAGAAGGCACGTGTGCGATTTACTTTTACTGGTCCCTCACTTATATGGTAACTCTTTCATTCTGATATTCTGGTAGCTTTATCTTATTACTATTGATATATAATTTAAAGGAATTAATTCGAATAAACATTTATTGATAGCCAGTACAAACTGTTCCAACTTATTATTTTGATGTATTCGCAGCACGGCGTTTGGGTCGCTCGGACCTTCCCGGCCTATGCTTGGGTGTGTTAGTGGCAGGCATCGTTGCAGATGTCGCTTACCGGTAGGCCAATTGTGCTGAAGCGAATACCAGTGGGTAGGTTACCGCGTTGCCCTCCTGGCACGCCGATAACGCTACCTCAAGGCCGCGTATTTGTATTTTTTGTGACTGGGTGAGCTGCTTCTCCTCAGCCCACCCTCGATGTGCTGCTGTCATTCTTTGATAGATCATCTTGGCCTTTCCTGGCTCAATCCAGGTGGCCTTGAGTTGCTGAATTTCCTGATTGAGTTGCGTTATTTGCTGTCGTAGATTTTTGTTGGCCGTGCGGGTTTTGTGTAGCTTTTGTTGAAAAATCTGGACCGAGTTCATGTCTAAATGTAAATTATGCTGTTTACTTCCATTATTTACTATAACTAATTTTTAAATTATCGCACATCATCCGCACCCTAGTCAACATCTATTTTACTAATTCGTTTCGCTAAAAATATCTTAATTTTGTAAGAAAATATTGGTGTAAAAAGTCTAAAACATTATTTAGGAACGTTTATTAAACCTTGATTAATGATAACACAGCGTCATTAAAGTCAGCGTCGGTTGAATCTAGTTCCACTACTATCACATCTTCGGCTTGGACGACTGCGTGCATATGAATGGTCGTAGCGATGGTCCGGTTCTTCCTCTACGTTTCTTAGCTCACGGGGAAGGACACTCAGTGGGACCACCACGTTCATTGCTCCGGTCTGGCCACGGAGTCTTGGGTCGTCCAACTCGAACGAGATATTGTAGTTGGGAGCATACCCATCCGTGCTGGGTATTTTGCCCTCTGCAATGTCCGCGTTCACTTGTGCCAGGTATCGTCTAGCCTTGGAAATTTGTCGATTCGTTTCTTTCTGGTGCTCCTCTAGTCGAGCTAATATGAATTCTGCCTGACCCCTGATCTCCCGAGCCGGGTTCCGGCCAGGTTCGCGATTTATGGCCATATATGGGAGTTCTACATCTTCTGAATTCCCTTGATTTCCGGATCTCGTTTCTCGGACGTTGGATATCGAAAATCCCGCGTCCCACATCGCCTGCCTACACCGAGCTGCTGAGTGTGCAGGGAATCTGGCGATGACTCGGGACGCATCAATCCAGGAGTCCTCTAAATTATAATGCATCGTTTATCTCTTTTATCCGTTCTAGTCTTGATTATCAAGAGGGCGGATAAAGAAAATTTTTAATAGCAGGCTTGCGTGAGAAGACTTAAAAGGTCGGATGGTATACTTATCGCGGTTGCTTGTCGGGTGGACGTGAGTGGTGGTAAGATCTCTACGCGTCCTTCGATTTCCATTCACTGTCGGGTGCTCGAGCCCATCTGTCTGGAGTTAGGATAAATCTGCGAATAGTATTAATTAGAGTGTCTTTTAGTCGAACCTCCAGAATTTCTTACCTGATTATTAACTTTACTAAATTAGTCTCAGTTTTTTCGATGCATATTCGTTACGCTGGATGAGAAAACGTTAATGCTAGTAACCTTGGGTTATGTGGTTTGAACTAATAATGTTATTATTAGAGTTGTCTACTAGATGATTTCTAGGATCCTAAGTGTTATTAGTACTTCTGTTACGTATAGGAGTCTCGCTGCCATTATCATTGTTCTATGTGAAATTCTAAATACTATATAAATAAATAAATAAAAAAATATATATTTTCAATTTCTATTTGAGTTAATTTTATATTCACGATCTATTATCGTTTTACTGGACCAGAAACATCGCTATGGTTACAATAGATTTTAATATATCGACCCTACAGTTGTTATTGCCTAAAAAGTGAATTTTTAACTTTCAAAGGTTATTAATATTATTACTGGCAAAATATTAAGTATTATTATTATTCTCATAGGTAAAATTCCAAATACTATCCTCACTATCTCCAACAAATTTCTACCATATGTAGTATTATTTCTTAAGGATTGCTTAAATATTATCATTATAACTTCATCTGAGGGTTTCGTTATCATCATTATTATTTTTTATAGGAATTCTAAATATTGCTACAATAACCATTACCTGATATGCCAATCGCAAGGTTCCTAAATATCATTATAATTATCCCCACATAATATATTATTTATAAGATTTCTAGATGTTAATATTCTATTATTACCCGAGAGAAAATCCTAAGAGCTCTAAATATTATTATTACTGTCATATAAGTGGTCATACCTACGATTCTAAAATCATTATTATTATTGCATAAGAGACAGTGCGATTATCATCGTCCTAATAAGAGGCAATTTATGGAATCAAAAATTATTGTTATTATTTCCCAGGGAATAGTTTGAAATCGGCCAATTATTATCATTACTTTTACCTCATAAGGGATCATTTACACGATTCAAAAATATTATTATCAATGTCATTTACAATATGAGGTCCAAAATTATCATTATTATTACACATAAGCTAGCTTACGACATCTTAATATTACCATCATTGTCATAAAAGAGATCATTTATGTAATTCCAAATTTTATTTATTAATGACATTGTTTTTTCCGATCCGTTAAATGGAATAAATTTTTCTCGATTCTATTATAGTCGCGCTCGATAACCACCATCTCCTTGTAGCTAATTGAGTTACTTTAGCCTATTCGATGTTCGCGGTTATGAAAAATCGCAAAAGTAAACTAGCGTTTGTGACTTATTTATTGGAGTAATTTATGGTACACTGGATTCGCATTTTCGCGGCTTAAGTGATTTCTGATACTTGGCATGACTTTCAATTATTACTGATACGTACAATGCGGTGAGTATGACACGTGATGTATTTCTTCATTAGGAAACGATGAAAGTTTCATATCTCATCGATTGCATTTTTCCGACCTTATCCGCGTCGTTCGTGGTTAAGGTATGGATCGTCAAATCAAGTGGTGTAGCTAAGACTCGGGCCAAAATTAATGATGAAATTAACTCATTAAAATTACCTTCTGAGTGCTCTACTCCCTTTTTCCTCGGGTCCTCAGTGCGTGCTTTAATATCGTGCGAATGTCTATTCATCGATACGAAAAATGGGTGCCTTCAAAACACGCCCCAGCATATATATAACCGTGAGGGCATGTTTCGTGAATTTTGCCTACCTAATGCCTGTTGGTGTGTCTCCTGTTAGTGTGCATCTGATGAAAAGAGCCCAAGTAATTATTCTGACTTTTCCAAAATTGATTTTCTTAAATGTCAATTCCTATTTTTTCTTTTATATGGTTGCCTGTGTTAGATTGGCATTTTTTGACTTTATTGTACAATAGAAATTCGCGTTGGATTATCATTTTATGTCTATGTTGGAGATTTAATTTTATTTGGCAAAGTTTGATACGACGATTGTTGAATACGCTGAAGCGTCTCGTTAGGTAATTTATGTTTTATTTATCTACGTTACCCTTTATAGGATTTTTAGGGATTATGCTCGGTAGGTTCGCCAGTATTCGGAACGTCTAGCTCATCTGCCGGACATTGATCAACTTATTATGATTATAACTCTGATCTTCTATCTATTAATTTATTATGAATAAAACTTTTAGTTTTTATTGATCATTGCTGGAATCAGAATTTTTATGGATCAGTTTAAATATATATGCAGTTGCTTTTATTTCTGGTGTTTGCGAACGGGATTTTCTACTATAGATCCCTGTCATAGGTTGTTTTAATTGATATTTGATGGTTTTCTAGTTTATCAGGGTAAGCGATTTATTTTACTTAAAATTTTATTATGGAATCACTAGAATTATATGTCTTATGTCGATGAAGTGGTCGCTCCGGAATCTCGGATATTTCTAATTTGTTCGTCATTGATTTTTGGAAAATTATATAATTTTTGTTTTATTCCTTTTGAGTTGATTATAACTAAAGTTTTTTGACGGTGAAAATTTATATTTTTGATTATAGAATGATTAGCGATATAATTTGCACGGTAATGATGCAGTTTATTTATTTAACGACCCGAATTCGCTAAAACATTTGAGCTGATTATTTGGGTTCACGGATCTAATTAAGGGCTAAGATCTTTAAGTCTCTATATTAATTTACGTAATCGGATTATTTTAAGTTTTAGTAAACTACATTCAAAATCTTTTATATTTTTAATAGCAATTACAACGATTAAAGAAAACTCGGCTGCAGTTCCTTGTCATTCTAGAATTCTTGAAATTTTTCAGAAGCCATAAAAACGATTTTAATTTCTTTTATTTCCGCGTGCCCAATCCCTTTAGTTCATCCTAGGCGCAGTTATGTTCATATTACAAATTAAGAGTGCCCACTGGACTACTCGGTGTTTTCATTTTAAGCCGATTGTTTTTTAGAAATTTTGGGTCGAGTTTATGGGAAATGAGTGATGATGAAATAGCCAAAAGACTATTCCCTCTTCAACCCATTTCCCCTATCCGGTATGATGATTTTACGTTCCAGCTACTGCGTTCTCACGCCGTAGCCTTCACGGGCAAGAATTGTTGGCGATTATATACGCACTTACACAGTTTGATAGGATATATTAAGTTAATATCTTGCATGATGTGTCCGCTGTGGGACGGAAAAATTTCGACAAAAGAAAATTCATTTTTTCTGTTTAAATACGTTTATTGCCACATGGTACATCATAATTGTCATGATTTCATTAATAGCACATCATAAATCTCTCCCACACGCCGACGTCCAAGCAGAGCTCATTCGAGGTTGCAAGGACGCGACGTGGAGAGAGTTTTCGAGCATTCTCTCACTCACATTTTTAAATTTCTGATTTCCACTGATTAAGACTAGAAAAACGATTTTTCAGATTGAAAACTAGTTTTTGGTTAAAAACCGATTAAAATTATGTGAAAATGAATCGGTATATATACCTATTGTACGACCCTAACCTTGCGTGTTAAATTTGATTTAGTAAAACAAAATTTGACCTTGTGATTTTCTAGTATATTTTATTCTTAATTTTATTATTTTGTAATTTAATTTGACAATTTTTCTTTTGAATTTTTTAATTGAATTGTTTCCAATTCAAATCATTTGATTTTTATTCCATTTCATGGATTTTCGCAATTTTTGGTTAATTGTCAAATTTCGGTCAAATTGTTATGTTTTCGTGTTATTTTTATGTTTATTTCGTGCGGATCTTGTTGCACTTTGTTATTATTTTAATTTATTTTTGTATTTCTTGATTTTATATTTAATTGTTTTCTTTCTCGTATTTTAGCATGGTTAGTTAGTGTTTTATGGGTCTGATTTTAAATCTGCATGTTGTATTTGCGTGTGTATTAACGATTCATTTAAACGATTCTCAAGGCCGTTTGTGTTCTGGCCCAACACTAGAAACCGCCCATTGCAATACATTTCCAACGTCATTTTGAAGGGTATCCAATGGTTATATCTCTTATGCGCACATCTGGTGGGAATCCCTTGAAAGTGGCCACAAAAATCTGATATCTTTTACCCATCAGGTGCCCAGAACAAGGGTAAAATTATTATTATTGCATGAAGGTAATGAAAATTCAATCGTAATATTAACTAGGGCTCAATTAGGTTTTATAATAATAACAAAGGTAATAATAACAATCAAAAACAATAGCCATAATAATGATTATAACGACAATAATAATAATGATCATAATAACTGCAATAATAATAATAATCACCGTATTAACTGTAACAATAATAATGCTAATAATAAAGATGATTGGAACAATAATAATACCAATAATAATAATAATGATAATAATAATAATAATAATAATAATAATAATAATAATAATATTAATAATAATAATAATAATAATAATAATAATAATAATAATAAATATAATGGTAATGGTAATGGTAATGGTAATAAGAATAATAATAATAGTAATAGCAGTTACAATGGATTACAATAATACATATAACAGTAACAATAACAGTGAACATAGTAGTTATAATAGGGATAATGGTAAGAGAGATCCTGTGTGGATATTTAACACAACGATTGGTGTACAGGTCATAGTAAAATCAATAATACAAACAACTATAAGAAGGACTAGACGAATGGACATAAAGATAAATGATATGAGAGTACAGGTTAACATTCAAAGGAGATAGGAGACTAATGGGACCTAAAGATCGAAATCGAGCACAGGCTTTCTATCGGCAGCTCGTTGGACCCATGGATCGTTCGGTCAATTATAGCATTAACAATAGCGCTCACTTTTTGCAGACAATCCACCCACTCGAACACAATTCCAACGTTGCTTAGCAACTGGTGCCGAGTGGTAAGCGATAAATATTTAAATGGGGTTGTCTGAGTAACAACCATATAGCTTCAAAATCTCAACACCCAGAAACCCACCAATTATAAATGTTGTAAAACGAGAAAAAGACGTTTAAACATAATGAAATGATAAAACTAGAGCCGCACATCCTGGCTGTATTAAATAGTAAACCTTATAACATTTTTACAAATATTAGTTAATGATGTGTAATTCACAAAATAATAAAATTTTCCTTACTCTCATTTTTTCTTTTCGTAAGAAAATTTAATAACAATCTTTAAATTTTGTCGATCTGGCATCGACTTATATATCACTGATTTCCTCCTCACCTTTCTCCTACTAGTCGGATTTTATTCTTTCCTTTTTATTCTAATTTTAAATTCAATTTAGAGTTTGATTTCTATACTTATTTTCAAAAATTGCATTGTTTTCTAAACTTTTACATTCAATTTGGTATTTTTCTAGTTTTTATGGTTTTCAGTTTCTCTTTTATTGGTTTTTAGAGATTTTTATATATATATTTTAAAATTTCTATTAGTTTTTATCTTGTTTATCGTCTAACTGGTAATATTTCGTCATTTTTCTTATATTTAAGTTTACCGCTAAAAAATTATATTGGATGTCGTGCCAGATGAACAAGAATTTAAAGTTTTAGTTTTAGCCCAATATGTGGAATGTTGAAAATCTGCTGAGCGCATTTATATATCAGAAAATCTCCTTAGAAAGATTTTTTTTATCTAACGTTGTTGTTTTAAAAATATGTATTGTAGTTTTTGCGAATTATTTGAAATTTTTATTTGGAATTATGAACGTTTTAAATACTATGAGTTCCGATAAAACCTGTAACTCTAATATTATGGATCTCTCATTTCCACTTCACTAAGAGCCAGCCAACTGAAATTCTCGAATTTTATTTTTTTTGTTCATCACAAAATCGAGTTGATTTGGCATATCATTACACCAAGCGAAATTCAGATAAATTCCGCTATAATGCAAGTTGAAACATAAATCAACTTATTGGAATTTATTTTTTCAGAAATTTAATGGATTTTAGCCATTTCTGAAATGGCTGCAAAGTAAGTTATTTTTTAAAGTTATAAAATTTTAAGAGTTCAATTATGACTTTACAAGGAAATTAAGTCATTATTCAAACTTATAATTATAACTTTTGATCTACAAGCTCATGTATATTATTATTAATAATGATTATGAATATTCGAGAAATGATTTATTTTATGATAACTTATTTTTCGGAAATTATTCAAAAGAATTGAGTTAAATTATTTTTGAAGTTATGTTGGGCCAGAACACGAATAGCCTTGAGAATTGTTTAAATGCAACAGTAATACAGCACGAAAACCCAGCACCAAGATAACTTAAAATACTACATACAACACCAACTAAACACTTTAAAATCTGAGAGAATATAAATAAAAATAAAATCAAAAACGTAAAAGTAAAATAAAATAAATACAAAATGCATCAAGAACCGCACGAAATTTACATAAAAAATAACATAATAACAAGAAAATTTGACCGTAAAATGACCATTTATATAAAAGTAAAAATTAATGAATTAAATGAATAAAAATAAAATATTTTTGGCTGAATAAATTTAATTAAAAATGTTAAAAATAAATTACCAATTTAAATTAAGAAATTAATAAAAATTTAATTTAGATAACACAAATAATTTCAAGGTCGAATTTTGTTTAATCGCAATAAAATTAACACGCATGGTTAAGGCCAAATTATAGGTATATATACTGATGTGTTTTCACAAATTAACACAACTATTTTGCAGTATTATTTTCAACTGGATTGGAATATTGATTTTCAGTCTTACCTGGAGACTGATCGTAGTAGTGTGCGTTGCAGCTATCTGCATGGATGACTGCGAACTTGTTGATTGGTAGATTAGTGCTGTAAATGCCATGAATTGTGATCTATGCTACTATGAATTTTTTCAATGAATTACGAATTTTCAATATATGATGAATTATGAATTATGCTACTACGAATTTCTATTATATGCTTACAAACTTCCGACGATTATTTCATGCATTCGAGGCTTTTACCCAATTGATCTGGTAATTTTTATTCATTTCTTTTTCTGCCCACAGCCAAAACAAATTGAAAGTTATTAAACTTATACATAAATATCGAACTGTGTAAGTGCGGTGTAAGTCCGCCAATAGTCCGTGCCCGTGAAGGTTCAGGCGTGGGTAACGCAGGAGCCCGAACGTCAAATCATTGAACTAAATAGCGAAAGAGAGTAGCTTGAGAGTGGGTCTTTTGGCTCAACTTTCTTGCACTCAATTTCGATAAAATCGACATAAAATTTTAAACAACAGTCGGCTCAAAATCCCTAACACCGAGTAGTCCAGTGGGCACTCATAAACTATAATATGAACATAAATAGATCATAAGGACAAAGAGAGGGAAAGGGTAGCGGGGAAAATAGCGAAATCGTTGCAACAGTTAAAATGAATAGCCATCGGAAAAAGATTAATCCGAACGACCAAATTATGGAAAATAATGTTTTAAATAATATATAAGAATTAATTAAATTATGTTGAATTGAGACGGAAAATGTGGGCAGAACGCTGCGCAAATTTTTGGAAATAATTAAAACATTTATCGTAAAACTGTAAAATAAGGGCGGAACGCTGCTCAAATTTTCCGAATTAGTTAAAATACTTATAGAAAATAGTAAAGTAAAAGTGAAATGTTGTTCGATTGTTAGTATAATATTCTCTGGAAACCACGAAATAAGGGCGGATCGCTGCTCAAATTTTCCGAATCAATAAAAATACTCTGTCAGAAACTGTAGAATAAGGATGGAGTAAGGCTAAATTTTTATATAAGTAAAATATTTTTATAAACCTGAGGAATAAGGACGGATCCCTACTAAAGACTTGATAATAATAATGATAATAATAAGGATAAGGGTAATAATAATAATAATAATAATAATAATAATAATAATAATAATAATAATAATGATCATGGTACTTATAATGATAATAATTATGCTAATAATAATAGTAATAATAATAACAGTAGTAATAATAATAAATATAACGGTAATTATAGTAATAAGAATAATAATAAATGTAATAGTAGTAACAATTAATAAAGGTAATACATATAATAGTATCAATGATAAGGCTAGCAGTAATAATAGGGAACATTGTAGGCCATAGACAAATCATCAATACGGATAACGATAGGAGAGACTATGGGAATGGACATAATGATAGATGATATAGCGGTATAGGTTAACAATTGGAGGAGATAGGAAAATAATGGGACCTAAAAATCGAAAAGCGAGCATAAGCCTTCTGTTGGGCCAGAACACAAACGGCCTTGGAAAATGTTTAAATGGATCGGTAACACACATGCAAACATAACATGCAAATTTAAACTCAACCTATTAAAACATCGATTAAACCCTATCAAATATGAGAAAAAAGATAATTACATATGTTGGGCCAGAACGTAAACGGCCTTGAGGAATGTTTTAATGGATCAGTAACACACACGCAAATACAACATGCAATTTAAATAAACCCTAAAACACCAATTAAATCCTATCAAATATGAGAAAAAAGAGAATTAAATATAAATTCATAAACATAAAAATAAATTAAAATAATAACAAAACGCACCAAGATCCGCACGATACCAACACAAATATAACAAGAAAACACAACAAATTCGACAAAATTGAAAAATTAATAAAAGTTCATGAAAATGAAACTTAAATAAAAAGATTTGAATTAGTAATAATTCAATAAAAATTCTGAATGAAAAATTATTAAAATAAATCAAAAAATAATAAAATTAAAGAATAGAATTTACTAGAAAATAACAAGGTCGAATTTTGTTTTACTGCATCAAATTTCACATGCGAGAAAAATAGGTATATATACTGATCCATTTTCACATTAAACTAACCATTTTAACCAGTTTCAAAACCATTTTGAAATCGTTTGTAAACCATTTTCGAAACCAATTCTAGAACCATTTAGAACCAATTTTGAATTTGTTTTTCAAATTTATTTTTTTAGGTGAGAAATATTTATGTTGGAACCCTCTTTCCACGTCACATCCATTGCAACTCGGCAGAGCTCTGCTTGGACGTCGGCGTGGGGAGAGAGGCATTTATGTTTTATTTTATGATATGCTATTTTATGCGAATTTTATGGATTGGCAATGAATGGTAACTATGTTATTTTTGTTTATAATTAATAAATATTATTAATATACATAAATTGTTTTATATATATAAATTTTCATAAACTAAACTAAACTGTCGAAATTTTTCCGGCCCACAGCCAATACATAACGCAAGAAAGCAAAATCTACATAGTACAGATTTGTGTAAGAGCGTGGAAAATCGCCAATGATATGTACCCGTGAAGACTCAGCGTGCGGAACGCAGGGGTCGTAACGTCAATATTTACCCCTATAGCTGAAAAGAGAAATAAGGAAGAAGTCTCTGGCTGCTTCCTCGTTTCTCATTTCTGTAAAATCGACCTAAATTTCTATTACATACGGCTCAAAATCACCACACCGAGTAGTCCAGTGGGCACTCAGTAAATATAATATAAACATAAAATGCGCCTAAGGCCTATTAAAGGGAAAGGGTACGGGAATAAATTACATTAAAATCGTTGATATAGCTAACCTGAAGCAATAATATGAAATAAACTAACCATTGGCATACTAATTTAAATTTAAAATTCATTGGATAAATAATTCATTTTCTCAATTAAATAAAATTATCGATTAGTGAACAACTCTTTGATTAAGCTGAATTTATTTCATTAAACCTAAAGGAATTTTTGCGTAAACGTACGTACTTTATTGGTTAAATTAACTTAATTAAAATTAACGTAGTTTAGGGATTAAGAATAACATTTCCTCATATTAATTGTTGATTAAATGATATAAGTCCCTTGATTAACAATAATGTGTTAATTGAACAAAAAAACGATGTCGATTAAACCAAGCCGTTCAGTGATTAAAAATTAAGAGTAATTTGAATAAGAGTAAAATAAATTTCTTTAGTAGAGATTACGTAAACCCCTGAATAAGGATGAGGTAAAAACTGGATTCATGGATTTAATAGTATTGGGTTAACATTAAAGTAATTTCATAGAGTTAAAGTAAAGGTTGATTAAATTAGTTGAAACGGAAATATAAGAAAATCAAGTAATGGAAACCAAAATATATTATTAAACCCTTCCCTTAATTAGAACTAGAATAATTTATAGATAGAAATGGAGTTTTCTTAAAAATGAAACAAGTTCAGAGACTAAAGCAAAGCGATCCCAGACGAAATATACGAATTATTGTTTAAACCAAATTAATATAATTACAAGAATCAACGTTTTAAAATGAGAGAAAAATTTTATTTTAACATTACATAAATTATTAACTCACGAGAAGGCTTCACATCGATTTTTTTTCTTTGAATAAATAAACTCCACATAACGAAAATATCACAAGGACATGGAATTGTATCTATTTGAAGGCCTCAATCATAATAAGCAGTTTTCCTTAACATGGCGATAAGATACATTCATACTAATCAACGAAATAGCTTACCCGAATTATTGTAGCTAGGTTTAGATGAATCCGTCGATCGATAATCCTGAAAATGAAATGATATGAACTTAACCACCGGATGTAAGTAAGATAACTCACTTCCTTTCAACCACTTAAGCCGCGACGGCAAGATCCGCCGGAAATTACATGGAATCGCCAAACATACGTCTATGCTCCATGGATTCATCCGTTCGACATCCGGTCTCGCCCTTAAACGTTCAGATTACCTGCTTATAAAATTGTTAAATAAAATTGGATGAAAATTTAAGTTAACTTACTGAAATGCTACCCATAATAGCGAGTTGATAATACCTTAAAATTAACATACCTAATTAGATTAAAACCAAGCTAACTAGCAGACTTAGCTCACGTATATTGTTAATCACACTAACATAAATCACCCTACAGAGGAGTGCACACTAAAGGACCAGGTCCGTAAGTTAAGATAACCTTCATATTAACGTCCCATCGAGTAAAGGAAAGCAATAGTCACGTTTAGCCTATCAAACAGAAGTCCGCAGAGGTGAGAGAACCCCTGTCCACCGAGATGTCAACGAACCAATTTTCATAGTATCAGAATGGTATTTGATTGTTATGATCTTAAATGGATGCATAAGAACGTCGGAGGAACTAGTCGACGAGATATAGTGCCCCTAAAGCTTCTAGATAAACCGTCCACCCGTTTCGAAAGAATCACAACCAAGTATAAAGCTACTAGAATTCGATGAGATTAATGTGGATGACACCCTTACCAATAACGTAGGCACCGTCTATTTGCTAATAACTTAAAATAGGTGAATCAATCGAATCTAATGACAATAATGTTTAGACATGTCGCCCAAACGAATCGCCAGTCGAGAGACAGACAAACAGGAACAGACAGGAGTCCCGCCGACTATAAGCATATTCGACCAGTTGCGACAACCGTGGCCATATCCTACTACCTGGGGGATATTAGGCTTGGAGAAGGATCCCTGCGGTCTCACGGGACAGCAATATCCAGCTGCGGAGACCTACATGAACGCACAGAACCTCTCACCCAATGGGAAAGGGTGCAGGAGCAGGTGGATCTACAGGTGGTTAAGGCGAGGATGTATCTCGCAAACGTGGTGGAAGACATCCTCGCCGGGCGGATTACAGAAGCCTATCCACCTCGCCCAGTCCGTGACACCCGACGACCCTATACAGTGGCGGCTCTCAAACGAAGCCTGAAGAGACATTGTCCCGAAGAATGAATTGATAGTGATAGTCTACATGTAGTAACTGATGTAAAACCATTAGAAATTATGCGTGTTATTTTTTCTTATAGCTAGAATTATTCGTGATTTTGTTTAATGAGATAAATGATGATCTAATTTAATCAATAATAAATTAAAATGATATCTTTGGTTATAGTGATGTCTTCCTTACAAATCCTACAATCTGAACTGGACCACGCGAGACAGTCAAACGCGGAATTACTCACCCAAATTATTCAATTGACCCGAGAAATGCAGCAGATAAAAGCAACATGGTCGGATCCCGCAAAAACGAAAGCGGTCTACCACCGACTCACGGCGGCCCAGAAAGGCTGGGCCGAAGAGCGGCAGCTCAATCAGAGCCTGCGTAAGCAAATTCGGGGACTCGAGGTCACCCTAACAGTCTGCCGGGAGGGGGAAGCGGTAACATATCCGCTCATCTTCGCTCCAATCCAGATGTCGCAGAAAAGCACCCAGTCAGTAGAGCAACCTACCCCTCCAGCACATAATCGTCGGCCGGGACGCAAGGAGCGTGCCCAACGTCGAGCAATCCAGCTTCAAAATCATTAACTCGTAAAAATTATGCGTGTTGCTAATTAAATAGAATAGTCGTGTTCTTAATCAACTTGTTCCTATGATATACTTGTATGTCAACGTTAACTTAAATATCCGCATCACGTCACCAAACCTTCGTTTCATCTTTCCACGTGCAAATAAGAACCTAATCTTGAATTTCTACAAGGGACAGAGCTAAGCGAGCATAAGTCTTCTATCGACAGCTCGTGAACCCGAGGGTTGTCCGAGCAACTATAGTACTAGCAATGATACTCAATTTTTGCGGGCAATCCACCACTTGAACACATTACCAACGTTGCTTAGCAACGGGTGCCAAGTGGCGATCAGAATCATTTTGTATGGCGTTACCAGGGTAACCATGAAGATAAACAAATAACGAAACCCTGTAACCCACCACATATAAAATGATAAACATAAAAATAAATTAAAATAATTACAAAATGCAACAAGATCTGCACGATACAAATACAAACATAACATGAAAACCCAAGGAATTCGACCGAAATTTATAAAAATGGAAAATTTCATGATAATGAAATTTAAATCAAAGAATTTGAATTAGAAATAATTCAATAAAAATTTCAAATTAAAATTATCAAAATAAATTGAAAAAATAATAAAAATCAAGATTAGAATACACTAGAAAATAACAAGGTCGAATTTTGTTTTACTAAATCAAAAATAACACGCGAGGTTAGGGACAGAAAATAGGTATAAATACCGATGCATTTTCACATAAAATTTAACCATTTTTCAAACCAAAAGCTGTTTTAAAATTTTTCAAACGTTTTAAGAATCTATTTTTAGGTGAGCAGAAGTTTTATTTGGAAACTCTCTCTCCACGTCCCATCCTCGCAACCTCGGTAGAGCTCTGCTTGGATGTCGGCGTGGGGGGAGATGTAATTTTATGATAATTTTATGATGATTTTTAGTCAAGTAATTTGTATATTGTTTTAAGATGTTAATATATATTTATAATGCTTAAAATTAACTTGTTTTTCATAAAAATAATCGTTTTATTGTCGAAATTTTTCCGACCCACAGCCAAAGACACACCGCAAGATATCAAAATCAATATACTATTCAGATTCGTGTAAGTGCGTGGAATATCGCCGATAATCTGTGCCCGTGAAGACCCGGCGTGCGGAACGCAGGGATCGGAACGTCAATATTATTCCGTATAGAAGAAAGGAGAAATAAGGAAAGGGTCTATTGGTTACTTCCTCGTTTCTAGTTTTCTTTAAATTCGACCTAAAATATCTTACACACGGCTCAAAATCATCACACCGAGTAGTCCAGTGGGCACTCATTAAATATAATATGAACACAAAATGCGCCTAAGGTCAATTAAGGGAAGGTGACGGGTAATTAAATAAAAATGAAATCGTTGTTATTAATTATGAATTCAAATTAATAACTGTAAATTCCGAGGTATTAATATAGCCTGAGGTGACCCTAAATCAGCACGCGACAGCCATGAACTTACGGTAACCAAGTCATAATAAATCAGTTACGATAAAATTTAAATATCCATAGTCTTTGAGGATTCGATAGGGATGCCCTCAGGAAAACTAAGTGAGAAAATTTTTATTATTACCTCGTCCTCACATCAATCCCATAGTCGTTTGCGACTAAGTATTAATGATAAATTGAACTAGTAAATAACCGGTAATATCCAATTGGCATCCATCGACGGCCAGATAGTATGATAGAAGTACATCAAAGTAATAAAAAATCAAACCAAAAATGTAAGGATAAAATCCAAAATCATCCAGAATTTCCAAATCCCCTCGTAATAACTCGATTCCAGCATAAATTCCATCCTCATAAAAGGAAATTAAAAAATTCAAAACTAAAACGTCAAAAGATGCAGA
Organism: Schmidtea mediterranea; assembly: GCA_022537955.1. NCBI lineage: Eukaryota > Metazoa > Platyhelminthes > Tricladida > Dugesiidae > Schmidtea > Schmidtea mediterranea. The sequence goes on from CM039681.1 coordinate 101,339,786, forward strand.
GATATATTAGATTGAGTGTTAAAAGTTTTTAAATCCAAAGCTCTAAGACTTGACTTACAGCTCTCCAACTGGATAGAACCTCACACGTCCCGAAGAGGATAAGATTTCAAACCTACCCATAATTGCTCTAAAATCATGAACTAATTTAATTTGAATAGATTAAAATTACCCAATATTGAAATCGTGATAATATTAATTAATAAACAATTCACCTGAACCAAATTGCATTAATAAACTAATGCCAATCTCCGAAAAAATGACCAACCTCCCATTTCTATATAGCCCTCACGAACGGAGAAACCGGCGAGATTGCCAATACCATCATCCACCCAACCGATGCCTGCCACCTCAACCATACCCATAGTATTTTTCCCCAAGAATTTCAGTACCAGACTTCAATTAGGCAAGATTAAATCTAAAATGAATAAAATAAAATTTGATCGAAAATAATATAAATAAGAACCTTAGTAGAGATTGAACTGTGAATTGACAATTTAGCCAATCGATAAGTGATCACAATTACAATAAACCAACTTGATTAATAATCACCCGATCGCACCACAACCCGGAGAGAGGAAATCTGGCAGTGGCCAGTTAAAATCAGACATCGACACACCGGTCAGGTTCACAAATCCGCTACCTCACCATCGATTTATTTATTTTTCGTTTCCGGCCAGACGAATGTATAATCGAGGAATTAAGAAATCAATCACTTACCCGCCAAAATGATATTAAAATCTCTCGCCGAATGACGGATATCGCGCACCCGCTCAGACCAATGTGATTATACTAATGTACTAACACAAGACATAAACACCCACAATAAATTGGATATAAACACCGCGATCAGCATTATCGGATCAAAAATGAATCTACAACAAGTTTCTCGTAAAAGACATGCCTCGACCAGCACATCCAGTGAAGGATCGGTACCAGATTCCGACCCACAGATCATAGGTAATGATTTTTTTTATTTTAGTAATACATAAGTAGTTATGATTTTCCGTACTATATAAGAAGTTTGTAGATTTAATTTTCTTTTCTCGTTTATATTTATATATCGTAACGATATCGCGATATTTTATAAGCGGTTTGGTATTAAAACTTACCATCAATATTTTATTCATATCTTATTTTTAAGGTACTTGAAATTTAGGATAACAATTTCCTTGTGTTTGGATTATCATGATTTATATTCATTTTGTAATTATGTAACATAATTTTAGGACTTTAGTCTTTTACCATTTAGGGATTTTGAGTTACCGAATATATGTAACACTTGCTTAGAATAAATTAAAACAACTTTAATTGTTTAAAATAATTTATAGCAAGATGTTAAAAGCGAAACGTTGAATTCCATTGCAAGTTGATTTGATCTCCTTAGTATCGATGTCGCGCAGAAATGTGGATAATTTTCTTTATTAGACATTGGTCAGCCAATATAATAAGATGGATGTAGCTCTCGAATTCGACTTAGTCATCCACAGGTGCGTTTTTGTGTATTATATGTTACAAAAGGATGGAGTTTGCAGATGGGAAAATGTTATTAATGGAAAATCGGAGTTATCTGCTATTAACCTAAAACTTGTCAACATAAATGGGATAACCATCACGAACGACGCTAAATAAAGAACATTTTTTCTTTGAATTTCTCTAATAAATATCTAGAGCATTGTATAAGGTGTGCTTAATTGAACCTTATCGAGCTAGGTTCATCAACTTATTGCATCTTGCAATTTCGAACACGAATTTCGAGACTCCGCATCAAATAACTATAATATTCCAACAGTTAGATACGCCTAGTCAGGTAAAACCAGGGAGATCCGCACGTATATTGACAACCTTTATCTTTTCTCCGCTATTAGTGCTTAATTGTTTAATTTTCAAAGGAATTTGTGCTATCTATAACCTTATTAAGGACGCTCAGATCCGGATCTTATCCCTACCCAACTTGCCGACCGATGGAGAGAAGCGTGGAGGCAGTTACGACAAGCCAGATGTCACTAGTTCCCCCCACTCGAACCCCGACAAAACAGTGGACAACCGGAAAGTTATAACCGAAATCCCGAGGTATCTGAACAGCTCTGGGAGGAGTGGAATCCAGCTCAAGAGATCCATGAGCAAGCCCGTCGCCTCCTCGATAGCCTTCTCAACCATCAAAGACAGGTGGACCTACAGGTGGTCCGAGCCCGTCAATGTCTGGCGAACATTGAAGAGGATATCGAAACTGGCCGGATTGCTGCCGCCTATCGCCACCCACTATCGCGTAGACCAATGCACGGATGTACCAATGAGGAGATGAGTGAGAACAGGAAGGACCCTCAGGTGGCCAGGACTAACCGGGTTCGTAATACGAAACGGCCGGTAATGATCTTTTCGAACTGCTCCCCGGAGGAATGGGTAGCGAGAGGATTCACGGACATCTGATGCTGTTATCTTGAATTGACCTAGTTTTATTGATTTTCTTTTTCTTGTTGTTAAAATAAATAATTAGTTCTGTTAACACTCAATTTTGTTCTGTTTGGTGTTATAACGATTTGTCAAGGAAGCTTATGTTTAATCACCGTTATACTTATTAATGCTGTGATAATAACCATTTTTTTATGTCATTAATTCCAGAAATGGATTCACTGCAATTGTTACGAACGGAACTGGCCCGTGCACAGCAAAATAACAAGACCCTGTATGACCGGATCATCCAGCTGACTCGAGAAGTACACCAAACCCGAGCGACCTGGGTGGATCCAGCCAAAATAAAACCACTACACCAGAGACTCACAGCTGCTCAAAAAGGATGGGCGGAGGAAAAACAGATAAATCAAAGCCTGCGAACGCAAATACGAGGACTGGAGGTTGCCCTGTCGGCCAGTCAGGAAGGAGCGGCCGTTACTTACCCTCTCGTTTTTGCACCGGCTCAGTTAGCTTACCGGGAGTCGGTGGCCACTCCAGCATCGGCCTCAACCCCAGTGGCAACCGCGACTACTAACTATCGTCCAGGACGTAAAGAAAGAGCCAGGTGCCGAGCCGCTCGATTGTTAACTAAGCCTAAACAAAGCTCGAAGGCGGTGTAGTTTGTAATTAATACATGTCTTGTTGTGTGAGTGCATTAGACTTATGTATATGGTAGTCCAAGAATCCTGATGGAATCCCTGTTATTTATTATTACACTCCAATACTAAACTCGTGACATAGAGGGACCATTCAACAAAAATCGAGCAAGTGTCTTCTAACAACGGCTCGTTGAACCCAAGGGTTGTCCGGGTAATTACAGTATTAGTAATAGTGCTCACTTTTTGCGGGCAATCCACCCGCTCGATCACATTTCCAACGTTGCCTGGCAACGGGTGTCGAGTGGCAGCTAGAAAATATTTGTATGGCGTTACCGGGGTAATAACAAGATGATTTAAACAAATAGCGAAACCCAGTAACCCACCACTTCTATCGGTAGCTCGTTGGACTCATGGATCGTTCGGTCAATTATAGCATTAGTAATAGCGCTCACTTTTTGAGGACGATCCACCCACTCGAACACAGTTCCAACGTTGCTTAGCAACGGTTGCCGAGTGGTAAGCGAAAAATATTTGTATGGGGTTGTTGGGCCAGAACACAAACGGCCTTGAAAATTGTTTAAATACATCAGTAATACAGCACGAAAACCCAGCACCAAGATAACTTAAAATACAATATACAACATCAACTAAACACTTTAAAATATGAGAGAACATAAATAAATATAAAATCAAAAAACATAAAAGTAAAATAAAATAAATACAAAATGCATCAAGAACCGCACAAAATTTACATAAAAAATAACATAATAACAAGAAAATTTGACCATAAAATAACCATTTATATAAAAGTAAAAATTATTGAATTAAATGAATAAAAATAAAATATTTTTGGTTGAATAAATTTAATTAAAATGTTAAAAATAAATTACCAATTTAAATTAAGAAATTAATAAAAATTTAATTTAGATAACACAAATAATTTCAAGGTCAAATTTGTTTAATCGCAATAAAAATAACACGCAAGGTTAAGGTCAAATTATAGGTATATATACTGATATGTTTTGACAAAAATATAAAATATAAATCTTATTATTTCAGTATTGATTTAAAGCTTGATTTTCAATTTTATTTTTTGCTGTATGAAGCGAGATGGATGAATGATTAATAAATTGTGTGACCAATTATGAAGCCATACGCATGCCTTTTATGAATCTATTGAGATATGAATGAACGGTTCATGAGTTTATTGATTAAATGTTGGTGATGAAGCGATGCCACGAACTTCTGATGTGATATGTGTCATGCCAAATAAATAATTAAAGCCAATAATCTTTATTGCATCGAAGCTTTTACCCGATCGGAATGGTAACATTTATTTATTTACTTTTTCCTGGCCCACAGCCACACAACATGCAAGCTATTAAACTAAAACACAATTACCAAGCTGTGTAAGTGCGGTTTCTCCGCCTATAGCTTGTGCCCGTGAGAGTTCCGGCGTGCGTAACGCAGGAACTCGAACGTCAAATCATTGAATCTAAATAGCGAAAGAGAGTAACTTGAGAGTGGGTCTTTTGGCTCCACTTTCTTGCACTTAATTTCGATAAAATCGACATAAAATTTTAAACAACAATCGGCTCAAAATCACTAACAACGAGTAGTCCAGTGGGCACTCATTAACTATAATATGAACATAAATAGATCATAAGACAAAGAGAGGGAAAGGGGTTAGCGGGGAAAATAGCGAAATCGTTTGCAACAGTTAAAATGAATAGCCATCGGAAAAAAGATTTAATCCGAACGACCAAAATTACGAAAAATAATGTTTTAAATAATATATAATAATTGAATAAATTATGTTGAATTAAGACGGGAAATATGGGCAGAACGCTGCGCAAATTTTTGGAAATAATTAAATCGTTTATCGTAAAACCGTAAAATAAGGGCGGAACGCTGCTCAAATTTTCCGAATTAGTTAAAATAATTATCAAAAATAGCAAAGTAAAAGTAGAATACTGCTCAATAATTGATAGGATAACTGGATAAAACTGTAAAATAAGGGAGGAACGCTGCCCAATTTTTTCGAATTAATGAAAATACTTCATCGAAAACTGAAGAATAAGGACGGAGTAAGGCTAAATTTTTATATAAGTAAAATATTTTTATAAAGCTGAGGAATAAGGACGATTCCCTACTAACAATATAATAATAATAATAATAATAATAATAATAATAATAATAATAATAATAATAATAATAATAATAATAATAATAATAATAATAATGATAATAATAATAATTATAATAATAGTAATAATGATAATGATAGTAATAATACTAAATATAATAGGAATGGTAATAATAAGGATAATAATAGTAATAGCAGTAATAATGGATTAGAATAATACATATAATGGTAACGATAATAATGCTAGTAATAACAACAGGGAGCACTGTAGTTATGGAGTATATTTAACATAACGAAAGTGTACAGGCCATGGTAAAAGTCGATAATACGAACAACGATAAGAAGGACAGTGGGAATAGACGTAATGATAAATGATATGAGAATATGGGTTAACATTTGAAAGAGATAGGAAAATAATGGGACCTAAAAACCGAAAAGCGAGCATAGGCCTTCTATCGGCAGCTCGTTGGACCCATGGATCGTTCGGTCAATTATAGCATTAGCAATAAAGCGCTCACTTTTTGCGGACGATCCACCCACTCGAACACAGTTCCAACGTTGCTTAGCAACGGGTGCCGAGTGGTAAGCGAAAGAATATTTGTATGGGGTTGTCTGGGTAACAACCATATAGTTTCTAAATATCAAAACCCAGAAACCCACCATACAAATTTGGGGGCTCAGCCGGGATAAAGCTTCGTTAATTGGAAAAAGCAAACGAGCAAGTCAAGAAATAACTGAGAGTTTTGTCAGCGCACCCTCAGTCGGGATTGAAATGATTTGTTTAGTCAAACAACCAAAGAAGACCGAAATAAGAATCTATTATCAAGCAGAAAATGTTGAACAAGAATGGAACTTAATAAAGAACGATAAAAAAAAAACGATTAACCTGACTAAAAAATGAGAAAATATATTAAATGACTAGCCCACCAAGTACAAATTTGGGGCTCAGCATAAAGCTTCGTTATTTGGAAAGATCGGAATCATCAAGTTTAGAAATAACAGCGAGTTTGTCAGTACACCCTCAGCCGGGAAGAAATGATTTTGTTGGCAAAGCAAACAAAGAAAACCGAAGTAAAAATCTAATAATCAATCAAAGAAAATGTCGGGACAACATTTTACTAAACTCCAGAGAGACAACAATGGGAAAAGGGAAATTATTGTGAAAAACGATGGATATCTCTACAAAGCGAGAGAATATGGTGATGAAACAAATGGTTCGCCCACCAAATATAAATTTGGGGCTCAGCTTCGTTATTGAGAAGAATCAAAACAATTAAGTTAAGAAACAACAGAAAGTGACCAGAAGATACAAGATGCAAAAACAGAAAACGTCGGACAACATTTTGCCAAAGAATAGAGCTTAATAACAAAACGATGGAAAACGATCAAGTTGGCTACAAAATAAGAAAAACAGTTGCAATGAAATAAATGACTAGATACCACATACAAATCTGGGGACCATAAGAAAAAGAGAGATTAGCGGAAAGTTATGGAAAACGATGGATTTTTCTACAAAACGAAATGAAAACAAATGACTCGACAAGTACAAAGTTGGGGACTCAGCAATGAACAAAGAGAACAATATACAGATTTCAGTTAGAAACAATAACAAGCAGGACAAAGTTTAATACGACATTGGACAACTAATAATTCGTAAAAACATCAACAAGAAATATTTAAAACGACGTTAGCGGCTAACAAACGGGAGGAAGCAAGACATTTGAAAGTAACCACTGAGACGATATTTCAAACAGTTGCAGGAAGAAATAAAAACAGAAACTATGAAAAACGACCAATGCATCTAGATGGAAAGCAAACTAAACGAATGAAAGAATTACAGAAAGAAAAGATCAGTGCGAAATAAGAAACGAAAACCTTTGTTTGATCATTCAAAGCTGAGATTTAATGATTATTGTACAACGGGAAAACAAATTTCAAGGAAAATTAGGAAACTACCAATAATCTCAGGAGCACCCTCAACAGAGCATGAATGACGGTTCTAGATGGAAACAAATAAGGATCAAAAACAATAAATGTTGGGACGGAATTTCACCAAAACGCGGAGAGATAACAATGAAAAATATTGACAGAAACTTTGAAAAATGACCGGTTTGTCTACATAGAAAATAGAAACACATAGTATGAATTTTTTTAGAAACGGTAGTAGAACATAAATTCACTTAAGAGCAACCAGAATGTGAGGTGGTTCTATGAGGAACAGGAACAACCGTCAAGATTGATGGCAAAATACGGAGAAAATAAACAGGAGAAAATTAGATAGTTTCACGAAATAAACAACAGCTTCCCGGAAATCTTACGAAAAGTAGATAGTATCGTTACAAATGAATTAGGAAAGATAGAAAGGTTATCTTAGAGATTCTAATAATATGAAATAAACTTGCGAAAGGGAATAACAAAATCATAACAGATAAAACAATAACAGATAAACCTCAGAAATACATGAGCATAGTTTATCAAAAATGGCGGGATGAGGAAAAATAGAGAATGCAAAAATATGATGAAAATACGAAGGAACAAAAACACCAGTTTAGAAACCACCTGAATGACGAGTATTGTAATAAGAGAGGAATAATATCAATAAATGTAAATAAACTAAAATACTAGATGCATAAAAATTTCAAAAGTGAAACGATTCAACAAGAAAGTGGGATTAAAATTATCAATATTTGTAAAGCAGAAATCAAGGAAACAAGAAACCATAAATAAAATTATGGTAAGTTGTATAAACCAATAGAAATCATCGTGTAAAATATCATCCAAAAACCGTAGAAGTAAGAATAAAAATACAAAAAATAAATAAATAAATAAAATAAAAGTAATAAAAACAGGGGAAAGGTGGAAACCACGAGGGTTTAAAGAGATTAGAAAAGGGAAACATCAAAAAAATGCGGGTCGTGTACAATATTGTATAAATAAATAAGAACCATATAAATAATACATTAGGATAAGTATGTTGAATAGCGGTTGAATATAGAATAATTAGAAAACTAGAAATTTTCGAATTAATATTGGCTTTGCAATTAGACGAGACAAGTCATTTAAAATAATTTTAAACTTAGTAATGAATTAAAAGTAGTTAAATGAATAAATAACAAAAATCAAAATTATTTAAAGGAATTTCGTAAAAAAAGTCTGCAACGATTTCGAAACCTACTCCTATGAAATGAGAAATTGTAGCGGACAGTAACGAAAACCCGGTTGTATTGAAAATCAAAAGACATGAGGCTAAGCCGAAGCCAAATTTTAGATATTAAAGAGAAAAGATAATCGATAAGTTTAGAGAAATTGACGAAAAAGATAATTCCAAACTGATGGAGAACTTAGGCTTAGGATAAAAGGAAATGTTCAGGTGTAATGAAATGAATAGTAAGAATGAGCATAGTATGAATTAAATGATGATGGCTATTGTTCAAAATGAAAATAAAGGATTAGAGATAATATGAATTATGAATAATAGTCAGCAACCGGAATAAAATGCATAGCTCGAAAAACGAGCACGATGAGTGGAGATTATTCATAAGTAATGAACGAGACAACAATAGCAACCGAAAAGGTGCAAAACAACGGAAAAGCCGAACACTTCATGAAGTCGGTTAAATAAATTCTGATGGACAAGTTAAAACACAACTTAACAGTGAAGCTGAAAAATCACACATAAGGTACGTAAAAGTTTTCGATGCATCCTCATTTTTTTTTTATATTTTGATAGTTATTTATATATTATATGATATGGAACTAATACTGGAAGATAGATTTAAAACGGCTATCATAGACGATAGTACGCATATATTCGATGAGACTTGATCTAACCCTGAGGAGAGGAAGTAGTAGGATCCGTCGCAATGTGGGGATTTCTGGCGGAGATTTGATCACTCTTACTGGGAACAAAAACAACCGATTACTACAATTTTGAATTTGGAGTGAGGGGGAACCAAAAGAATAAAAAAATTGAAAACTGGTTGAACATTTTTTAGACGCCGAAGTGAGAGAGCCAAAAAGTCTCGTAAAGTACTAGAAACATTTTTCCCTAGCTGTGGTGAGGCACCAGAGGACAGCGGCGGACCTTGTCGAAGTTCAGGTTGTTGCATAGGCCAAGGGGATAGTGGCGCTGAACCGCTCGATTACAAAAAACCGATACCACACCGAGTATCGACCAGAGAATATTTTTTACCTGAGGTAGGGATCGATCACAACCCGGATCCCACATCGCGGTAGTATCGAGGACAACCAACGGCTAGGTGAAGATTGTTGAACCAACGGTAAATGGAGTTATACTCGAAGGTCCTACTTAAGCAGATTCGATTGAGGCAGCAAGCAGAGCTGGAAATCTGCGCGGGGCGCCTGACGGTTAGGGGAAACCCAAAGGATTTTAAAATAAAAATTGCAGGGCGCCCAAATTTTTCTTTCCCTTTTTCTTTTCACTATTCGGGAAATCAAGTTAGAACCGCTTTTGGAACTTTGATTTGACGTCTAGGGTTTTTCCATCTTTTTATCTCCGAAGTACAAACCGGATCCCACAGCGATACTGAGGAATGTTTAGATTTTAATCGCAGCGAGTGAGTTCGGTACAGAAACCGGATCCCACACGCGAGTACCGGATATCTGAGTGGCGTTGAGGCAACGCGTAACCGGACAAATGCGCTCCCAACAGACGCCATGGATTGCAGAATTTCAGTGTGAGGCCTCAAGCTTGCCTCGGGACAAGTACCCAATTAGGTCACTGATGAAACTCCTGCGGTAAATTAGAGAAGGCATAGAGAGCAATGAGAGGATAAATTATAGAGGCCGCATAGAAGGGGATAAGACGAGAAATTTAAGGCCATAGCGTGCCAGTTAAAAAATAATAGATTTAGATAAAGAGCGCATAGGCGCAGGCAATTAAAGGTTTAGGCAAATGATTTATGATAAAGAGATATAGGAAATTATAATTACATGGATTGAATGACGGTATGATTATTGCGATTTTATTTGATTGAGAATATAGATAATTTGAACGAGATTAATACTGAGGATGTAGATATTGATACGAGAAATAGATTAAATGAGGGAGAATGAATTCAAAATGGAAAATTGATCACTGCGCGATAACGTTTAAGGAAAACGACAAGATGAGTTAATTAGAAGGCCATAGAGCGACAGCGGATAAAGTTTAATGGAAAAAGCTAGAGGATTTAATTAAAAGGATAGAGCGCCAGCGCATAGAGAATTAAGGAAAAAATTTTTTCTTGTTTGGACAAAATTATTGGAGAGCTAAAGAGAATATTAACGAGACGATTATTGATATCTATGTGATGATTTTTTACTTTGATAAAATACTTAATGACACGACCAAACAGATTTAATTGATGCGACTATAAGATAATTTATAAGATACTTGATCGACTTTATAGATAATTCAGAATAAACTTAAGGAAGATCAAAAGACAAAAAAAAAAATTAAAAAGTAAAGAAGTTGAGTAGCGAAGAATTAAAATAACAGGAGAAGCAATTGAGAAATAATACGTGAAATTAATGTGGAAATTTATGTATAATAATATGTACTAGAAATGTTATTTATTTTTAGATAAATTGACAGGGAATAAAGAGATTTCAAGTAACCAACAGAATAAGAGATTAAGTAAAGACGAATAAATATAGCCGATAGGACTAGAAACTAAATCACAGAAACAAGTTAACGAAGTAAACCGGAATCCAAGGACCATCGATAGAGAAACTAGAATATACCAAAAGCGAACGAGAACAAGGATAATGAATACACCATTTTATTGGAAGTCAGAGATATGGAAAGCTGCCAACAGATAGAAAATTAATACAAAAGATTTGAAAACAAGGAAAGCGAAGAATACGATAAATATAAAGGAAAGTTACGATAAAGGAAACAACGGAAATCACAGGACATTAAAGTTCCAATTCAGTTTGAAAAACAGTAATGATAAAGATATGGGAAAAACTCGAGAGGAATTAACCAAATTACAGTAAAAATACGGATGAAACAGAAATTTTATTTGAAGAATCAACAATGTACGAAATCACACTGATGACCGGAATCGGAGCGAGAACCATATATTCGAGTTTAAGAGAATGACAGGAGATGCATTCGAAAGAAATGCAACGAAGAAGATTTATCAATTGACAAAAGGAAACTGGAAATTCGAAAATGAAAAAGTTGAAACAAAAGCTGAAACATGGAAACGGAAATCATACGGGAAGGCAGAATGGTTAACCAGCAGATGGAAGAAGAGTCGAAAGGCGAAAATTTATCCAAACGAATTAAAGATCAAGTTGCATGAAACCAATAAATGGTATCGATGAAGCAACGAGACCAAACGAAGATAGTTCACGAGCTATAAATCAATATATTAAAAAAACCATCACGAATTTGCGATATTGCCAGTTAAGAGGATTCAGACGTATGTTAGAGGTATATTTATATATTGCTAATAATTATTTCAGACTAACAAATCGACTTACAATCAAGTATGTGATAGGTTCAAAAGAAGGATGACCGAAACTGACAGGTTATCAATTGACGAGAATTGCAAGGAAGCGATAGCAAGAGTTCGAACAGAAAGTATAACAGACACACAATATAACGAACGCCTTACACGGAACGTAGAGGAAAAAATGATATCTGTTTTAATTGCGATCAAAACTGGTCTAAGTCAAAGAATTTGTCGAATGAGAAGAATTGCAAAGTCAACAAAAACCAAAACCAATTCAAGTTGAAATCTACAAATAATCCAAACACAGAGATTAATATTTTAAGGATATGACGATAATGAGGACAACAAACAAAATTCGGAAATACTGTTAACACTGCAATCTTTTAAATGGACATATACATGAAAATTGTCAATAGAGAAATTGAGACAACCAAAACCGAACAATTGATTAACCAAAGTACACAAAGTTAATCAAAGTACAAGAGATTGAGCAATTGGAAGTATATTCAACAATAGCCGCAAACAATCAAATAACATCGAGTAATAGCGAAGAGAAAATGAGATGATGTATTTAGATATATCAATGGACCAGAAATATTCGGAACAGCAACAATTGAATGGCAGAAATTTACAGAGAGAGGAAACCAGGAAATTCGACAAAGGACGGACGAACAGAAATCAAATATCAAGTAGAAAGATGCAATATGCCGAGAAAAGTCAATACAAAAGAAATCCACATTGCGGAGCAGTGTGTTGGTCACAGCGGGCTGATATGACAATAAATAACGATAAAGAAAGCGAAGTAATATAAGAAAGATGAAACTCAAGAGGGACAGAAATAAAGTCAGAGCAAGAACTTTCGGCAGCAGAAGACAAATAACAGATAATACAAGAGTTCCTAGGAAGAGACGATAGAGCGTACGAAAAAGCAGCAAAAATAAACAGACGATAAATATATCAGAAAAACAAAAACAAAATACTCAAATCAGAGGGTACTACTACAAAAATCGAAAACGAGATCGAAAAGGAAAGCGAAAATAAATAGTTACAACAAGGGACTAGGCAATAAATGAAAAGTTCAAGAAAGAGGGAAATCAAATAAACGCAGACGTCAAAACCCACTAACACAATAGGAGACATATAGAAAATAGGAGGGACGTCAATCGACAAGGGTGATAGATATTTTAATGGCGTAATACATTTCAGAGGGAGAACTAATCGAAAAGAGAACCAAAAGCAACAAAGGAGGAAATCTGAATATGCAGACAGAATCAAAAACAGTTAGCGAATGATAATTAGACTCAAAGAAGACGTAATTGAAGAAACTCAGCAAAACACAATGTGGAAAGGAAAAATTACAATACAGCATGAATATGCACACAAAATACGACTAGGAAAAACATCAGAACAGAAGAAAGTACTGGACAATTCATACGAAAAAGCTACGACGTAATATCAGAGATATTCGTAAAACATGTCAAAATCGGGGACACGCAGAACGACTGCTATCGACATCAAATTATGCCAACAATGCGGCGAAAGAGGCCACGTAAATAATATTTTGTCACAAAAGACGCGGAACATGTTTTAAATGTCTTAAAAATGGGGACATATGGCTTGAATTGTCCAAATAACAGACTCCAGTACCCATCAGAACCAGTGGGACTAATGAAAGGAACGCAATCAGGAAACCAGATGAGATTCAATACAACACACAGAATAAGCAGCGATGACACAATATCAAATCAAGCTACGAACCAGGAAAAAAACAATAACACTAGAAAGACGAATAATCTTC
>CM039681.1:101353343-101550605 GCA_022537955.1 Schmidtea mediterranea
CAAAAAAATTTTCAAGGTCGTTTAAAAACGGTCAAATTTAAATTAATAAATCTAATATAGTTTATTAAGTGGTGGGTTAAGGGTTTCATTGTTTGTTTGCTTCGGTATGCTCGTAACGCATACAGATACTGACGCCACTCTTGGCCACCCGTTGCTTAGGCAACGTGGTAATGTGTTCAAGTGGTGGATTGCCCCAATAAATTGAGTACCATGTGCTAGACTGGTGTTGCTCGCAAATCCCGGGTTCACGGCTTGTTCGAATAGAAACCTGTGGCCTCGCTAGCTCTGTCCCTCACTATACAGGTATCGTTCTTAATTGCTGTAGAAAACTGAGCTTAATAAGGTTTTACTTGTGACAACTGACTTGCAATTCCAAGAAAACGACCTAAGACTAAAACTCTCTATTGAAATAATCACATGTGGGTATTTACTGTTTGGGCGTTTTGGGCAGCTGCGTTGCTCGACGTCGGGCACATTCGCTTACGATCCGGTCGACTATTGATGAGGTTTGTTCTGTGGGCTTAGTGGTTGTCCCGTGGCATTTGGGTGGGGCGAGAAGATGAGCGGAATAAGGGACCGCTTACCACTCCCGGCATACTGCTAGGGCGACTTCGAGTCCCGAAATTTGAGTGGCAGACTCTGATTGAGTGCCGCTTTCTCGCTTTCTTCTGCCGCTGTGTTCGGGATACAGCTCTCACCTTTGCTGATCAACCCAGTGCTTTTTAACTGTTGAGCCTCTTCGAGTTATTGAAGGATTTGGGCGAATACTCTGCGTTCGATTGTCCTTGGCTCGTTCCAGTTGCTGTGTGAGGGATACATCACTAATAACAGGAGGAGTTAAATTCTTTATGGTCTCGTTAAATCAAAAGTCTTATTACTTAATTAAACAATATTGTATGAAGCTGGTTTATTCTATGAGAAAATAACGAATAAGAAAAACAAATAACACCTAATTTTAATCAATTCTACACACTTCGTCCATTACTAGTTCTTCTTCGTTCTCTCTAAACTCCTCTTCAGACCGCCACGCGTATAGGGCCGCACGGTATCGGGACTGGGTAGGTGGGTATCTCCGCGATGAGTCGCGACGCGGATGTCCTCCTCACACGTTCGTGAGGTACATCCGGCCTTTGACCCCATTGAGGTCCACTTGCTCTTGTACTTGTTCCCAGAAGGTGAGGAGATTCTGGCGTGACATATTTCTTCGGCACGGGTACTGTTGTCCGGCGAGTCACGGTCGGTTTGCAGACCCACAATCGCCAGTAGTCGGGTGGACCGCCAGGGTGAAAGTTGTTCAAGGCGCAGGCGGCTTGTTGGTACTCTTCCTGGGTGGGTCCTCTGCTACTTGAATGTATTGGTCGATAGGCCATATCTAAATTGTTTATCGTTATCTAAATTCGGTTGCGCGGCTTATAATAATACTAGACTAACCGCCACTTATATTATTCTCTCAGACCGATTTAAAACCACTAGTTAATTGGTTGTTGCAACTCGAAAACGACTAGGGTTTTTATCGATATTGTATTCTGTTGGCTAACTCCTCATAATCTTGTAATGATGGTATCAATAGAACAATGGCTAAGATGATATTTAGGTTGGCAGATGAGTGCGTCGGAAACTCCACTATCATATCAGCATTAATGTTGTTAAGGGATGTAAGTAGCCAATTAAGATTTATTTAAAATTTACTAAAGTATTTAGTGGCTACATCCGTTAGAATCTTTTTCTCAAAGGATCCGCTATGGTACAGATATTGAGGTTGATTTAAAAGTTTACCAACTACCTACGCTGTTTTGAGATTAATTCTGAAATTATTAAATTATATAAAACGTCATATCAATTAACTCTTCTATACCTAACATCGATGTTGATTACACTAATTCTAAATTCCGCTATTCCATGAATACAATGTTTATTCAAACCGAGTTTAAGTTTACCGGTTGTACTTTTTGGACGATATTCAAATCTAGTCACATCCTGTCAGGAACGAATGTTGGCGGAAACGTACCCTTAGATCGAGCGTTTCATTCATTCAAAGAGGTTCCCCGGTTTTCCGGTTGATTCTCTCAAGTTAATTTAGTTATCGATCGGTACTTCTGTTTGACTTGTGCATTTCGGTTGTGGAGTGCGGTAGCTTTCTAATGATGGGACTCCTTATCAAGCATCACGTTGATATTTATCATTTGAATGTGTTTACGTCTGTGGACTATATCGGATTTTACGTGCTTCCGTAAGTCAATTTCTCGTGAATTTGGTTTGTGATTTTATTAAACTTTATAGTTATCGTTGCGTCAGGTATTCGTCAGATACAATGAATCTCTAACTGTGGCTCATGTTGTCTTTTAACCGGTTTCGCGTTTCTATTCGCGGGTCATTTTCGATTTTATCCGGCCTTCAACCATTTAGTGTGAACTTGGGTTTTGTCAATTTTATTCAATAACGGATTGGTATTCATTTGTTGATTCATTTCATTTTTGGTTCTTTTAATTCACGATTTCTTTATGTTAATCAGACTTTATTTTATTTTGGCAGTGAATAATATTTTATACCCCCATTTTATTCTGAATTGCGAATTTTTAAGTGAGGAATTTATATATTTTAATCCATCTAATTAAATCAAAGGAAAGCTCCGTTTATTACGCAATGAGTTTGTACTTATTAATCAACCAATTATTTTATTTCATCGATCGTTTTTCGACATTTAAACAATGAGTGCTTTATTTTTTAATTCGTATTTTTCCTTTTATTTAGAATCAGTGAATAATTCTTAGCAATTAACTTAAATCTTTAATTCCTAACGTTTCTCCTTTTATTAATCGATGACGTTTTGAATTATTAATCAACAGATTATTTTATTTTTTATCAATAGTTTTCAACATTTAACGAATGATTACTTTGTTTTAAGAACATTTCCTTGCTTTTAAATAATCAATGAAAATCGGATCTTTAATCAAAATTTTAATTTGAAGGGGTTTTCATACTATTATCGAATAATTGTTTCAACTTTAATTGATACTTTCTTTATTGAAATCAATGAATTCGTTCTTGTTGCTTTCATTTTAATCGGGTTCTTTGGATTTTCTTCGATTCTTATCCAAGGTAGATTGCTTTTATTGAATTTATATCTAACTGATGAAATTATTTGCTAATACCCTAATCAATAATTTACGCGCGTTTAAATTATCTTTACCCAACATTTACTTAGATTTTTAGCCATAAAATACTTACTTCCACTCATGGTTGCCTTTAATTTTTAAAAACAAAAATTCTTTATCGGTTCGTGTCCAATGAATTTTTTTATTCAAATGTTAATCCAAATAAACAACTTTACTTTCAATTAATGGTTTATTTTAATAATTCAATTTAATCGTTCTGATTCCAATAAATTTTGTTTGTTTCTTTTCAGTATTAATAAAAACGATTTCAGTTAATTTTATCCCGAGTACCCTTTCCCTTTAATAGGCTTAGACGCATATTGTGTTCATAATTATATTTATTGAGTGCCCACTGGACTACTCGGTGTGATAATTTTAAGCCGTATGTAACATAAATTTTAGGTCGATTTTAACCAGAATTGAAGAACGAGGAAGCAGCCAGAAGAACTTCTTCCTTATTTCTCGCTTCAGCTATAGGGGATAATATGACTGTTACGGACCGCTGCGTTGCGCACGCTGAGTCTTCACGGGGTACATATCATTGGCGATTTTCCATCGCACTTAGCATGCCTCTGTACTATGTTGATTTTACTATCTTGCCGTGATGTGTCGGCTGTGGCCGGAAAAATTTCGACTTAAAATTTTATAAAGCATGATAAAATAAGTTAGAATATGGTAGAAGAATTTAAATATTTCAATAATATTTTATTAATTAGGAACAAAATAACAGAAATTAACCCTTCATGACCATTCCAAAATTTCATACAAAACATAAAATATCATAATAGTAAAACATAAAATGCCTCTCTCCCACACCGCCGTCAGCAGAAGCTCTACAGAGATGCTATGAACGTGTGTGGAAGATGGCTCAACATCAAATATTTCTCACCTAGAAAATAAAACAAATTCCTCGAATGGTTCTAAACTGGTCTGAAAGATGGTTTATCAAATAGATTTAAAAACAATTCAAACAAATTTCAAAATGGTTAAAGTTCAAACTTGGTTTGAAAAAAAAAAAAATGGTTAATGGTTTAAGTTAATGTGGAAAATGGATCAGTAAATTTATACCCTATATTGTGTGACGTGTGATTTTGATGCAGTAACAAAATTCGACCCTGTTAATTTTCTAGCAAATTCTATTATTTATTTTTATTTAGTTTCGATTTATTTTTATAATTTTTATATTTAAAAATTTTATTGATATTACTAATTCAATTTTCGATCTTTAAAATTTCACTTTAAATGAACTTTAATTGATTTTTCATTTCGTCGAATTCTTTGTTGTGTTCTTGTTCATATTTGTATAGGTACTCGTGGCGAATCTTGGTGCATTTTGTTAATTATTTTAATTGGTATTTTTATGTTTATATTTTATATTTAATTCTTTATTCTTCAGATTAATTAATCGAGTTTAACTTGGTGTTTTTTTTCAGGTTATTTTTAATTGCGTGTTGTATCTGCGTGTGTGTTCTGATCCCATTTAAACATTTTCCAAGGCCGTTGACTTCTGGCCCAACATAAAAACTCGGGGGTCCGTTAAAAATTGCGACCGCAATTTCAATTGATTTCAAAATGATACGTAACATTTTTAAGACATCCACATTCAATAAAAAAGTTTCTACGGTAAGGTTAAATCATCAAGGCAAAGATGGACTTAAAGGTCCGCACAATACATAATCAAAATTGGATAGTTCATATTTTATCAATGCAAGTTTTAATCGTTCGAATCACTAATAGAATCAAGTCTGAATTAATCAATCAATGTAAATCAGTTGTATTAGCTTCGAATGAATCGCTGACGGCTTGGGTTCGCTTTCGAGCTGGGTTGATCTTGAAGGGTGATTGATGGAAATCTGCGAGAGTCTTGAAGTTTTGCTAACTTGATTGGTATTTTGGATTGGGTTGAACATTCTTCTGAGTTTCTGAATTGGGTATTTTGCCTTTGCTTGTTTTTTGTTAGGCCGAGGATGAGACAGCATATTAGGAGTATCATGTTAGAGGTTATACTAATCGATAGTATAAGTTCGATTGATAGACTTGTACTGGTTCATTTTTAATTTGTTTTCCTTGTTGCTTTTTGATTGCTAGACGATTCTTTGAATTTCTTGAATTGGTTTATTATTGGGATTTGCTTTGGCTTTTCTTTGAATTTGTTTGATGATATTCTCTAGGGTTTTCTTTATCTCTCGGTTCTCGTTTTTTACATTGGCTATCTCTTCATTATTTTTCAGTAGGGTTTGTACCATTATTTGGGTTTTCTCGATATTCTGTTTTAGTTCGTCCTTGTTTTCTTTTGTGGGGCATTGCATACATTGGAGGTTTATCTGCTGACATTCCTCATTATTGGGGTTACTACAAATTTCTTTGAAATCGGCACAGGTGCTGTCCTCTCTTCTGAAAGGTTGGGATTTCTCGCATTTTCTAACGGGTTCTCAGTATTGCATTTTCTCATTATTATCATCATTATTATCCACAGGTTTGGGTTCATACTTTCTATTTTTATACGTAATTAATTTTATATTTATTTACAAGGTTATTTCGTTTATTTACAGTGGAGTTTTAGCCCTTTTTATTCTTTCTCTTTTTCTGGGGTTGAGTGTTTCTCGCACTCCTCTTTAGTTTTGTTTTCTGAAAATCTCATTATTAGGACTTGGGCTTTTATTAATCGCTCGGTTATTTTTGGGAGTTCTTTTAGTCGTTCTTTGTTCTTTGATTACTCTTTGTGGTTATAGATTTCATTTGGAGATTTCTTTCTTTCGCTTGCTTCTTTTAAGTTGACGTTTATAATTTATTCGTTTAGCTGTTTGCTTTTCCAGCTTTCGTCTCGCTTCCTGGAGCTGTTCTGTTAATGTTTTAATTTCGTCCTGAGTTTGTTGATGACTTTCTTTTATCTCTCTGGCTTCTTTACAACTGTCTTCTAGTTGTATTACATATCTCTGTTCGCTTTTTCTGCTGTTTCTCATTCGTTCTGCTTCAGTTTCAATAATCTTCCAGATTACACGAGTCTTTATTTCGGCTAATTCTCGCCTCAATCGTTCATTTTCTCTCTTTTGATTTCTGTTCCTTCCCATGCTAGATGTTAGTCTTCGTTTATCATATTGGCTAGTTGTTTAGATTGCATTAGTTGTTGATTTATCCGGGCGATTCTGAATCTTGTTCTCCACTAACTCTTGCCATTCTTTTCTTTCGGCTCTCCATCTTTACTGTAATATCTCAGTGGGTCTTGCTCGATTGGTTCTACTAATTGAATTGGGCTTGGTACGTATTTTCCGTCTTCTAGATTCATTCGGATTTCTATTTCATTCGGATTCATACTAAATATATACATCGATTACAATTTTTTTTGTTTTGTCATTTTTATTATTTTATTATCTTTTTACACTTACAAATTTCCCTCTTTAGGTTATATTGCCGCTTCGTCCGTTTCCCCGAATCCTTCGTCGGGTTCGGCGGGTACTTGATTTACAACTCAGTTGGATATAATGGCATAAGCAGGATTGGTGGTCGGTTTTGTAACATATTTACTTCTTCACGTAGAGCGTTTGATATTTGTATCTCTTCGTCTAAGAGATAGGCAAGATATTCCGCATTTTCGGTTAATTCTTCCACTTGCGTTTCCAACCGATGCGTGTTTTCTAACGCTTTTAACTTTTCAATTTCTTTTCTCAGATTCTGTTCATTTTCCTCATATCCTTGCTTTATTGCTTTTATCTCTGCTTCAACTTGTTCTTTCAACTGCTCGTTGACTTCGAGTTGATGTCTCAACTGGATCTCTTTGAATACTGCAACTCCTCGGTGTCCGTTCACTTCCTGCTGGAGTTCTGTTATCCTCTCCTCTAATTGTTGGTTTTGTCGTCTTTCATCTGTAAGTTGGTTTCTCGTTTCTGCTGCTCTCTTGTCCATTTCGTTGAGTTGTTGTTCGTATTCCTTTTCGTGTCTCCTGAGCCTTCTTATTGTGCCTTGTCTGATTTTTTCCCGAAATTCTAAGTTTTGGACCTGCTCGTTTAGTTCCTCGATTGTTTCTTTCTGTACTTCGACTTGTTCCCAAAGTTCCCAATCTTCCATATTTAGTATCCTTTTGGGTAACAATCTTATCTCTTTCTTAGCTTCTTGAAAGTGCTCTTTCCATTTTTTCGCCTCTCTTTTTATTGCTTTTTCTTTGGTCTCCGTTTTCCATTGTTGTTTTTGTTCTTTTCGGTGAGCTTCGTCCTGCTCGATTTGCATCTCTTTTACTCTGGTTTGTTGGTACTCAACTTCCTGCTCTAATTTCGCTATATAGCTAGATTGTTTTGCGTTGGCGTCCTCCCATAATCTGCATTCTATTCGCCATTTTCTTGCTTGATCAGTTATCTGAGTCAGCATTCTTTCTTGTCTATCGTCTCTGGGCTCTCTAATTTTCTTTGCTGGTTTTGGCCCTTGGTTTCTCAGTTTATTGATCTCGATCTTTGCGTTTTCCCATTTAGCTTTGTAGGCTCTGGTTCTGTCTTCCTCTTCGGCTATTTGCTGAATATAATGTCTGATCCGCGATTCCCAATTACTTCTTGATTGTTCTCTATCTTCTGTCCATTTGATTTTCCAATATCGCGCTTGTCTTTTTGCCCATTCTTTGGCTTGTTCCAATGGGTTCTCTTTGTTTTCTCTATTCGGTATTGGGTACTAATTTGCCCAATTTCCTCCTGCATTTGCTGTATGATTTTTATCGTCTCCTCTCCTTCTTCTCGTATCTCTGCTTCTTTATCTTTTATCACTTCTCCCAATCTTTCTATTTCACTTTGTTGGTCCTGCTTCTCTTGCTCTAGGGTTTGTATCTCTTTCCGTTGATTTTTGATTCTGGTTTGGTTCTGCATAAATTCCTTCATCATTTCCTCTTCTCTCTCTTGGTACGTTTTCTTTTCCTTTTGGGTAGGTTACTTTTTGTTCTAGTTGTTTTTCCCACTTTTCTTTCATCATTTTCGTTTTTTGAGTCTCTTGCACTAATTCCTCTTCTACGATTAGTAGCATTTCTTTTAATTGTAACGTTCTTTGTCTCCATAATTCTACTTCCTCACTTGTTACTTTTATTGACTCTGATTGATCCTTGATTGCTGGTTTTGACTCTTTAGCCTCTTTTATCACAACCTCTTTTATCAATTGCTTCTCGTTCGGATTCATAATTGTTTCTAGATGTTAATAATCGATTATTTTCTCTTTTCAATCATCTCAAAATTTTATCATAATTTACATCATCTCGTATTTTTGTGCTTTTGAGTTTTAATTTTTGGGTTTTACGTTTATCTTTATTTACACTTTTTACATATTGCTTCCATTTTTAATTACTGATCAGCGAAACGGAATCCTTTGATCCGCCCGTTGATCGGCTTTCTACATACTGGACATATATTGACTTTTATCCCGCATGCCTCACATGTGACCATATGTCCACAAGGCGTATAAATTATTTCTACATGTTTCTGCCAACATGTTACACATTGATACTGCTCCAAAATAGCTTCTTTTATTATTGATTTGTCACGATTTTCCTTCGGTTTCTCTTGATATCGCTTGATTGCTCGAATTATTGCTTGTGTCGAGTCGTACCATTCTAAATTATTAGCTAACCTTTCTTTGATTATTTTCCTCATCTTTTGAGTATCTACTCCTGATAATAGCATTATGGTTCTCGTTTTTGGTCGATCTAAGATGTCTTCTATTTGCTGATTCGTAATTATTATTTCGATATTCTTTGACTCTTTTTCTTGCTTATACATACACTTTCCTTTATGCTTTAGCTTTTTGACATTCTGATCTGGCATTGGCTGTTGATTTTTGCATCCTTCGCACATTATTCCTCTTGCTGTTTGACAATACCCTTGACTCGCAAATTCTGCTGCTCTTGGATTTCCTTTGAAGGTTTTAATTCTCTCTTCGAATGTTCTATTTATAGTCTCTTTTTCCCAGATTAGTTCTGCTGGATCTTCGAAACTCTTTATTATCGCTATCTCTTTCTCGCCTCCCTTTTCATCTTGGTCTAATTCTGATTTTCGGAGTCCTTCTGATCTGTTCATTGCTTGGTTTCTGACGTCAATATTAATTCTAAATGGACAGGTTGAAAATTTCCTCAAGTGTTCTCGTTTTGCTGTCTCCCCTTTTTCCCATTTTGCGAGTTTTCCTTTACAATAAATGCATGTTACCTCGTCTGGTAGTTCGGGCGTTCCCGTAAAATAGAATCCTTCTGCAGCCATTTCTTTGCTCTGCCGGTCGGTAAACACTTTATTATCTTTAAACGTTAAATATCTCTGTTCCTCTTTTCTCAGCTCCTCGTTTCTCACTCTCATTTGTGAGTATATCGCTTTTATGATTCGCGTTGGCCGTCTTATTCCGTCGTAGTCTTTATAGTATATAATTGATGCTGCTAGTGTATTAACTTTCTCTTCCTCCTCCGGATTTTTCCATAGTCTCGTCCACATCGAATCTGGTCCTTCTCTCATCTGTATTGTTATCTCTTCGTTGATTCCGCTTGCCATCTAAATATCGTCATTATTTTTGAATTTTGATTTTTCTGATTTTTCTGGTTATTTGTAATTTTTTGATTTTTATTTGGTTTTTATTATTTTATTTACATTTATTTACACTTTCTTTTTCTTTTTACAACGTCTTGTCAGGCTTCTCCACTTCTAACTTTATATACAGATTATCTTCTCGCAAGAATCCTTCTCCTCTCAATCGTTGTTGTGGATAAAAACGTGGTGTACCTATTGCTGTATTCCAGTCAGTTGTTGGCCTTCCCATCTGTGGTTCATTTCCTGTTCTGATTGGATTACGATAATCCTCTTGTCCTTTCATCGTTAATATCATGTTTTGTTTAAAAGGCCATGTTAATAATTCATCATAATCTCCTCTTCCTACTCTGATGAAGACACTGATATGGGTGCCTGTTGCGTTCCCATCCCCATTTGGATACAGTCTAATACCTAATTTATATCCGTTTTCCCAACTGTATATTGGTGGACTATCTAGAATTCTTTGTGTTCCGTCTTTTGCTCTCTGGAGCTTTTCTGCGAATTTGGTTATTTTCCATATCAATGGTGCTGTAAGATGTTTTCTGGCTACAGAGCTGTGGGTTTCTAATTCTTTTAGGCTGTTGGTCATCTGTTGCATTTTCTTTTCCATTTCATCCATTTTCTTTAGTGTGTCTCCTTGGCTTCTCTCGAAATTCTTTCTGGACTCTAATATTTCTCTTATTAGCGCCTTTTGTGAATCATTTTCTGTTCGTAGGCTTTTTGCTTCCCATGCCAACATCCCTATCGTTTTCATTATGATTTCGGTGTGCTCGATACTATTTTCTATCATATGTTTTTGCATCTCTGCCCTTGGTAATTGTGCTTGGCAATTGAATAGTTCTAACGGACATTTGACTGGTTTGCCGCTACATTCGTTCCAATGTTCCTTTAGTTTGACTTTATCTTTCTTGTCACAGTTGTTTGTGCATATTCCTTCATATAGATCACATATTTGTTCCTCTTTTGGATTCCGGTGTTCCATTTCTATTTTTATCCATTCGTCGATAACTCCACAGAATTCGCATTTCTCTTCTCTCTTGATGCACACTTGGTGATGTTCTTTCATAGTCTTTTTCGTTATGATGGTTTGACATTTTCCGCATAGTGTCTCGTTATATTCACATTCGTTTGCGTGACTTTCGGCTTCCTTCATAAGTCCTTTCCATTCACATTCTTTTACTTGGCATTGAACTAATAGATTGTTGATCTCTTTGTTGGTAGCTTTATCCATTGTTGTCGGATCTTCATCTCTTTCCATCGTCTCGTCGCATCCAGGGCATTTTATTGTTTTTGTTTCTATCACTTCTATCGTACAATCTGTACATATTCTGCATCCGCATTTCGTCTGTCTTGCTCCAATCAGTAATTCTTTACATTTACAACACTTTAGTCTTTCCTTGATATCATTCGCCATTCTAATCTTATTTTTCATTATTCGTCTCGTAGTTTCGGATGGATTCTCGCTTCCTCTAATTCTCTCGATGATTGTCTGCATATCTACAAAAATTTTCAATTACTTGACGTTGCTTTACTTCTATCGTTTTATTTTTACATATTTACACGGTACGTTTTATTTTTACTCTACTGTTGAATCCGGTTCTGGGGTGAATTCTGGCATCGATGCTATCCATTCCACCCAACTTGCTGGATCTACGTGCTGTTGATTACTACGTAGTCTTCTAATTTCGTCAGCTTGCCATCTAACTTGATCTGCTAATTGCTCATTTATTCTCTGTAATTGTAATATTGTTCTCTGTTGCTCTTCCAGTCTTATGGCTTGTTGTAGGCCTCTGTTCACACTTTCCGTTAATACTAGATGAGTATTTGTCCACTGAGTTTGCGCATTGTTCGTTATTAATGTCATTAATTCACATTGTCGTCTCCACGTTGCCTCGATTCCTTGATCTTGGTATATTCCTTGATTTAATTCTACGATCTCTATAGGTGCATTGGCAGCTGCTGGTTGTTGGCTTCCTTCCGCGAACGGTGGTATTCTAACTTGATTTTGTTGATTTGCATTATTCGGATTCATCTGTTGATTATAACACATCATTAATTCATCGGCATTCTCTCTGTTTGCGTATTGTCTCTAACGCATTTTGTACGATATTTACATATAGATATACATATTACTACTAATATACTACATAATATTTTACACTATATACAACGTCTCTTTCTCGTTTTACACCATCGTCTCCGGGGACTCTATACGCAATGTTCGTATATCCCCATATTTCTCATTCATTATCTGGTATACATCAGATTCGTTTGACCATTGTTGTGCTTCGATAATGGGCGGTTCTTTTAACCAGAGTCCGCTTGTACTAGAGTTTCCTATGATTTCATATTCCTCGATTTTTTCTGCATCGTATTGTCCTAATTCAATATCGTAATTGAATTTTTCCACCGCTGGCCATAATCTTTTCTTCGCTGGCTTCTTTTTGCATTTGGTAGTTCTTGCTAGTTGAATTATTATCAGCATTACTACGCTGCTTACTATTGCTGTTGTTATCCAGATCATTTTAATCATATAGTTCTTTTCATTAGGCTGCATAGTTGTGCTTTCTCTTGCTTTAGTTGTCTCCATTATTCCTTCTTTTGGTTGTACATTTTTAAGTGCTTTCTGGAGTTGTAATGCTTCGTGGATTGAAAGGTGGCTGTCGTCCATGATCATTCCTTTTTTCCATGTTTCGTTTCTTGGTTTTCTCTCGGATTGTTTTATTTTAGGTTGATCTGTCGCATTTGCCTTGAGTGGCTTCCTTGTTATCATTCTCCAATGTCCATGAGTTCCTTTTTGGATATTTATTACATATTTTCCAAGTTTCCTTTTCGTTGTATTTTTTCTCTCTGGTTCATCCATGGCTATGGTATTAATAATTTGTCCGTCTTCCCCTATACCTAATTCGTATATTGGGGTTCGTTCTCGCGGACTTATTTGTCGTTTGTGATACATTATTGCCACGTCTTCCACCATACCGTCGTCACTACTTTCGATTATTGGTTGGATAATTTCTCGATTTATCCGTCGGTATAATTCGTGCATTTGACAATCGGGATCTACTAGTATTTCTTTTATTTCATCATTTGGTAGCTTTATTCTTATCTTTATTGGTTCATCTCCTCTCATATCTCTTTGGTGTTCTCCATATTTGGCTATCAACTCATCTGTTCTCTCGTTGTCAAATCTCATAATGTCTGTGTCTCGTACAGCTTCTACAAATATTTTCATTGAAATCGGTCTCGTTAACGATAATCGGTTAATATATTTTCTAGCTTGGTCTATTGCTTGTTCTGTCATTTTGATCTGGTTTTGTCTCATTATCTTTTGTCTCTCTTTTTCTAATCCAGGTTTTATTTCTTTGGTATACAATATTTGAATTTTCTGCCATATTTCTGCTGTCGTTTCTTCGCTTTCATTTTTGTTTAACGTTACTACATTTATTCCTTTTGGCCAAATTAGAGCATCCGCTAGGTGTATATCTCGCTTTATTTTTCTTCCTTGATAATATAAAGGTTTATTTTTGTAGCTGGGTCCTAGCTTTTTCACTACCCAATCATACAACTCATTTGTGCTTTCGCCTCTTGTTGCTATTATCTGTCTTGGTATCTCTGGAAAATCAATAATTACCTGATACTCTTCTCTATCATATTCTTTCAAATTCTCTTGGTACTTTCTTATCATATCTTTCCATGATGCCGTAAATGTACCGTTATCTTGTTGATATCCTTTCGCAATTAATTTCATTATTCTGCTGTATGCGGTTGTATCTCTGAGGTTTAAGAACATTTGATTTCGATCTACTTCTTCTACAATCTCGTTGATTTCTTTTAATATCTCGGTTTCATCTTCTCTTGGTACACTCGTTTCCATTTCCTCTAATTCGGATTTTGATTCATCTTTGTATGGTTTATTTTCCTCGCATGACTGAAATATTTCTCCACCCAGACTGCTTATTTCACTTTCATCTTCGTCTGTTTGATCGTCGGGTATTTGTCTCAACATATTGATATGTAGTTGTTCCTCCTCTCTCATTATCTTTGTTGGTCCTTTTGTTTGGAACCATATCTCCTTTATTCTGTTCTCGATTTGAGCTTCACTCCACATGGGTTTTTCTTTTCTGATTCTTGTTTCTATTTTTTGTAGCAGTATCCTCTGGATTCGATTTTTTGCTATTATTGGCTCTGATATCTTTTCTTTTCCTTGTGACGTTGATGCTTCTTGCTCATCTTTTTGTAGTTCTAATTTTGGCTTCTCCATTTCTTGAGATAGCACTTTCTTTGCCATCACTTCTATTTTTTGATCTAGTGCTTGTTCTTGCTCTAGGTGTTTTAACGCTCCGTCTATTTTTAATATTAGCGCCTTCTTTCTTAGTTCCGCTTTCTCTTGTTTCAGGATTGCTTCTTTTTCTTTTAATTGATCCTCCTCTTGTTCTAGCGCTTCCTCTTGCTTTATTTTCTCAAGTGTACTCTCTGTCTTTTGTGTCATAATTTCTTTTTCGAGTTCATCTATCTCGTACACTAATGTTTCCTTGTTTTGTTCCTCCGTTATCATCATTTCTGCTCGTTTAATCTCTTGGGTTTCTGGTTCATTCGGTTTCTCCATTATCGTTTCTTTTAACTGTCGACGTCTTTGTTTTTCCTCTTCTGTAAATTCTTTGATGGTCTCTATTTTCTCCATCGTATTTAATTCAACTGTTTTCTCGTTATCAGTTATCATATTTCCTTCCCCTTCGTTCTCAACACACTGCTCCGCAGTGTGAGTTTCATCTGGAATTTCCATTCTCATCATATTAATTCTCTTCGGGGTTTGTTTTCGATTCTCCCATCTTTGCTGGATTTCCTGAGCTTCCTCTGCTTGTAGTCTTTGCCATTCAGCTTGTTGTTGCTCTTGATATTCTCTAGTTCGCAGCTCTTGAATCTCCTCATTGCTTCTCATTACGTTGATTCGTTGTTGTTGTATATTAGTGGGCATCTGTTGCATCATCTCTTTTAATTCCATGGGCATTCGTTGTAGTGTTTCTCGTAGCATGTCTATCTCTTGCATCACGTTAATTTGTGGATTTCCCATAGAGTTGTTTAATCTTGATTGGTTTGGTTCTCTTTTTATGTTACATTGCCTTGCGAAATGTCCTTGTTGTCCACAATTGTAACATGCTTTGTTATTAGGTTGTCTACATATTTTCTCAGTATGCCCTCGTCTACCACATTTTTGACAAGTATAATTCCGGAAACAATTTTCTGGTCGATGTCCTATTCTTTGACATATGGAGCATTTTTCACTTGTATTTGGGTTGTTCCTGAAATTATTATTATAACTTGCTTGGTTATTACCTCTATCCTCCGGGTTTCTCGTTGTTGGTGGCTTGAACATCTGCTGTGCTCTTGGAATGAATTGATTCATAGCTGGATTGGTATTGTTGTTTTGATTGTTAGCATTGACTGTTGATGTTGTTGGTTCTGTGGCCAAGACTGCCACTTGATATCCCAGTCCTAGATGGGCTTCACATCTGTTTGCGATTGCTACTGCTTTATCTAATGTTTCTGGTGCCAAGCATCCGAGGTTGGCTCGTATGTCTTCCCTCTTGATTCCTCTTATGAAGACGTCTACCATTTTATCTTCGGGCAAATCATGTTCTCCGAAGGCTTCTTTACACAATTTCTTTAATTCGCATGCGTACACTGCATTTGATTCGTCTCGTCTTTGCTTTCGATGTAGGAAGTCTAATATCTTCCTATTCCCCTTTTTCTCTATTCCGAATATCTTTATTAAGAACTCTTTAATCTCTGTCCACGTTATCAATTTCGTTTCGTCTCTTGCTTCTTCCACGAATACATCTTGTGCGCTCCCTTTCAGATACAAGGGTAGTCGCTCTTTTACTTTTTGATCTGTCCAGTGACAGATATTTTTATACACTTCAAATTCCTTTATGAATGTATCCAATTTGTTGAGGCTACCGTCAAACGGTTCTCCTCTAAACTTTTCTCTGAATTCTCCTATCATCACATTATTGTTATTCAACATTGTATTTGCATCCGGAATTGAAGTCATGTTGGAATTTGTGGAATTTGCCATGTTTGAGTTAATGTTTGAGTTTTTCACTCTCTCTTCCTCGTTCTCTGCTTCTATTATTGGCAACCGGTTTTCTATATCGTTTATTTCGTTTTCTTCGCTACTGTTGAATTCAACGTCGGTTAATCCACTATCTGTGCCGGTTCCTGTCGCTGCTGTAATTGATACTCCGGTTTTGGCACTTCTACCGCTGCGAACTTTTCTCTTTTCTTCCGCTTTTAATAAACTTTTTTCTCTATTCTCTTGGCTTTTGCTTCTCGTGCGATTGCTGATGCTATCAATGTTTACGGTTATTCGGCTGCTTGACTGGTTTCTCTTCTCTTGCTTTGGTTGCTTTGAAACTTCTGGTTGCTTATCTGTTTGTAACTACTCAAAATCTTTTCTGCTCGTTTATTCAAATTCCTTTGTTATCACTTTGCTTTGTCGTTTGCTCTGGAATGTTTTCTCCTTTGCTTTGCTTTGCACTTGACTTGGATTGCTTTGTTTGACTATCGATTCCTAAAAATAAATAACACTCCAATATTCTATACTCTATACTAATTTCTCCTCCGTTTACCATACTATATATGTTATCATCCCCTGTTCGCATTTATCGTGGTGGTCTTCTTTATCTGACTCACCCCCCTCATTTTAAGTCTATTTTTAATTATCTATACCTCGTAATAATTATCTATTAATCTCGTATCAATTATCTATATAGTCTTATCAGTTATCTATATAGTCGTATCAATTATCTATATCATAATATCAATAATCATCATACTCATACTTTCATTCATTCCATTAATTGTTTTTCCTATGTCCCCCAAAAATTCATTTACTTAATCCTCAATCGCTGGCGCTCTATGCCCTCTATAATTTCCGTTGGCTCTTTGGCCTTCGGCTTCAACTCTTTTACTGGTCATCTGTGACCTTAATATCTATTCATAATCATATTTCATCTTTACTCATATCATATCTTATCTGGATTGCCTCAAGTATCTGATCATGATCATCCGGCCTTCTATTGCCTCAAGTATCTGATCATAATCATCCGGCCCTCTATTGCCTCAAGTATCTGATCATAATCATCCGGCCCTCTATTGCCTCAAGTATCTGATTATAATCATCCAGCCCTTTATTGCCTCAAGTATCTGATCATGATCATCCAGCCCTCTATTGCCTCAAGTATCTGATCATGATCATCCGGCCCTCTATTGCCTCAAGTATCTGATTATAATCATCCAGCCCTCTATTGCCTCAAGTATCTGATTATAATCATCCGGCCCTCTATTTCATATTATCTCTTTTATCGGACTTGAGCTCAATCAGTGACTTTTGGGTATGTTTGAGGCCTCACACTGACTCTCAAGCCATGGCGTCTTTTGGCCGCGCATTCTTCCGGTTACGCTTTACTCACCGCCATTCGGATATTTGGTACTCGGTGTGGGATCCGGGTTGTTGTACCAAACTCCTCGCTGGGCAATAAAAAAACATTCCCTCGGTACTCGGTGTGGGATCCGGGTTGTGTACCTCGAAGAATATAAAAGTATGGAAATGCCTAGACGTTCAATCAAGTTCCAAAAGCGGTTTACTTGATTTCCCGAATAGTGAAAAGAAAAGGAAATGATCAAAAGTGGGAGCGGAAAATAAACTATCAAATCTCTGCCCGCTCCATCCATCAGATTTCTCGGCTCAATTCGAGCGCTCTCATCTGGCTTTAGTAGGACATTTTGAGTATGAACCATTTACCGGTTAGTTCACATCTCACCTACCGTTTGGCCCCGATACTCGGTGTGGGATCCGGGTTGTTGTATCGAGTGCCTCCCAGCGAAAAAAAGAATCGTCCGATACTCGGTGTGTGATCCGGGTTTTTGTATCGAACGGCCCAGCGTCATCAGTCCCTTGGCTGATAACAACCTGAGCACGACAGTCCGTAGCTGTCCTCTGGTGCCTCACCACCAGCTAGGGAAAAAAGAAGTCATCTCTAGGTACCTTTACTCTAAACTATTAATTCTGTTCCGTGTACACTCTTTCTCTCACCTCTCGGTCTATCTCTTCACTCCCCCCTTCAAAATTTGTGGTAATCGCATCAACAAGCTCCCCAAAAGAGGTGATCAATCTCTCGCCGGTTACTTGCTGACATACGCGACTTGGCCTACCAGTTCCTTTCTCAGTAGGGTTGATCAGGGTTTCCCTTGGGTGAGCGTACTATCATTAGATAGCTCAGGTTAACCATTTTTCCTCGTCCTATCTCAATATAATATCGATAAATATAATATCAATAAAACAAAAAGAATTATACACTAGGAAAACTCGGTTGTCGAAATTTTTCCGTCCAATGTTTTGTGTCTCTGTGCATGTGTTTTAATTATTTCCCTAATTCGGCTTTTATGTTTTGGTCTATTACCTTTGTTTATCGTTGTCAGGTGGTTTTATTATTTATAAACATTGCATATTTCTTTTATATTCGTCTTATCATCTGATAATAATTCAATTAATACACATTTATTTCATTTCATCATAACAATTCATGGAAAGTAAACCGTTAGTCTTTCCTTTATCTTTCGTTGGCATAACATACAGTGCGACTCTTGTGCGCATCCATGACAATAACTCAGGTGTCCACAAGGTATCACCATTACTCGTGCCTCCTTTGTTTTGCACGCATAACATTCTACATAAGCCTTGGTTTGCTCTTTCATTGTTGTTGCAATCTCGTCTTCAATGTTTTTGACTTTTTCCATTAATTTGTTCCAGCTTTTCCCAAATTTAGTTATCTCTAATCTCATAGATAGGATTTCATATATTCTTTCGGTTGTTACATCTTCATCAATGTCGATCAATTTTATTAATATGCAATGTTCATCGGAGTACAGGTTTGAAATCGTTGATATATCCTCTTTAGCTCGTTTAATTAACTTTTGTTTATTAATTAGTTCCTCAAGATTGTCATTTTCGATGTTTAGAATTCCTTTTAGTTTTTCTATAATTTTTGTTGGTTCCATCTAAAATTATCAAATTACCCTTTAAATTTATCTAAATACTAATTAACTAACTTCCTTCAATTTTTAGTCTTTTAATATATTTTGCTTCATTTTATCAACTACTATTTTAATCACTACTCGTTGTAATTTATTCCATTATCGTTGACTTCTCTACTTGATTCTATTGCTTTCCCCGTAGTTTATCGTTATTCCCTTACTTACCCCATTTCATTTTATCCCGCATTTTGCCCTTTTAATTATGTGTTGTTTGCTTATGCGTCTTGTGAGTGTCGTTGGTCTCTTACAAGGGTGTTGTGTCGTCAAGTATTGATGGATGTTGAATGCTTTGACGTTGATATCTATATAACTTTAACATAATTTCATATCAGTTTGTTTGCTTGGGTTTTGTACAAGAAGATCATTCAATCCCGGCTAAGGGTGTACTGACAGAATTCTCTGTTGTTTCTTAACTTGATGGTTTTGGTCTTTCCAAATAACAAAGCTTCAATCCCAGCTGAGCCCCCAAATTTGTACTTGGTGGGCTAGTCGTTTATTTCCTTGACATTTCCTCTTATCTTGTAGTAAGGTTGTTCGTTTTCCATTTATCGTTCTCTGGGCTTTTGTTTCATTGTTATTACATCTCTCCGCGGTTTGACAAAATGTCGTCCCGACATTTTCAATTTAAACCTTAAACATATGTCTATATTTCCTTTGGTTTTTCGCAAAAACAAAGCTTCAATCCCGGCTGAGCCCCCAAATTTGTATGGTGGGTTACAGGGTTTCATTGTTTGTTTGAACTAATCGGTGGTTGCCCTCGTAACGCCATACAAAATGATACTGATCGCCACTTGGCACCCGTTGCTAGGCAACGTTGGTAATGTGTTCAAGTGGTGGATTGCCCGCAAAAATTGAGTACCATGTGCTAGTACTGTAGTTGCTCGGACAATCCTCGGGTTCACGAGCTGTCGATAGAAGACCTGTGCTCGCTTAGCTCTGTCCCTCATACTATACAGGATTCGTTCTTAATTGGCTGTAGAAAACTGAGACTTAATAAGGTTACTTGTGACAACACTGACTTGCAATTCCAAAGAAACGACTCAACTAAGACTAAAACTACTCTATTTGAATCAATCACATGTGGGATATTTACTGTTTGGCGTTTTGCAGCTGCGTTGCTCGACGTCGGGCACGTTCCTTACGTCCCGGTCGACGATTATTGATGAGTTGTTCTGTGGGCTTAGTGGTTGTCCGTGGCATTTGGGTTGGGGCGAAGATGAGCGGATAAGGGACCGCTTCACCCTCCCGGCATACTGCTAGGGCGACTTCGAGTCCCCGAATTTGAGTGCGCAGACTCTGATTGAGCTGCCGCTCTTCCTCCCAGCCTTTCTGAGCCGCTGTGAGTCGATGGTATACAGCTCTCACCTTTGCTGGATCAACCCAGGTTGCTTTTAACTGTTGAGCCTCTCGAGTTAATTGAAGGATTTGGGCGAGTAACTCTGCGTTCGATTGTCTTGCTCGTTCCAGTTCCGCTTGTAGAAGTTGTAGGGATGACATCACTATAACCGGAGAGCAGTTAAATTCTTTATGGTCTTCGTTAAATCAAAGTCTTATTACTTAATTAAACAAATTGTATGAAGCTGGTTTATCTATGAGATATAATAACGAATAAGAAAAAACAATAACACCTAATATTTAAATCAATTTCTACAACACTTCGTCATTACTATAGTTCTTCTTCAGGGGATTCTCTCTCTAAACTCCTCTTCAGAGCCGCCACTGTATAGGGCCGCCGGGTATCGCGGACTGGGTGAGGTGGGTATGCCTCCGCGATGAGTCCGACGCGGATGTCCTCCTCCACGTTCGTGAGGTACATCCGGGCTTTGACCACATTGAGGTCCACTTGCTCTTGTACTTGTTCCCAGAAGGTGAGGAGATTTCTGGCGTGATCATATATTTCTTCGGCCGGGTACTGTTGTCCGGCGAGTCCACAAGGATCGGATTTGAGACCCAACAATCGCCAAGTAGTCGGGTGTGACCGCCAGGGTGGAAGTTGTTCAGTAGTCGCGGCGGCTGTTGGTACCTCTCCTGGGTGTGGTTCCTCTGCTACTTGAATGGTGATTTGGTCGATAGGCATATCTAAATTGTTATCGTTATCAAATTCGATTAAGTCGTCGGCTTATAATAATACTAGACTAAACGTTGATTATATTATTGCTCTCAGACCGATTAAACTCTACTAGTTGATTGTTGTTGCAACTCGAAACGACTAGGGTTATTTATCGATGATGTATTCTGTTGGCTAACTCCTCATAACTCTTGTTAATGATGGTAATAATTAGAACATGCTAGATGATATTTTTAGGGTTGGGCAGATGAGTGCGTCGAAACTCCACTATCTATCAGGCATTAATGTTTGTTAAGTGGATGGAAGTACCACTAATTAAGATTTATTTAAAATTTACTAAGTATTTAGTGCTACTATCTGTTAGAAATCAGTTTCAAAACTCAAAGGATCCGCTATGGTATCAGATATTGAGGTTGATTTAAAGTTTACCAACTACCTACTGCTGTTTGAGATTAATTCTGAAATTTATTAAATATATAAACGTCATATCAATTAACATGAAGTTACAATTTACTAATACCTAACATCGATGTTGATTACACTAATTCTAAAATCCGCTATTCCATGATACTAATGTTTATTCGAAACCGAGTTAAAGTTTACCGGTTGTACTTAATTTGACGATATTCAATCTAGTCACATCCTGTCAGGACGATGTTGGCGGAAACGTCAATCCCTTCGATCGAGCGGATGTTACATTCATTCAAAGTAGGTTCCCGGTTTCCGGTTGATTCTCTCAAGTTAATTTAGTTATCGATCGGCTACTTCTGTTATCGACTTAGTGCAATTTTCGGTTGTGGAGTGCGCGTAGACTTTCTAATGATGGGACTCCTTATCAAGCATCACTTTGATATTTATCATTTGATGTGTTTATTCGTCTAAGTTGGACTATATCGGATTTTACGTGCGTCGTAAGTCAATTTCTCGTGATTTTGTTGGTGTATTTATTAACTTTATAGTTATTCGTTTGGCGTCAGGGTATTCGTCAGATATCAAGAAAATCCTTCTAACTGAATGGCTATCATCAAGTTGAATCTAATATTATTAACCGGTTCGCGTTTCTAATTCGGGTCATTTTCGATTTTATCCCGGCCTTTCAACCATCGTGTTGATTTTGAATTTCTGTCATTTTTATTCAGTAACGGATTGATATTTGTTTGTTGATTCGCTCATCACGATTTCTCTATTTTAATCAGATTTTATTTTTATTTTGGTATGTGAATAATATTTTATACCCATTTTATTCTGAATTGCTAAGTTTTTCAGTGAGGAATTTATATATTTTAATCCATCTAATTAAATCAAAGGAAAAGCTCCGTTTATTACGCAATGAATTTGTACTATTAATCAACGAATTATTTTATTATCATCGATCGTTTTTCGACATTTAACCAAATGAGTGCTTTATTTTTAATTCGTAATTTTTCCTTTTATTTAATCAGTGAATAATTCTTAGCAATTAACTAGACGATTACTTTATAATAAACCTTTGATTCCTAACGTTTCTCCTTTTATTTAATCGATGAAGTTTGGATTATTAATCAACAGATTATTTTATTTTTATCAATAATTTTCACCATTTAACTGAATGATTACTTTGTTTTAAGACCTTTCCTTTGCTTTAATCAATGAAAATTCGGATCTTTAATCAACAATTTAATTTAAGGGGTTTCATACTATTACTCGAAAATTGTTTCACCTTTAATTGATACGTTTCTTTATTTGAAATCAATGAATTCGATTCTTAGTTGCTTTCATTTTTATCGGGGTTGCTTTTGTTTAGATCAATACATTACTCGTTCTTACTCCAAGGTAGATTGCTTTTATTGAAATGAATTATAATAATCTAACTGATGGAATTATTTGCTAATACCCTAATCAATAATTTACGGGCGTTTAAATTATCTTTACCCAACATTTACTTAGATTTTTAGCCATAAAACACTTTACTTCCACAATCAATGGTTGCTTTAATTTTTAACAATAATTTCAATTTAATCGAATTCGATGATTCCCAATGAATTTTATTTATTTCAAAATGTTAATCCAAATAAAACACTTTACTTTTACAATTAATGGTTATTTTAATAATTTCAATTTAATCGAATTCAATTATTCCCAATAAATTTTGTTTGTTTCAAAATGTTAATCAAAGTAGTTATAACAACGATTTCAGTTAATTTTACCCGAGTACCCTTTCCCTTTAATAGGCCTTAGACGCATATTGTGTTCATATTATATTTATTGAGTGCCCACTGGACTACTCGGTGTGATAATTTTAAGCCGTATGTAACATAATTTTAGGTCGATTTTACAGAATTGAGAAACGAGGAAGCAGCCAGAGACTTCTTCCTTATTTCTCGCTTCAGCTATAGGGATAATATTGACGTTACGACCGCTGCGTTGCGCACGCTGAGTCTTCACGGGTACATATCATTGGCGATTTTCCACGCACTTACATGCCTCTGTACTATGTTGATTTTACTATCTTGCGTGATGTGTCGGCTGTGGGCCGGAAAAATTTCGACATTAAAATTTATAAAGCATATAAAATAAGTTAGATATATGTAGAATAATTTAAATATTTCAATAATATTTATTAATTAGGACAAAATAACAGAAATTACCCTTCATGACCATTCCAAAATTTTCATACAAAACATAAAATATCATAATAGAAAACATAAATGCCTCTCTCCCCACACCGCCGTCAAGCAGAGCTCTACAGAGATGCTATGAACGTGGTGTGGAAAGATGGCTCCAACATAAATATTTCTCACCTAGAATAATAAAACAAATTCTCGAAATGGTTCTAAACTGGTCTGAAAAATGGTTTACAAATAGATTTAAAACAATTCACAATTTTCAAAATGGTTAAAGTTCAAACTTGGTTTGAAAAAATGGTTAATGGTTAAGTTAAATGTGAAAATGGATCAGTATTTATACCTATTTGTGTGACGTGTGATTTTTGATGCAGTAAAACAAAATTCGACCTTGTTATTTTCTAGCAAATTCTATTATTTATTTTTATTATTTTTCGATTTATTTTTATAATTTTTTATTTAAAATTTTTATTGAATTATTACTAATTCAATTTTTCGATTTAAATTTCACTTTAATGAACTTTAATTGATTTTTTCAATTTCGTCGAATTTGTTGTGTTTTCTTGTTATATTTGTATAGGTATCGTGCGAATCTTGGTGCATTTTGTTAATATTTTAATTTATTTTTATGTTTATTATTTTATATTTAATTCTTTTATTTCTCAGATTTTATCGAGTTTACTTGGTGTTTTTCAGGTTTATTTTAAATTGCGTGTTGTATCTGCGTGTGTGTTTCTGATCCATTTAAACATTTTCCAAGGCCGTTTACGTTCTGGCCCAACATAAGTAGGTCATAAATTTAAACTATATACATTATTTTAATAATAATATATAACTTTTATAGTTTATTTAATTTATGCTTTTTTTCGGATTTAAGGTTTTGTTTTTTTTCGATAGAAATGTCTGAAATATTAAATTAACTTTAGTTTTAAGGGTAAATCTTATGAAGATACATTCTCATTTACTCGAAATTTCCTAGCAAAATTTAAAATTTTTTCCGCCATTTTTCTTTCTAAAAATATCTGTAAAATTAATTTATTATAGGGTTTTTTTCTACTTCTGATGGCTACATATTAAGTTTACATGCATGTTTTATTATGGGTTGCGTTAATGTGCATTCTATAGTGTAGGGTTTGTCTCAGTGACTATTTTACAAAAAAAATCATCAAATATATTTTCCAAAAATAAACATTGTAGAAAACTATAAAAAATTATGTAAAATAAATATAATTCACAAATAATTTTTTTTTAAATCAAATATAATGTTAAAATACACGTTACGTTTTTCACATCAGACAAATTCTTTTTCATCCTCATTCTTACTAAAATGCGTACACATTTCCCAACCTCTGTACCAATACTTTAAAAATGCTCTTTTTAAATTTAATTCACACGAATTTTCAAGCAATGCAACCAAACCACCAGAAGGAGCCATTTCAAGTTGATTGTACATAATAACTTTTGGTTTCAAAGAAATATAATTCTTAAAAATCTCGGTTGCTGTTTCATCTGATAACAAACTAAGACTAATGATGATTAAACGAATTTTAAAATCCCAGCAAAGCGAATTAGGGATAATTTCATGTATGCAATCCTGTTTATTATTCCATCTTTCACTGAAAGCTTTATCGATAAATAAAATAATACAATCAGTGTTTCGTGCTATTTGGCGCACAATAAAGTGTGTAATTTTATTTATAGAACTTTTCGAATTTATATCGATATTATTAATGGTAGGAGTTGTATAAAGATAAAAATTTTCAAACAAAACTTTCATTATATGATTACGGAGTCCACTAGTATCATTTGGCAAATCAAAAATCAGAACACCGAGATTTTTTCTTTGAACAACATGCCTGGAATGACGAATTACTTCACGCTGTAACTTAACAGTATTCAATGTTCCAAGTTTTTCTTTAAAATTAATACACAGTCGTTTTCTTAGTCCAGCTGCTGTAACGCAAGCCAATCCAATACTATGCTTCATTATATCCTAAATAATTTATGCTTAATTTTCGAACTGCATTATAGGTATTTTAAAATGACTTAAATTAAAAAGAACACAAATTTACTTGACAAAATTTATATTTATCGCATAGATTTGACTTAGTTTGAAATTCATTGAATATTTCGTGCATGATACCATTCTTAAAAAATTCTTCTTTTTTTCTATTAGGAATAAGAGCTTCAGCAATATCAGCTTGTTGTAGACCAGTCAAAGATTCTTCTAACATTCTAATTTGCTCTTTACTCCAGAATTTCAGTAGTAGTGTATCAAAAGGTTGCGAAATTGTCCATACTCCATTTTCTAATTCCATGGCTTAATTAAATTTTATATCCTCTAAAATTTATAATTTACAAGGTCAAATAAATAGTTAAAGTTTAACGCATTTAAGTTTATTATAAGAATTACATTAAACTTCTAACTGTAATTTAGTATTTCACAACTATGTGTAAATGCTTAGTAAACTTATCTTAATTTTATAGACTGAAATTTTAATTTTAAACTTGAATTCATCAAAAATATTTTTGATTAACAATATTTATTAATTGAAATGTAACGAAATGGTTTTCATTTTCATTAAATCATTAGTTCAAATTTAAAAAAAATAATTATTAACTGATAAATTCATAGAAATCGATGGTATCCCTAAAAGAATTTACGTTTATTTTTATTTAATTTAAAAATTTTACTCATTAGTGTAGCTGGACATATTTATCGCATACACTTTTAAGGGATCTCTATCACATAAGCACAAAGATAAAATAAGCATTAGGCACTCATCACCAGTGATTTGGGAAATGTGTTCTAATGTGCTATTACCAGTAAAAGATGAAACACCATGGGTTCAAAAACTACCATAGAAAATTTCATTTTCATTTTAAGGTTTCTTCTAACATCAAATTACTGAATTGCAAAATATTGAAAACTATTTCTATTAGTCTATAACAGCGTTTCCCAAAGTTTTTTCACCGCGGCACCCTTTTTTGATTTCAAATTTTGGGGACATATAAAATAGAATGGATATATGTTTTTTGAGGCAATATCAAATGGAATCGAAAAAGAATTTTAAATTGGATTCGTAAGGAATCGAAAATTATTTATAAAGATTTTTTGGAAATATATTTACAAAAAGTTCGCGGAACCCCTGCTATCAGTTCGCGGAACCCACTTTGGGAAACGCTAGTCTATAATAATTAATTCTACTAATTTTTAGGTTAACAAGAATCATACATTGCGCAGGGTCTGTGAACCATGAATGATTTGCTCGTTTTTTAGGATTGGGTCTTGTTTAATTTTGTGGGAGGCATTTTAAAAGCTTATAGACATCAACAGTAATACAAAAATTCATCAATCCTATTTCGATGCAGTGGTGGTATAATTGGTAAAGCTAGAAGTAAAACAAATTTAACCCCGATTGCCTGACAAAGATTAAAAATTGTGCTGTTGCGTAACTCAAGAAATAGTTTCCGATATTACGTTATGAAATAAATCAGCTCAACAACAACTATGATGATATTCCAAAATAATCATAAAAAAGATAATCCTTTTGGAGTAATAACATATATCAGTAGTAATTTCCAGATGATATTCAATTCTGTATCCATCATTATATACATAATGCTGGGCATAAACTTAAAAGTTAAAAATTTTGTTTATCTGGCATGAAATCCAACAATATTTGGTAGCGGGAAATTCAAATGAAACCAAATATCCTCAAGGCAAAAACCAATAAAAAAGTTGAAAAGATACAAAAAGATTTAAAAAATAAATAAAAACATTAACAATAATTTGAAAACAACAACTATAAAAATCACCTAAGTGTACCAAATCAGCTCCAAATATATCATAAACGATTACATTTTAGAAAAAATTATGAGAATTAAGCTCAAAATGTAATTTGAAGCTTTAATAAAAAAGAAGCATGAAAATCTAATGAGTAGCGAAAAAGTGTTGAAATTTATTAAAAAAACGTGAAAAACCATACTATTTAAGTCGATGCCAGATAGACAAAATTTATATGCATATGCCAGTTATAAATTTCTGAAAAAACTTTCGCTGGCCAGAAAACCAATTCTTCGAAGTAAGGGCGTACTTTTGTTTTTATATTTATTATTATTTTAATCTGATTCTGGCATTTTTAATTTTACTTAGGCATTTGTTTTTATATTATCTAAAATATTTGTTCAGGTGTTGCTTTGAATTTGATATAAACCCTGAGATCGTAACTATGAATTACTGTACTATGTAATTAGATATGAAAAACTCGAATTAAAGTTGAAAAAACTATTTTCTTTATTGTTTTTTCTCACCATGTCTATGATTTATAATTGAACAAAATTATATAATATTTTGTGTATAGTTTATAACTTGAAATATTAATTCAAAGGTTTATATATTTAGCACAATAAGTCACATTAGATATTTTAGGTATGACCTCAGAATTTTCAATATTTGTTAAGAATCATCAAAATCTCAGTAATTAGAGTCTCTTCATTATTTAAAGTGTGACTATCAGAATCATGGATATATTCGCAATTATCCTTTATTAAATTGTGAATATGTTCATGACTTGGAATCTATAATCGTAACCAATAAATTTCAACGACAAATTATATTCATAAATTTCATTATCATAATTGTTATAATTTTATATAATTTAACCATATATGAATTTCAGTTATATCAATAATATTTTTATTATTTTCATGCATACAAAATAGAAAATTGATTAATTACCGTCTGGTGTCTCACTAGTCGTTAGATGGAAAGGAAGCAGTGGTGATGGTAGCCCGCTCACTCAGTTCCTTCCTCAAACAAACCCGCCACCCGGTCACCTGTTAGTTTATGTCAGGCCGTGGGGAAGGTATAAATACCATACACCTCAAAAGAAAATTATAAAGAGAAAGAGTTCTCAGACAGAAAAAATTAAATAAAGAAAAAAGGGCGCTTATGCAGTTGACCTCCATAAAATTTTTTACAAATGTTGGGCCAGAACGTAAACGGCCTTGGAAAATGTTTAAATGGATCAGAAACACACACGCAAAAATAACATGCAATTTAAATAAACCTGGAAACACCAATTAAACCATATAAAATCTGAGAAATAAAAGAATTAAATATAAATTAACAAACATAAAAATAAATTAAAATAATAACAAATGCACCAAGATCCGCACGATACTTATACAAATATAACAAGAAAACACAACAAATTCGACAAAAGTGAAAAAATTAATAAAAGTTCATTAAAATGAAAGTTAAATCGAAAAATTTGAATTAGTAATAATTCAATAAAAATTCTAAATAAAAAATTATAAAAATAAATCAAAAAAATAATAAAAATAAATAATAGAATTTGCTAGAAAATAACAAGGTCGAATTTTGTTTTACTGCATCAAAGTTCAC
Source organism: Schmidtea mediterranea (assembly GCA_022537955.1). Taxonomy (NCBI): domain Eukaryota; kingdom Metazoa; phylum Platyhelminthes; order Tricladida; family Dugesiidae; genus Schmidtea; species Schmidtea mediterranea. The sequence goes on from CM039681.1 coordinate 101,382,215, forward strand.
ACACCATAAAATTAGGTATATATACTGATCCATTTTCACATTTAACTTAACCATTTTGAAACCATTTTTCAAACCAGTTGAAATCGTTTGTAAACTATTTTGAAATCTTACTGTCAAATCGTTGTGAAACTATTTTAAAACCCTATTTTCAAGCTATTTGAACTAATTCAACTGATTTTAGGTGAGAAATATTTATGTTGGAACCCTCTTTCCACGTCACGTCCATTGCATCTCGGTAGAGCTCTGCTTGGCGTCGACGTGGGGAGAGAGGCATTTATGCTTTCTGTTATGATATTTTATGCTATTGTATGAAAATATTTGGAATGGTTATGAAGGGTAATTCTGTTATTTTGTCCTAATTAATAAATATTATTAATATACATAAATTGTTTGATATATATTTTTTTTTATAAACTAAATTAAAATGTCGAAATTTTTCCGGCCCACAGCCGACACATAACGCAAGTAAATAAAATCTACATAGTACAGAGGCATGTAAGTGCGTGGAAAATCGCCAATGATATGTACCCGTGAAGACTCAGCGTGCGCAACGCAGCGGTCGTAACGTCAATATTATCCCTATAGCTGAAGCGAGAAATAAGGAAGAAGTCTCTGGCTGCTTCCTCGTTTCTCAATTCTGTAAAATCGACCTAAAATCATATTACACACGGCTTAAAATTATCACACCGAGTAGTCCAGTGGGCACTCAGTAAATATAATATAAACACAAAACGCGTCTAAGGCCTATTAAAGGGAAAGGGTACGTGGGTTAAATTAACTGGAATCGTTGTTATAACTATTTTGGATTAACATTTTGAAATAAATAAAATTTATTGGGAATCATTGAATTCGATTAAATTGAGATTATTGATAAAAATTAAAATAACCATTGATTGTAAAAGTAAAGTGTTGTATGACAAAAAATTGAAGTAAATATTGGGTAAAGATAATTTAAATGCTCATAAATTATTGATTAGGGTAATGACAAATGATTTCACCAATTAAATTATTATAATTCATTTCGGTAAAAGTAATCTGATCTTAGAGTAAGAACGAGTAATGTATCGATCTAATCAACCCCCGATAGAAAGGGAAGCAATTAAGAATCGAATTCATTGATTTCAAATCAAGAAATGTATCAATTAAAAGTAAAATGATTCTCGAATAAAAGTATGGAACCCCTTAATTAAATTGTTGATTAAAATTAATGTAACACCACATAATTCACTGTTAATTCATCTTGATAAAATTGAAGAAGTGATTGAGCAATTCAAGTATTTAGATTAAATTATTGATTAAAAATAAAATGAATACAAATAAAAATATCGTTGATTAAATTGAATCAATTTATTGGTGACAATTGAGATGATTAAATTAGTCCAAATAGCTATTGAGTAAAACCCAGATAATCTAGTTTTGGTAAAGTAAAGTATTGAATAAGAAATAATAAAATAAGTTCCTTAACGAGCTATGATTAGTAGATTAAAGTAATTCATAGATTAAGACTAGAGATGAATTGAATAACCGTAAAAATGTAAAAATGTAAAAAAAATGTAAATTCTTATAAATTCGGTAATTACAGCAAACTGATTAAAGATAATACGAATGAATTATTACGTAAACTAAATTAGTAGGACTGGAAAAATCAAAGTTTAAGACAAGAGTGAATTTATATTACTATCACATTAAATTCCACGCTCCAACAAAAGGGTATCGCATCTATTTAGGAATCTCGGTAAGCGTAGAAGGTTTCCTAAAATTTGTTAGTAAAGTACATTCAAACTAGTCAACGAAATAACTTACCGGAAATTGAGATAATCGAGTGTAGGCGAACATTGGACCAGTAATTCTGAAAAGATGACACGAATAATACAATCACCGGATGTAAACAATGTAACTCACCTTTCGCCAACCGCTTAAGTGGTAACGGTAAAATCCGCCGGAAATCATTCGTCCACCAGGATACACCTACACGCGACTAAGTTATCTCGGATCAACATCCGGCCAAAATCTTAAAGTTCGAACAACTGTAATTGAAGTTAGTAAACAAACTTTAAATCAATGTACAAATTCCCTTAAGTCAATGTACGAGTATCCGCCTACATGAAAAATTTAAATGTTAAGAGGCATATATCGAATAAGTGAAACATCAGGTTACCCCATCCATATGATTAATCATATAATTATATACTTTCCCTATAAAGGAGTGCACCTTAAAGAACCAGACCCACAAAGTAACCCAATTTGCTTGCTAATAACTTAGAATGATAAATCAAGCGAACCTAATAACAGTAATGTTTAGACATGTCGCCCAAACGAACTACCCGTCGAGAGACCGCCAGACAGGAACAGACAGGAGTCCCGCCGACCACGAGGATACTCGACCAGTTGCAACGATCATGTCTCTCGGAACGGCAATATCCAGCCGCGGAGACCTACCTGCACGCACAGGACCTCCTCACCCAATGGGAAAGGGTGCAGGAGCAGGTAGATTTACAGGTGGTTAAGGCAAGGATGTATCTTGCGAACGTGGTGGAAGACATCCTTGCCGGGCGATTTGCAGTCGCCTATCCACCTCACCCAGTTCGAGACACCAGAAGACCCTATACTGTTGAGGCTCTCAAACGAAGCCTGAAGAGATATTGTCCGGACGAGTAAACCAACACTGATAGACTTTATGCAGTAATTGATTTAAAAGATTAGAAATTTACGTGTTATTTCTTTTTCTTATAGCTAGAGTTATTCGTGTTTTGTTTAACGAAATAAACAATTATATTACTTGATCAATAATAAATTAACATCATCTATTTGATTGTAGTAATGTCTTCCTTACAAATCTTACAATCTGAATTGAACCACGCGAGACAGACAAACGCGGAATTACACACTCAGATTATTCAACTAACCCGCGAAATACAACAGATTAAAGCAAAAAAAGCAGAAAAGGTAAAAACACTGTACCACCGCCTGACTGCAGCACAGAAAGGCTGGGCAGAGGAGCGACAGCTCAACCAGAGCCTGCGCACGCAAATTCGGGGACTCGAAGTCGCCCTAGCGGTATGCCGGGAAGGTGAAGCGGTAACTTATCCGCTCATCTTCGCCCCAACCCAAATGCCGCAGACAACCACCAAGCCAACAGAACAACCCATCAACAATCGTCGACCGGGACGCAAGGAACGTGCCCGACGTCGCGCAACACAACTCCAAAACGTCAAGCAGTAAATGATAATGCGTTTAGATCGAATAGAATAGTTTTAACCTTAGTTGAATTGTTATTTTAACATAATCGTATGCCAACATTGTCCTAAACATTTTCATCACCCCGCCAATTCGTTCCACAGTCTAATAAAAACTAATTCCTGAATAGTATGAGGGACAGAGCAAAGCGAGCATAGGTCTTCTATCGACAGCTCGTGAACCCGAGGGTTGTCCGAGCAACTATAGTACTAGCAAATGGTACTCAATTTTTGCGGGCAATCCACCACTTGAACACATTACCAACGTTGCTTAGCAACGGGTGCCAAGTGGCGAACAGTATCATTTTGTATGGCGTTACTAGGGTCACCGGGAGGATAAGCAAGATATGTAACCCTGTAACCCACCACAAATAAAAATTTTCAGTTTCTGAATTTCTGGCTAGAACTTTGAGAAAAAAATAAATAGTTGACGTTAAAACACCAGTAATGTTATATTTTTTTTAAAAAGTTTAAAACAATGTTAATTAGTTAATTAAATTGAAAATTAACATTCTATAACTAAATAACTTGTGTTTTATTTACATATTTTTTTTCTGCAATGTTTTAAAAACTGTGAACAAAACTTTTATGTCGTTATATACATTATATGTTTATTTCTTTCTTAAGAAACGCTATCTAACACATCTAAATGTTAATTAATTTTGTATTTGGTTAAAAACACTTTGGTAAATTAATATTATTTTCAGAAATCCAATAATTATTTATAATTTTTATTTCTTTTTGCACGAAAAATGAATGATGAAAAGCCTCTTTTATAGAACAATTAAAATAAATAAACAAATTATATTAATATATTACAGCTTTTTAAAATTATTTTTTATTTATAAATAATTAAATAAATTTGCAACGATTTAATTAAAAGATAACGCCAACAATAAACTCTTCGTACGATATTTTTCGACAGCATAACTGTCGTCTTCAGGTACAAAAAACCAACTAAAAATATTATGAATTAACTTATAATATAAACAAATTATTTTTTTTAAATATTAATTTTATTTTCTAATCAATAAACACTTAAAAAATATTTAAATACTTTTAACTAATTTTAAAATGTTATTTATATAAATATTTTTAAAATTTTGTAAAAATTTTGTGGGTAGAAACTGCATAAGTACCAACGAAAGAAATCTAAATGAGTTAAAAGTAAACACAAGTAGTGGGATACAGGCCCACTACCCCAACGGCCCACTGGGACAAAGACATATACCCCCCTGGCAAAAAATTTTTTTCTCTAAGTTTAAAAGTACAAATTTTTGTAGGACAAAGACCAAAATTTTTATAAGACAAAGACAATAACTCATTCAAGATAATTGGATGAGTCATAATATATTTCCAGGTCATTCAAAATTTTTTTAGTCCACTTGAACAAAGACAATGACTTATTCAAGGTCATTGGACGAGTCATCATATTTTCAAGATAATTTAAACAAAGACCATGACTCATTCAAGGTCATTAGACAAGTCATCATATTTTCAAGGTCATTTAAACAAAGACCATGACTCATTCAAGGTCATTGGACAAGTCATAATATTTTCAAGGTAATTTAAACAAAGACCATGACTTATTCAAGGTCATTGGATGAGTCATCATATATTTTCAAGGTCATTCAAAACTTCTAAAGGTCATTTAAACAAAGACCATGACTCATTCAAGGTCATTGGATGAGTCATCATATATTTTCAAGGTCATTCAAAATTTCTCAAGGTCATAATATTTTAAAATTTTTATTTATTTAAACTTACTACTTATTTTTATAAGTAGTGTTTTAATTATTAATATTTTTAAATTTTTATTCTATTATTATTATACTATTTTATTATTAATATGATTTTTTCTATTTATTACATACTATTTTATTATTAATATTATTATTACTTATTATTATTATTATTATTATTATTATTATTATTATTATTATTATTTATAATATGATTATTATTATTAATATTATTATTATTATTACTATTATTAATATGATTATTATGATTATTACTTATTATTACTTATTATTATTAATATCACTACTTATAATAAAAAAACAATCAATTACTATTAATAAATACACACAAAAATATATTTACAAATATAAAATAAGTTATATTTCGCGTTTCTTCACGCTGGGACTTGGTCATGAAAAATAAAAGTTATTATAATTCTAGATATCAAATTATATTAAGTTTTTAAATAAAACTATAAAAATAATATTATAAAAATGAAAATTATAACCAATTTTCATTATAAAAATGAAAACTATAACAAATTTTTAAAATAAAAATGAAAACTATTACAAGTTTTCCAAATATACGAAATAAATTTAAAAATTTAACAAAATACTGATATTTTAAAAACATTTATTTAAATCAATCTGACAACAACACGTCGTCAATATCAATGTTCTCATCAATGTCCTCAAAACTGGGACTTAAACCACCGAAAAGCTGCCCATCATCATCTTCATTATCACTGAATTTTGTTGCATTGTCAAAACTGGGACTCAAATCACCAAAAAGCGGCTCATCAAATAAATCTGGTCTATCATCTATTACTTGGCCACTATCTATGGCAGCAACCCCAAAATAATGCCCAAATGCAATACTGGCATTTTTACCCACCCATAATCGCTTACCATCGTCATTACTCCAAGCGATTTTACTATTTCTAAAAGTATACAGCTAGTGGTTCCGCGTCCCTATCCTACTTTGAGGCACTGTGAATACTACGTTCTTGTTGTAGCAATCCAAATACGACTGATGTTTCATGTCAGTCCCCAAAAACTTCACCCCCTTAGCCCTCATTGTGTTGAATTTACCTAATAAACTATAGCACTTGGGTCTTAAGAAAACCCACTCCTTATACTCGAGACCTTAACTTTTGTCTTTAAATTTTCCTATCACTGAATCTAATTTCCTCGAGTATAAGGGATGTGTGGGTCGTAATTTGAGGTATTTAAAAGGTTGTCTCTTATCATTGCCGGAAAAAAAATGTTAGCTTACAGTACTTAACCTCAAGGAAAAACGAATCCGTGTCGCCGGCAACGATATTAATATCACAGTCAAATTCGGTTTTATATTTTGCCAATTCATTATATTGTAATTGGTACATCCGCAACTTAGACAGGTCTAGCATTGATTGGCCGATGCAGCTAAATCTTTCTAAACATATAGAATCTTTGTTCAGATGAGCAGCAATATAATCATCCACTATTTTAATGACCTTAAAAATTTTGAATGACCTTGAGAAATTTTTTGATAAGTCATGGTCTTTGTTTGAATGACCTTTAGAAATTAAGATGACTGATCCAGTGACCTTGAGAAAGTTTTTGATGAGTCATGGTGTTTGTTTCAATGACCTTGAAAATTTTTGAATGACCTTGAATGAGTTATTGTCTTTGTCTTAAAAAATTTGTATTGTTAGGCTTAGAAAAAACGATTACCCCCGGGGTGGGGCTGAGTTTGCGATGACACATCCCACTACTACTACTACTAATAATGGTATTTACAGTGAGGCCATAATAACATCCTAAATTATATAAAGTAACGATTAAATTCTTAGTCCTAATGATATCCAAAATCGTCCAAAAGTAGCGATTAAATTTTTATTCATAAAAAAATTAGTAAATCCTTAGCTCTAACAATAATTATGAGAACTTAATGATCAAATTTTTAGCCTAGTAATATTATCAATAACGATAAAGATGGCGGCAACAATAATAATACCATTAACCCATCATTAATAGTAACTAATATAACAGGCAAAAACATCAATAACAAAGGTTTTAACAATAATAATGCAACAATGATACATAAAAATTAATAATAAAAATAAATAAGTTGTATTCCTGTAACAAGTGAAAAGTTTCTTTCTTTGTCGGCAACAATCAGTGGATTAACTGTAAAATTCATTGATTCTTGTCAATTTATTAATAGTTCATTAAGTAACGCAGTTAAAACATTGACCACTCTTCCTTTAACTCGTTCGAAATTTGTAGGTAGTATTATCGATACTAAAGGTATTTTCCTTTATAACTTTGCAACTTCTCAAGAAGTTTTAGAAACTACATATGAACTTCCACCGATTTTGGAAGATATAACTGAAGTCGAATATAGTAAGGCTCAATCTATTTGGGAAGAAACAAATTGTAACTCTTTACTGGATTATATGATGGTTTACCTCAAACTTGATGTTTTTCTTTTGGCTGACTTTTTCCAGCAATTTCGTTCAAAGTCCTTAGCTCATAACCGATTGGAACAACTTAACTTTTATGGAATTCCCGGTATGTCTTGGGCATCGGCTCTTATGACTCTTGAAGAACTAATTGAACTTCTCACTGACATGGAGATGCATAATTTTTTCGAAGGTGGAATCCGTGGTGGATTTATTTACATTGACATAAATAATCACTACGGTTGGGCTTTAATCCAACCATTACCATATGGAGATTTTAAATGGGTTACTGATACTAATCAATTAAATAATTTAATTAGTTTTTTGAATAAGGATCTTGAATCACTGTCATTTGCTGTCACATTTGAAGTAGATTTAGAAATCCCAACATTTCTTCATGATAAACCAAACGATTTTCCAGTAGCTGCTGAAAAGATGTACGCTCCGGGTTCTAAGGTTGAGAAGTTAATGCTAACGCATTATCCAAAGAAGAATTATGTTCTTCATTAGAGACTTTTGCAGCTTTTTGTTTCTTTACAAATTAAAAGTACACATATACATAGAGCTATTAAATATAATCAAAATTCAATATTTAAAAAGTATATAGACACTAACACACAACTTAGAGCGCAATCAACGAATGACTTAGATAAAACTATTATAAACTTTTAAATAATAACATCTACGGAAAAACCGTAGAAAAGCTTAAAAAACGAATTAATTTAAGATTATGTAATTTTGCAAACAAATTAATTAATTATTGCTCAAAACTAACTTTTCGGAAATCATTTAAAATCGACAATGATTTGTTCTCTGTGTTATTAAATAAGGAATCGGTGTGTTTAGATCGACCGAGTTACATTGGACAAACTGTACTCGATTTATCTAAACTTAGTATGTATCAATTACAATATATATAGTTAGAAAAATATCGAAAAGAATTCACTTGTGAAATTAATATAGTTGCAGGGGACACCGATTCCTTTTTTCTGAAAATTAAGAATTGTAAGTTAGACATTCTTTTATCTGCTATGGTTCGTGATAATCTCCTCGATACCTTAATTATGACCCAAACATCCCTTGTATAGTAGGAACCTTGATTCTGTCATTGAAAAGTTCAAAGACGAGAATAAAGGACTTAAATACAAGAAAAAGGGTGTTCCTTCGTCCAAAATGTTATAGCCTCTTGTCTGAAGTTGAACGTATCAAAGCTAAGGGTATAAAATTGAATGGTACTGACTTAAAACATAAGTCCTACCTAGATTGTTATAACAAAAACTTAATTTTTCGGTACCACAAACTCGTATTACTAGTAAAAACATCAATTATTTACATTTAAAAACAGTAAAACGGCATTAACAAATAAGGATGATAAAAGGGTTTGGGTGGGTAAAAATATAAGTGTAGCATATGGTCATTATAGGGGAGGTGATGTGGTTTTAGGTAACAGTCCAGAAGAATGTTCGGAAGTTAATGAAGAACATTGAATAAATAAATTATTTGAAAATATTCTTTGTTTTTATATATCTATTTTTTTGTTTTAACATTTTTATGTTTTTAAGTTAGTATTATTTTTTATTAAGTATTAAAAATGTCAAAAGGTAAATCATGTATATTTAAATACGTATTTTAATTTATTATTTAGTTTATCTCTTTGAAGTAATTTTAAAGAAAATCCAAGAACTTTATCCAAGAATTAAAAATACGTTGGATTATTGCGCACAAGAGTTTCTCGCAAAAAATATTTACCATTTCACAGGGATTAACATTGAAGAACTTCTCGAGATTCACTATGACAACGTTCAGGGATCTGGTGACCGATGTGTTGCAAATTGCATTGTTTGTAAAGATAGTATGAGAGTAACATGTTCAAATGGATATCTATGTTGCCACGATTTCAAACGTGACCAAACAATCCATATATTGTTGGCCGAAATGCGTAGAGCAAATTAATCGGGTATTTTTGATTTGAAATAAAAATTAATCTTTTTTATTTAATCTTTATTGTCAATAAAAATATTTGTATGAATTGGAAGTTTGTTATTTTTACAATTCAAACTTTTTATCGATGATTTTTAATTCTTTTTTACATTAAAAAATTATTCTTAGACTTACAATTATATTTTAAAAATAAAAATAAATAAATAAATAAAAAATGTTAATAATAATAAAATAAAATAATAATAATAATAATAATAATCATAATAATATAATTAAAAAAAATAATATTATTGACTTGATTAAAACAAACAATTAAATTTAATAATAATATAATTAAAAAATAAATAAATAATATTATTGACTTGATTAAAACAAATAATTAAAGTATATAAAATAAAAATAGAAAACAAATAACAAAAATATATTCAGGATCTTTAATCGAGCAAATATATTTTAGGCTTTTTAGTCGACAGACGATTTGAGCCAAATTTTATTTTTATGGTTTATTAAGTATGAAAAAAAATACTTAGGCTTTTAATTCGAGGAAATATTTTTTATGTTTTTTAATCGGGTTTGAACCAATTCTATTCTAAAATAACCCTCACTATAGTACGACCAAACGTAGGTGATTTAAACCAATTTTTATTTGTAGGCTTTTATCGAGAATTAAAAAAATTATCGTGAATTAAAAAATTTTTAAAAATTTTAAATCTGAAAATTTAAACAAAAAATTATATTAAATAAAAATTCATTAATTAAAATAAATAATTTTAAAAAAAATTTTCATTCATTAAAACAAATAATTAAAAAAAAATTTTTAACCCCTCTGCCCCGACAATTTTTTTAGGGCGGGGTCTTGGCTTTTTTTGCAAGCCAAATATCCACGGGGCATAGTCCTCATATTACACTACTTATATATACCTATTCTATGCATTTCTTTGACCTTGACTTTATTTGTAATATCTAATTCTAATTTTAGCATTTTCTTGCATTAAATGGACAATATGTTTTTATAAATTTTTAATTGAATATTTCCCACTAAAAATATTCTATTTTACTTCATTTTACTCAATAATTTCTTAGTTTTATGAATTGTCCATTTTCCTTCAAATTTTCATGTTATCTATGTTAATTTTGTGCGATTCTTGATGTATATTTGTATAATAATTTTAATTTATTTTTATGTTTTTGATTTTATATTTAATTACATTTTTTCTCATATTTTAGGGTACTTAATTGATGTTGGTAGGTTCGATTTTGAATCTGCATTGCTATGCTTGTATGTTGTTTCCGATTCATTTAAACAAAACTCAGTCTTGACCCAAAATTGTTATTATTATTATTATTAATAATACTGTTAAGTCAAAACTAAAAGCTTGATATTTTATATATTTAACTATCACATGTATAATTTTAATTAACATAATTGCCTAGTTTTAGTATACTTTTACCGACAATAGAAAATACTGTTCATAATCCAATTCTGATTTACAAGGATTTGCTTTATATACGTAAAGCTTACGATTATCTTCGAACATTTCATTTCACATTAAAATATGATGAATGACCTTCATCATTAATGACCTTCAAGATAATGCTCACGCTTTACAGTAAGAGGAACCATGTTCTTCATTGGCGACTTATCAATTTGTATATAGAGGTGGAGACATAGGTAATTAATGTACATAGGGCAACAAAATATACACAAGCACCTATATTTAAAAATTCAATAAATTAGAACACTCTATTAACGGCACAAAGTACTAGCGAATTATATATGGATTTATTAAACTGTACAATAATAGCCTGCACAGTAGATCAGTTGAGAATTTGAAAAAACGAATGAATTTGAGGCTATGCAATTTAGCTGAAAATATGATTGTATATGCCTCAAAACCGACTTTCAGAAAATCAATCAAAATTGATGATGATTTGATTGCTGCTGATTTGAATGAGGATTCAATATGTAAGGTAAAAATTAAATTTATAATCTTAATAATATCGAAAATTCATATTTTGCCCAGTTCTGATGAAAATCCAGCTGCGGTTTCTGTTTGTTCAGTATTAGAATTCCGTAAAGAATTCATAGAAAATTTGATTTCTGAAAGTTTTGAAAAATTTTGGGTTGAATGTTTTTCATGCATTATTAATAAAGTAAAAGTCGCAAAAACCTCAATGAACTTTATTTTTAATTTCCTAAAATTTTTATGGGAAAATAAAGATTTCAATTTAGACGTTTCCCAATATATGGAAAGGTTTTGCAAAGCAGCGATGGTAAAAATTGGTCAATTACCAATTGTAAACAATCACCGATTCGAAAAGTTCAAGATCTCGTCAATAATCTTTATTTGTCATTGAAAGCTTTAACAATAATTGTTTTCCCTAGAAATGTCGAGTTGTATAAATCAATGGAAAATCCGGAAATAATTATTGATTCAAATTCCTGCTTAATTTCCAATGTCAAATGCAACTCAAACAATAAATTAATTTGTATAAAGTGCGTAAATAAATTTGTGATTACTCAAGGAAATTGTCCTATAGACTCTCATGGCGCTGACAAAATTCAGATAAAGGTCGAAAAATCCGATTCTGTTAATTATATCAACAGTACTTTATCCTTTCTCATTTCGATCATATTTGAACAATTGTATCCGATTTTGTCGAAACTTTTAAACGTCTTGAAAAAGTCAGATTTTACTAATAATATCAATTTGGCTGTTTCTGAATTCCAAAATTGCGAAACAAATGCGAAAATAATAACTTTCCACGTTGTCCTGAAAGTCAATTATATTTTGATTGTAAATTAGAAATGATTGATGTGCAAATTCAATTTCTGTTTCACAATTTGATTTCCAAGAATTCTTGTCTTTCTAATATCCTTACTTGAAACTGTTTTATCTTCGATTTGAGAGCGAAATTTATAATATCCTAGCTATTTGCCGTATGAAAGGCTTCACTTTGACGACGGCAAATAAGTTTAAAAAAAAAGTCGAATTTCTTTGGACTTCTATTAAAATATTTCTGAAGTCCGACACAAATTACAGTCAATTTACTCAAGGTAATCAAAAATGTTATGATGCATTTAAACAAAATAAAAGTCAAATGAAATTGTGGTTTGAAAAAAATGTTCTGTCCATTATATTGGATTACAGTTTCGGATTCCAGGTGATTGATGGAACCAGAAGTCTGAGAGTTTCAAGCTCGATTTTGATGTTTAAATCATTGTTCTTTGTGAGTGCAAGCTCAAAAGGAATTATGTTCAGCATTCGTTTATAATTATGGAAGAACCCGAAAAGGATTATAAGAAGGTATGATCCCTCGAATTCCAATTATGCCATGGGTGAAGAAACCTGTTACCCCATGGCAATCAATGTTGTTAATTTAATTAATATTTTCAAATCGTTTAGAAATATAATGCTTATTAGCATTAACAATCACTCAAAAAGTCTATGAATTAGAAGAATATTCTTCTGAATGCGATGCCACTGCTTGTTTCATAGCAACTGTGTGTCAGGAATTAAATTGTGGAATTAGAAAACACACAAATACAATCTCTCTAGCAATAATAAATTATTAAATGGAAAATATTCTGTTGTTATCCTAGCCCTTATATGTTAAAATAAATACTTCACACACTCTCAACTTAGGAATACTCTACGATTCTACAGGATATGAAATCAAATAATAATAAATATATTTCATTTATGCAGTCAAAACATGTTAACACGTCAGGTTTTTAAATAATAATTCTGCTCTCCTCGGAATAACGTTACAGATATTTCACTATTTCCACAATATTTTCTTTATCGCTTCAAAACTGTCTAATAGATATTATCATCCGAAATTTAGAATATAAATAATTTCAATGGCTCATCCTTTAAGACTGCGTCACATTACTAAACAGTGGTCAAGTCACGAAGGGACAGTGGAATATTTTCCTAACAAAATGGATATTGTTCAATCAAGAAGCTATAGCCAATCAACTAGATCTATAGCTGAAACAAATACAGCTCTTCTGCAATTGGAGCATTCTAATAACCCAATACATTATCGCAGTGACTGGAAAAGCACTAAGAGCTCGTGCATTGGCTTAGGGAAAGATGAAATAAAGCAAATGAATCATTATCGACATGTTCGAGTCATAGAAAGATCAAATACTACTAAAGATTCATCTAAAGTTCCAAGCGAATTCGATATAGGACATCAAAATGACCATAGGTTTTATTCTGCATATAGTCAACGATTAGTTGGCACTCACAATACTCGAATCTCATTTAAAGAATCTACGACAACAAGTGGAGAATCAAATTCTCGGTTTTCGTCTCAACGCTCATCGAATTATCAAAGCGATACTCCCGGTAACTTAACAGTGACTGATTTTGTCAATCAACGCTATAGGTCTCCGAAAGCAATTGAAACGTCTTTATTAAAACAAAATTCCTGCGAATCAGCCAGCACTAACAATAATCATTTGGAAACTATGAATAAAAAATCAGTTTCACGAAATCTGCAAATAGACCAAATCAAACGACAGAAGTCTTGCGAAATTAACACATATTTCGATACTCCCTCAACCTATCGGCCTCTCCAAGAGCCATATCCTAAATCTCATCGAGATTCTCATAGCTCCTCCAGAAAACAGTCATTCCAAAACACATACGGAAATTCAGAGGTAACTATTGGCATTGAAAGATTGTCAATAGAATCAACGACTAGTCCAGAATATGAAAACACAAACAAGGAGACCGACTGTCAGGATTTTTTGAGTGTGAATAGATATAACTCCAATAGAATGTCGTTATCAAAACAAAGATCTTGTGAAAGTCCTCCAGTGATTAGTGAAGAATTTTCCTACGCTCAAAAATATAAAATTGCAAATTATAGACAGAAATCATGTGATTCTCCGACAAATTTGGAAGATAATTATCTGAATCACCTTTCAACCCAACAAAACAATGAAAGACGATCTTCAAGCTATTGCGAGGACAAATTTGGAATAAAAAAAGACAAAATTCCAAATGAACTCTTTCACTCGAGATATTCATCACAATTGGGTTCTTCACATTCAAATTTACTTTGTACACAGCCTCCACCAGATGCAAGACGTCAAAGTTTCATCAAATCTTCTTCAAAAAAGAAATCATTAAATCGTCAGCCTTCAATGGATTTACGAGATCATAGGTCATCTGAAAATCCTCACATATTTAATGAAGATACTCAACCGTTTAGGGAGAAAAACTCAGATTCAATTAATAACCTTGATTATTTATCACCAACTCGTTATGATGGAACGTATTCTCGAGGTACAATTACTAAGCAACGTTCTTGTGAAATCACAATTGTTTCTAATTTGGAAGAGAACAATAAAACAATTAATAACTCTATGATTTACAACCAAAGACCTTCGTCATCGAATTACAATTATAATATTCGCAGTTCCTTTGAAAATGTGAAGCAGAACGATAACTCAATTTATGGAAACAAATTAAATTTTTACCCCGATCCCTTAGTCAGTACCAGCAGTACAGATCTTCGACATATGAGAAAAAATACTATGATCTATTCAACTGGCGCGGATCAGTTTTTGTCTCAAACTGATAAACAATCTGACAAAAGTTTTTTTCGTAATAAAAGACAATCTATCAGAACTTCCACAGATGGTCATAATAAACACTTAGATGTTCCAGTAGCCGGACCAAAGTTAACTAAGCAATCTTCATATGATATATCAAGTACTCGACGTGTTTGCAGTTCAAATTCAAATTCTCCATCAAGAGGTAAAACAACAGGGAGTTCACCAACATCAGATAAATTATCAAAAGTAATATTTTATCTGATTATTTAGTTATCCAAGTTAATAAAATTTAAAAATAAAAGTTTTTTGAAATATTAAAACCAACTGATACTAGTCTACAGAAAGCTTTTGTAAATTTAAGTATAAGAGAAATATGGTGAAAGGGTTGATTTATCGTTCATGTTTTTTATCTTCTAGTTTTGCTGATGGGTACTCGAATTCACTTTTTATTATTGATGATAAAGGAGACTGTTGACAAATTGATTAAAAGTTAGGGAAAATCTAAGTGTAATTTGACAAATAAGTGTGAATTGAGTGTTGATCTAAATAATAGTAAAAATTTGTATAAAACGTACGAGCCTAAATTTGTGTTAGTATTGCCGTACTCGGAAGGTTTAACAAATTATAAGAGGAAGTTAAGTAAACAGGTGGGAAATTCAGAGTATAAGATCATTGCTACTTCGTGTAAGGTACGCAATATGTTTATTAATAAATCAAAACTCCGATTGGATTGTGTTCTGATCAATTTACATGTAATGGGTGTAATGCCACATACATTGGAGAGACTTCCGGTCATCTCTGTACTCGAGTTCTAGACCATTGTCGATTGAAGGGTTTGACCAATATTAGTGAGCACAATAGAGGCTTTAAAAGTAAAATAAGAATATCTGATATTAAAAGGCTGTTGAAAAGTTTTAATAATTATTGGGAACGCGTTATATGTGAAGCATTCTTGATAACATTCTAGATTCAAAGATTAATATGCAAAATGCTATGACTACGAATGTTTTGAATGTTTTTAAACAGTTTGAATATGTTAAAATGTGATAAATTGATGTTTCGATATTGTTTTAAAAAATATTTTAAATTTTAATATTATTAAAATAATTTAATTTAATTCATAAAATATTGCATTATTATTTTAAAATTTTCATATAATATAGATAAAAATTATAATATTTATATAAAAGTTTTTTAACATAAATATGCAAAAAACTGTGAATACGAATGCTTTGAATGTTTTAAATAGTTTAGTATGTTAATTGTGACAAATTGATGTTTCTTTATTGTTTAAAACATTTTTAAACATTTTTATATTATTTTAAATATTTCAAATAAAAATTTATAAAATTTTAATTTAAATTTTATTTGAAAATATCTTACAAAAAAAGTTATTTTATATATTTCAAATTAAATTAAATTAAATTCCAAAAATGCTATAATGATTATTTTTTTAGAGTCAAAGTTTGTAAAATTAAACTTTTATCTTAGCAAATATATAAAATAAAAAACTTTAATTTTCGAATTTGAAAAAAAATCTATGGGTGCTTGTGATAAAATTACGATTAGCTATTTTTTTGTATATTTGTCTCGCTAATTTTGTAAAAAACCTATTGATAGTTGTTGAATTGTAAAGCAATTGTATTTGAAGGAAAATTTTTAAATAAATTGAATGTGAAACGTTTAACTAAATTTCAAAAAAATTTTATTGCTTAACTTCAGTTGTTTTTTAATTGATTTCATTAATCATATTTAAACACTAATCCAATGAAATTCAAACAAACTTACATAATGATATTGCTCAGAAAACCATTTTTAAGTTAATCAACATTCACTCTCCTGATATTTGATATAATTACATCCCGAAATCATTCTGAAATTTAATTAATTACCTTATAGAATTATCATAACTATTTTAGTTATTTACCCGTGTGGTTATTATAAGTTCGATATAAGTTATATCGGACTTATATAAAATAGTTATGACAATTCTATAAGGTAATTAATTAAATTTCAGAATGATTTCGGGATGTAATTATCAAATATCAGGAGACTGAATGTTGATTAGCATAAAAATGGTTTCTGAGCAATATCATTATGTAAGTTTGTTTGAATTTCATTGGATTAGTGTTTAAATATGATTAATGAAATCAATTAAAAAACAACTGAAGTTAAGCAATAAAATTTTTTTGAAATTTAGTTATTAACTTAAGATAAATGATAGTATAAAACAATGAAATTTATTATAACAATAACATAATAATTTTTAAACTAAACAAATTAAATTGCTATTATACTTATTTCCAAATTCAGTTAGAAATATATTAGGCACTAAAAGTTTTTATTTTAATTAGACAAATAACATTAATTGTCAATTTAATCTGATGTTCGTTAAAACAAAATGATACACGGGTTTTAGAAGCAACTGAAAAAATATTTCATAAAATGACATTTATTATTATTATGAAAATAATTATCATTATTGATAGTTTGATTCTAATTTTAAGTATATCAGGTCATTCTCCAAATGGATAAATAGTTTTTAGACACTTTTTGAAACATTTTTGATCATTTATCACCGAGCGGTTTATTAAAACTTTCAACAGCTATTTTTGATTTAAATTAAAAATCTTTAATAATTATTTACATGGATTCGTCAGTTACATTTACAGATATCAAATGTATGGAAGAAGCAATCAGGGGCGGCGCAAAGCGGTAAGCATATTAAGCATCACACGGGGGCACATACTAGGATGGGATGCCAACGGTGAGACAAATTTTAAAAATTATTATGAATAAAAAACATGAACATAAAATGAATACCAACAAAAACTCAAAAATATCACATTTTCATTATCTGGAGCACATTTGTCGGGGCGCTTTTGGCGCGAGCACTTATGTCAGGGTACCATCGCTATTGTACACACTGCCTCAAGGCGAGAATACATGGCAATTTATTCGGTTCCACATCGTTTTCGTGATAGTGTTAAA
Source organism: Schmidtea mediterranea (assembly GCA_022537955.1). Lineage (NCBI taxonomy): Eukaryota > Metazoa > Platyhelminthes > Tricladida > Dugesiidae > Schmidtea > Schmidtea mediterranea. The sequence continues at coordinate 101,400,147 of CM039681.1, forward strand.
ACCTTGTGTATGTGAGATTCAATTCGAATGCGAAAATTATATAATATATGTATTGTTAGTTGTTACGAAAGATATATCTTATTTTGAAGGGGCGCATATTTTAGGTTTGCATAGGGGCTCCAAAGCAGTTTTCGCCGCCCCTGGAAGCAATATCCATTTTAGAAAAATCAATAGAATAAAAATACTACAATTGAATTGATTTACAGATAGATTTTTTAAATAAATATAAATCAAAAACTGTTTGATTTATGCAACTTGGTCTATCTAGACATGTTTTTTGTAAAAGTTGCCTTGGAAGCATATGTAATTATATTCTGTTGGTTATTACATAATCTTTAAAATTTTACTAGTTTGAATATAGAATTTCATTACAAAATCTATCATTTGCACAAATACTTTCATTCCTCTTTAATAGCGTTTCATATAACTTTTAACAAAGTATCAAAACTTTGAATGAATGACCTTCAATATGTAGAATTTGCTAGATATCGAAATCAATTCAATTGCAGTATCATCATTGTAGCAAGGAATACAGGTCCCTTCTTCTTATATATTAAAAAATTGTAAATTAGATAAATTTTTATCTGCATTAATTTAAGACAATCTACTGGATGCATCTGATATTGATAAAACTCATATTTTGTATAGTAAAAAGTTAGACTCCCTCATCGGAAAATTTACAAAAAAGTAAATTTTTTTCAGGCTAGAATGTTATAGTTTATTAGGTAATATAAGTACAACAAAAGGAAAGGGTTAACATTAAAAAATTTAAGAGATACAGTTTTATCTCGATCGTTACAATGGAACTACTATTATTTATTAATACATTAGTAAATTTAAATAATAACTCTAATATTTAAGTTCTTGTTATGAATATTTTAAATAAAACATTGATAATAGTAATAATAATAATAATAATAATAATAATAATAATAATAATAATAATCAAGAAAAAAAAATTAAATAAATAATGAATTAAATATAAAAAAATAAATATAAATTAGTATTAATAAAAATAAAAACTAAAATATATAATTAAAGTAATTAAAATAAATAATTAAAAATAAATAATTAAGACTAAATGGTTTAAATGAATTTTAAATGAATTTATTAAAAATTAATAAATATAATAAAGTAATTAAATTAAAATAAAATAATTAATAAAACTAATTTAAATAATCCTAATAATTAATATATACACATAATGTTATATAACGCTTTATTTAGTCTTATCAAATGTAAAATATTTATTAAAGTAAAAGGAGGGGTGTAGCAAAAGATAAACCAAATAGGACACAATTCTTTATTCATACGTTTGATTGTGGTTTTGGTTCGCAAAAAAAGATTCATTGAAATTCAATTACGCTTACTTTTTATTTTTTATATGTTTAAAAAAATAGATTAATCCTTTGTAACACTTATCGAGAACTCATACTACTATATAATATTAATTTTAATTATTTATTTTTTAAATTTTAGATATAATTCTTTATAATTTTATTAAAAGTATGTCTTTTTCTAAATAAATTGATTATTAAAAAATATTATTAAAAAAATTGTTCAGTAGCATTGAGATTGTAAATATTATTTTAGTTAAGCTGCATCTCTGTAATTTGAATTTTTGTTTGTTTGAATTTAAAATTATTTTGTATAAATTAATCATTTTTCGAAAAGGAATTGTAAAATATATTTGTAAAAATATTTTACTTATCATTGTTATGTTACTTTATAAAGCATTATTACTTATTATTTGTTTCGAATCTCTTATGTCTAGACATATGATTAAAATAATAACTGGAAATCCTGTTTTATTTCAGAATTTGAAAAAAAAAATAATATAGCTATATAAAATATCTTTATGTAAATTTTTCTTCTTTTATAATTAAAATTCATTATATTAAAAACATAATTGCTCACTGTTTCGACGATATGTTTCGACAGTTTTCAATTGACAAATTCTAAAATAATTTGTTTTAATTTAAAATTTTTATAATAAATTTGACATGACGTTTTACAAGCATGCTAGTAAGAATTATAGCAAAAATACAAGAACCATAATTTCAGATAAATATAGTTTGTTGAGAAAATGTTTGGTTTATTAGGTAAAATCTATTATTTAAGTATATATTTTTATTTACTTAATATATTTTTTTTTTAAAAAAAAACTTGTCTTACGCTATATTTTAGAAATAGATGGTGAAATTTTATTAGTAAAAGTAGATTTTATGTAAAAATTAGTTGACACTTTTTATAAATGATAGACTTACCTTTTTCTTAGTGCAATGATATATGCATTTTACTGGACATCACACACACACACACACACACATATATATCATTTGTACTGCATACTGCAATTTAAAAGTTAACAAGTAGCCAATTTATTCATATAGGATACAAAGACGTCCAAAATGCAAATGTAATACAAAAGTTCACGAGTCACATATGAACATGCAGCATATGAATTATCAACTCTCACTAAATTTATTAGTAAATAACAATTATATAAAACGGACATATAGACTTAATAAAATCTCAGAATTAATTTAACACAAGTGAGAGAGTGAACTTCAAAAATTGCTTAAACAGTGAACGCGTGCAAATAAAAAAAAATTTAAATTATTATTTATTAATTAATTAAATTATTATTAAATTATGTAAAAATAATTTTCCGAATAATGACTTCATACCCTTCCCAACATTTTTATAATCAATTAAAGTAAAAATAAAAGTAAAAATGCTTCAATCTGTACCGGAAATCCGTTATTACACATTGGAAAAAATTTGTTTTTCAAGAAATAACAAAGAAAAGATCATTTCTAAGTAATAATAAATGTCATGAAATCGGAAATTCGAGGAATGCAAACTTCATTAAAGAAAGAAAATCAACTTTGTTTACAATGTTAAGAAAATTAAATTAAATTTTGATAAAATATAAATTAATTTTTATAAATGGATTTCAAGTTGTAAAAAATAGAAAAACGAAAGTAAAATTATTTTTTCTTAATAATATTTAATTTTTCTTAGAAGATCTAAATTGTTGGTAAAAGCAATTTTATTTCACAATTTTTTATCAAAAAAATAATATTTTATATGCATTAGGATCATTGAAATATGATGAATTTCTTGATTTGTCAAATATCTATTTGATATCAAATAAATTTTCAGTTGACATTTGCTTGCTTTTGATTTTATTAAATATATATTTCAGAATTTTGTTTTAATATGTTCAAATATTATCAGTAAAACTTTTAAATTTCTTTTTTTTTAGTATAAATCGAAAATAAAGATTCTTTTCGATTGATGACTATTGGTCATAAATCTCTTAAGAAAATCTTCAAAAGTTTTCCTAATTTTGAAAAAAGATATGAAAATTCACTGGCAATAAAGTGAATAAAAATAATTATAAAGAAATTACTTAAAAACTATTCATTAAGACCTTAGAAAGCTTCAAGTCTTGCTTATTCCTGATTGGTTATCACGAAGACATTTTGACTAATTTTAAGTTTACTAACAATTTCGTTAGGGATATAACAAGACCCAATGCCATAAAGTTTCATTTTTAACAAAATAACTTTTCAAAATTTTTTATTTGCAATCAACATACCACTTTATTTAATACAATAGTTTAATACTACGGGTAAAAGGCCCGATAGAGGTCTACCTCAAATTATATTTTGTATACAAAAATAGATGCAAATCTGAGAGGCAATATCTATCTTTAATTCTCGAATTATTTTGTAACTTAATTGGTGAATTTTATCTTTGACCACAGTGGACAATCCTGTTGAACAAGTTTTCTTTTTTTATGTTTTGATTAATATTGTTCTAAATGAAATCACATCTGACAATTTGTATCATAGAATTCAGCACCACTTATTAAAATATTAGATGTGATTCTGTTTTTATACTAAAATGATAAGTATGGACAATAAATATTTTAATTAATTAATTTTATTAGCATTGTATAAATTGAATCACAAAGGCACAAAGAACTGTAAAGGCATAAAAGGAATAATTTATCAAAACTCAAAAAAATAAAATGAAGTGCAAAATTTAATTAAAACATTAAAAAATGTAAAAGTTGATATTTTTCGAAAGAAACAGATGAGTGGCAAGTAATGAGACGAATATGAATATAAATAATTTTAAATCAATGGAGAGTTCTTAAATAATTAATTTTATTATTCAGGTATCCTCAAAAACATTTCAAAAATCGCAATACTACCATTTATTAGGAGCCTAGATTTACTACTTGTTTTTTGATAACTTTATAAACTGAGTTTTCATCCAACTTCAAGTTCCATTTAAAAATCCATTATTTTTCCACAATTGATCTTTTAGCACCATTAACAATTTCTTTTATCTTCATTTCAAACTACAAATTAATATTTTATTTTGTTAAAAAATTCAAATATTGATCTAAGAAAATTTTGGTTTTTTATTGAGAACAGTTTCTATTAAATTATTAAAATTTATATTTAATTCGCAACCAAAATAATTTTAATTTTAAAATTTAAAAAACGTTTTTCAACATTCCAATTTAATCATTCAATACATTTGAAAACAATACAATTCAATTTATCTGCACTTGTAAATTTTCAAAAGTAGAGGATAAAGACCATGAAAAATAAATAAATCCTTTCACCATTTTTCTTTTATACTTAAATTCAGAAATATTTTCATTTTACTAGTTTTCTGAAAATCTATGACTTATAATGTTTCGTCTTACTCCAGACAAACAAGTCCAAGAATGCGACTGATGACTTTCTGTACGTTTCTCCAGTGAATACAAGGTTTTTATGCAAATTATTCATATAAATAAAAAAACGGTTGCACGTGACTTTTATTTTTAAATATAAGAAAAATATTATTTACATACTAAATTTGCAAAATATATCGATGCCATTGTTGATGCTAATGGCTAATTGCCACGTTTATTTTATTTTATATTTGGGTGTACTACAAGGATAAAAATCATGAGCATTTATAATTTCCTTTTAACTTCTTTCAATTAGTTTCACTAAAAGAAAACCTACAAGACACAACCAACGACTGTTTTGATATTTTCATAGACAATAACGATATTCCAAAACGGAAACCAGAAAATATTTTATTTAAATGTAAAAATGCATTAGTCAAAGCCATTCGAGAAACTTTAATTAGAAAACCTTTACACTTGAAAAGACTCAGAAAAAATATTTAATTCTATTTTTCGCTTTAATTTGACAAAATCATTTTTATTCAAGATTTTTTGTAAATTATAAAAATTTTAATTTTATTTTTTAATATTATTTTTTATCTTTTTTATATTTATTTTTTTATATTTATAATATTTTCTAAATTTCTTAAAAAATATCTACAACTTCCAAGCTTCATTTTAAATACTATTCACTCTAATTTTTCAATAAATTCGTTGTTTATTCTATTTTCATTTTTTTTGAGACTGACAGTCACTGACAAAGGCAATTAATATTAATAAAATAGGATTAATTGTTACAATAATTTCAAACATTCAGTTTTATGAATAGAAGTTTAGTATATAAACATCAAATGTATAGACAATAGAGTAATAAAATCTAAATAAATCTAAAAGGGTTAATAAAGTTTGTCTACAGTAGACAATTTTCATTTTTTTCCAAAAACAATTCATATTTATTTGTACCTAAAACTTTAAACTTCATTTTATATTTAAAATAAAAATTATTACTGTAAAGAATAATAATTAGTGAATATTGTATAAATAATTAAATTAACCTATTAAGTAATATACCAAAATTGTATTTTCAATATTAGAAATTATTTATGATGTTTAATGGTTGTGTTTGAATGTTGGTATGTTTGTATTCTATATCAATAAATAGTAATTCTAAAAACTCCCTTTTAGATGTTATGCAACGAAGAGCTGTAAAAGAATGTGTTTGAGATTTGTCGACTGAATAAAATTTGTCGTCCATATCTCTTTTACAATTTTTTATTTTAAACAAATTTTTCTTCTTAGAAAATCTTATATTTTAATATTAATAATTAATGAGTTGTTTTGAAAAAATTAACATTGGATTAGAAATAAAGTACGGAGTGTTTTGTTTTATTATTTTATTATTATTTTATGACTAAAATTGAAACCAAAATTGTTTAAATACAGAATAAATATTTTAATGTAAAGTTCTTGCTTTTACTTATTTAAATTTAGAAATTGTTTTCTTTTTATTATAAGGACATTTTTTGTTTTTCACCTCTGATTTCTTTATAAGTGACATAATATTTTCTACAAAATTTGACTATAAATCAGATTTTGTAGAATATATTATGTTTTCTTTTTGTCAAGAGTTTAGTTGTTATTTTAAAACATTCATTCTTTTTAATTAGAGATCTTTCTCATATTTACTGTTTTTCAAACCCGGCTTTCCTCCATTCACTTCTATTGATCTCAAATTAAAAATGTGGACAATTCAGGCTTGTCAGATCTCCCAATTTCGGCGGGATCTCCCGATATGGAACGCATATTCCCGTCTCCCAATTTATGAACCGTAACTCCCGATATATAAACAGTTTTAGATTTTGAATAGATTTTACCCATCTTGAAAGGATTTTTTTTAAAAAAACCATAAAATTAAGCGAAACTAAGAAAAATAGAGAAATTATATTTCTATTTTACTTATTTTTTTACGTTAACAAAACTGAAGACTTATTTTTTTGTTATTTTTTCTAATATATTTTATTTATAAATGCATATAATAAATATGAATGCATTTATATTTTTTCACAAAATATAATTGATTTTTTTTGTTTTTTATTCTCGATATGATTTTTTGAAAATCTGGCATCCCTGGGACAATTCCATGGACAATGCATAATGAAATTGCCAAAATTATACAAAATAGGTGTCAAAAACACATTTTTGTAAATAATTTATCACTAATAATTTCTCAAATGTTATCTTTGCCTTTCTACTTAAAAGACATCTGAAATGTAACATTTAGAAAATCAGAATAAAATTATTTAAAAACCTAGTTATTCAGACATTTCAATAGAAATTTATGCGATACGCTAACATTTTTCAACTGACAAACGCGAACGAAACCTAACTGAGTCTGAAAGACCTAAAGACAAACAAAATAAGTAACTTCAACCTCTTCGATATGTTCAGTAGCCTAATGAACAAAATGAATGAAGCAAAAGTTACAAATGGATCTTACAATTTGAATCTTTTGGTTAATGTTGATAGCCAGTCCAATTCGAGAATTATTTTTCGTTAATCCCAGATCAAACAAGGAATTCATTTAGTTACATTAACATAGGAAACATACTATCTAGACAGAAAACTGTTTGTTAGAAGATCTTTTTATAAAATATATCGCTAAAAAATGGTCAAGGAAATTCAGATAATGAGTGAAAGTTGCAATGACATTGCTTTCCGAGAGCTTATTGCTTCACGAAGACGAACTTTTATATATTTTTCATATGAAGATTAAAAGGATATTTTGCAATTACAGATTAATAATATTACTGTTTATTTGTTGTCAGGTCTCACGCGCTGGAATTTGACACTTGGATCTAAAGAGAAATATTGTTTACTAACTTTTTATTCACAGCTTTCCCAGCCTTATTCCTGTTCATTATTAAAATATTCAATTTTATTTATCAAAAAATTAATATAATCAAAATCAATTTATAATTTTTTCTGCACTTTAGTAAATGAACTTTTACAAATAGTCAAAAAATAAATTAAACAAATTACAGATTTACTAGAAATTAAAAATGAAATATCTAACATGTAGAAACTTTCAAATGACCACTTTATTTATTAACCCCTGATACAACGGCAAAAATAAATCATTTTTTTTATTATTGATAATTAATATAGACCTATGTCAATCATAATCATAAACCAAGATAAGAACAACCAGCCCTTCAAGGTTACGTTACAAATTAACACAAATTTGCCAGTAACACTTACCCGAGTTACGGTCGGGCATGTGCGTTAAGGGGTTAAAATAATATTTTTAAACTAAAATTTATTTAAATAAATATTTAAATAAAAATTAATAATTTCATTTTAAATTTCTATCATGATAAAATAATATATTCAATTATTTAACATTTACATAAAGAAATTACACCATAATTTTAAAAATTGTCATTAACATTATTAAAAACGGTAAATTTATTATCAATCTATTGGAGTAATATAAATATTTTTTCATTTATTTTTAACTTTTAACTAAACTCTAAATTGTAATTAATGTAACAATAAATGTTGATGAATTTTACTTTAAGTTGGAGAAATTTCAAAGATACTAGAATTATTAAAAAAATCTAAATAAAAAGTTTAAAAATTTTCTTGTTTATTAACAATATAAGCATATATTTAAATAACTAAATAATAACTTTAAATATTAATTACTTAAAATATTTTTTAAATGGTAATTTAAAATATAAATTATAAATTTAAAATAATGTTAATGCTAATAGAATGTATAAAGTATTAAATCTGTCGTTCAAAAAATATCAATATTTCAGTGAAAAAAAACTCAAATATATTGTGAGTTTGTATAATATTGGAAAATAAATCTTTTTAGAATTAGATTTAACAAATACTAAAAGGTAAACAAAAACAGTTCAAAAGAAACAGTTACCCAATAGCAACCGTAAACAAATAATTAAATGTAAATCTGGCCACAAAAAAGTGAAATATCCGAATATTCTAAATTAAACACAAAATTTCAAAACAAACGCTTTGGCTATAGAGATTTCGAAATAGCGACCAACCAAAATTCAAATGATGGACATGTTAAAAAAAATGTCATAAGCGTTCAGAGTGCCCAAATGTTTAAGTTAACCACTGTCACAAGTCAGGTAATTTCATACATAAATATTTCGAGTTGCACGGTCGAATAAATCTGAATATAGGAGAATAGTTGCTGCTATCGTGGATGAAAAAGGAGTTGAACAAATATGCTAAAACAGATATACTACACCACACGAGGAGGTGATAGAAGCTGTGCAATAATCGTAGCGATATTGATGGAGGATATAATGTATGAGATGAATGATAATTGCTTAAATGCTGTAAATGATGAATAATATTTCTATATAAATAATAATTATTCAATAAAATTATTAAAATAAAAAATATTATTAATAAAATATGATACCATCTTCATGAAGCATAAATGCGATATAGGAAAGACTAGTTAAATAATTCACGAAATTTTAACTTCTGGAAGATCTATCGTTTAAAATCTAAAACAATAACCTTTTCATATAATATGAAAAATAGATAATATAAGAGAAATGGAAAATTTTGATATAATAACATGGTGTCATTCGCCATGGTATACACTATTATTAAAGAAAAAAGAAGAATTTGTTTAGACTTTAAAGCTCTTAACAATGTCACAGAGCAACCAATACCAAAGAATTATTAGAAGCATTAGAAGTAGATAAATACTTAAGTACTATTTGTGAAATGCATACTATCAGGTTGAGCTGGATAAAGAATCGAAACTTAAGACTGTATTTTCCACAAAAAATAAACAATATCTTAGCTCTTAGTAAAGTTGTGTATAATAAAATAAAAAACCTAATTTTGACAAAGAAATGGAATAATGCTTTTGTAAAACTCAAAGATAAACTAATCAAAGACCCAGTCTTCAAATTTCCTAATAGATCAAAAAATTTAATAATTTATTCAACAATCATTATTAAACGTTTCCTATGCTTTTATAATCTTCCAAATAGGTATGATTCGGTCTCTGCATATATTACATCCTTGAACGAGCATAGTAATCATGCAGTTGAATACGCCTATCATATCGTCATTAGGCATAATATCCAAATCACATTTGATATACATATTGTTATTCATCAAATTGAATAACTTCATGCATTCTAGTGAAAAATTGACCTAATATCATTTTATTATCAAATTTAATTTTCGCGAATCTAACATTGTAAAACATCTTTCCAAAGTTACTTGTTCCTAGCTTTAAAATAAATAAATAATTAAAATAGTTAAATTTAATCAAATTACCTTAAATATATAAGTTATTCGGCAATACAAATAATTTAAGTTGTATTATTAAAATTCAAGCGGCTTTTGTATCAATTCGAACAAAGAATAAATTATCCAAAGATAAATTGCCATCTTTAAATTTCAGTTTTTCATTTTTTTCTTTAACATCATCAACGTTCTTCCTTTTTAAGGTACCTTAATAAAACGTTAGATATAAAAAATGTAAAATTTTAAAGGAAAACCACCTTTATTTTTAAGATCCACTGTAGTTGTATTTAGTATTGTTTTGAACAAACTATTTATACTATTTCATTGGTAAATAAATATCAGAAAACTAGACATGACTATACATAAAACTTTCCAATTATCACGCTAATTATTTAGTCCAACATGACTTATTGTAAACAGAGATATACTTATTTTTACGTTAAAAGTGAATTAAGGTCTTAGTATCTCAAATTAATATAATTTCAAATAAAGAAATTTTAAGTATTTTTATTTATATTATTTTTGTCTAAGATTTTACAATACATTTTTCATAATTCAACAAGTAATACATGAATTATTTTTCGCTTAGTAGATTCACAAAACATGCACTATGATCCATACAACCATCATGTATATTATTGATAAAAATCATAATTTCTAAAATTTTCGGTACAACATGTAATTATAGAATTATTTATATTCTTTATACTTTATATTCCAGTATCATATCAAATATTTATCTTGACATTCATAGTTTTAAATTTATATTTCATTTCTAAATATATTAATAGATATATCAATCATAGTTTTTAAAGAATTTATATTCCTTTAAAGTATTTTTGTGATAAATTTACATTTCGAAAGTTTTATAAAATTTACACATAAATTGAGTTTCTCCAATTTGAGTAGAGACATATAATCAAAATTTATACCAAAAGCTTATTAAGTATTGAATAGGTTAGATTCCAACTTTGTAACTTTAATTTAAATTATTAATTTAATCAATAAATATAAAACCAAACCTCAATATCCTTTAGAGACATTTCTGAAAATAGAGTAATTCAGTAATATTCGTAATTAATTTGATAACTATCAATATTGAAAAAGTGCTGATATTCGATTAGTAAAATCATGATAATACCACATTGTGCGAATTAATTATATTCTCTATATATATGTATGTTAGTTAATAAATACATGATCATAAGTGAAATTCTTACTTATTTTATTGATATTAGTTAGGGTTTTGATTATTTGTTACCTAATTCGTACTAAATTTGTACAAATGCATAGTCAATTCGTGCTCTATTTTTAAAAAGCTGTATGCATTTTGATATGTATGAATTATTATTTTCTATATATATAAATATTTGACAAAATGTTTTTAAGTATTTAAAAACTTGTTAAAATAAAAATTAAGACTTGGGCAATTTTGGGTTGGGAAAGTCTTTCCTATGGGAAAGTTGAAACATGATAATATCCTTATTTATATATAGTTTATTTGTTGATAAAGTAAATACTCTAGTAATAGTAGAAATTTAAAAATATGTTGTGTGTGTGTTTGTGGATTATTTTTTCATGTACAAATAAAATTTTCCAAGTATCTGTGCTGACCTATAAAATTTTTTCTATGTTAAAAAATACTTTGAAAAAAGTTTGAAGTTTTTATTGACCTACATAAATTTTTTCAAAAATTTTTGCTGTTTTTAAAAACTTTGAAAATTTTCCATGACCTACTTAATTTTGATTGGCTCCCTAGGAAAATGTATGTGTTAAAAATTATATATATATATATATATATATATATATATTTTGGTCACTTGCTTAAAATTGGGATTCGACCTAGATAGTTTCTAGGGGCTTACTGTGCTGGAGGGGATATATGTTACTACTCAAATCAATTAGTTTCTAATATTCAAACAAAATCTTTGAGGAATTTTATTCAACTTAAAGTAATGTAAGCATAAGGAATTTACATACAACATCAACCCACAACTTACATTCATTAATTTAATTATTATTTATTTATTTAGCTATTATTTATTTAATTAATTAACTAAATTATATTTTCAAACTCATTACGGGGATAGCCCAAAATATCATGATTTTTAGCGAGATTCAGACTTAGAGGCGTTTAATCTTAGTCTCTTGGATGGTAATTTCGTGACACTGACCTTTCGATAAAGCACATTTATCAGTTATTTCATACTGAGCAGAATTTGTATTATCATGACAAATTATATAGAAAAGTAAACTTAACCTGTCTCACAACAGTTTAAACCCAGCTCTTGTTCACTATTAATGAGTGAACAATCCAAAGCTTTGTAAATTCTCTTTGCAATGATAGAAAGAGCTGACATCAAAGGATCAAAAAGCAACGTCTATATGAGTACTTGGTCACCAAAAATCAGTTAACCCTGTGGTTACTTTTCTGACACCTCTTGCTGCAAACTCTGTAAAAATCAAAAAGGAGGGATATGCCGCGCTTTCACGGTCTGTATATTTACTGGAAATCAAGATCAAGGAAGGTTTTCCCCACAAAGTAGACTTTTGGTATTATTAATAGATGTAGTGAGTCTGTTTCACTTGTGGTGAAATCACATGATGAAAATAACGTTACTTCAATTTTGAAAAAATCTGAATATTAAAAAAGTAGATTTATACATTGTGAAAGAGGAAAGTCATTAAAGGGAAAGTGATTAACAATTTCCTGAAAGCACATAAAATCAAAATAATGTATAGTCCTTCATCAAACGGAAAAATTGAAATGCAATTCAGAACATTTAGTGATGCTATCCATACTACCAACAAAGACAAGGCTCACGAAAATTGGGTTTATTTATTATAAGATTTTGTATTAGGAAAATGAGTTTACAAAGAATAGCTCATAAAGCATGCCAAAGGAGAAAGAAACTCAGGAATCTACGGTAGCTAATAGACAATTCATCATTGGACATTATTTATTCTAATTAAATTCAAATAAAAACAAGTAAATTATTTTAGATGATGCTAATAAATCACAATCATACATTAAATGAAATCTCTTATAAAATTTCATTGAAAAATTATTTTAAATTCCATTAGACAATACGTCCACCAGTAATTAACCACAACAAGCATCTGGAGAGTCACATCATCCTCTTATCCGTGGATTTTCAATTTATTATTACAATTTATTTAAAAATTATTTTATTTATTATTGATAATTAATAATAATAACATTAATAATATTAATAATAATAATATTAATAATAATAATATTAATAATAATAATATTAATAATAATACTAAAAGTAATAATAATAATAATAATAATAATAATAATAATAATAATAATTAATAATAATAACATTAATAATATTAATAATAATAATATTAATAATAATAATATTAATAATAATACTAAAAGTAATAATTACACATTTTACCCATTTTACAATATTTTATTCACCTTCTACCCAAATTAAAATTTTGTAACAAGCTTTCATGTGCTAAATCGAGTAGTAATATGTTTCTACTATGTATCAAAGTATTTCACTATATGTGCATATAAAGATTGTTATAATACGAGAATAAAACCTCTTAATAATAATAATAATAATAATAATAATAATAATAATAATAATAATAATAATAATAATAATAATAATATTTTAAAAAATAAAATATTTTTTCGTAATTTCCTATTTTTATTGTGATAAAGATAATAAATTATACCAAAGATTTTTAAATAATCTTCTCATTCCAATATTAACCAAAAAATATTGTTGATTTATTACTGTAAACAAATGATAATCTTTTCCCAAATAAATCTTGTTCTATTTCATTATTTTAGATATCCCTAAGGAAATGAATACTTCAGTGAAACATAAATTTTTATGTGTAAATTCAGAAAAAAATTTATTAATTATTCCAAAAAATTTACAAATATTTAGGAAGTTTGGATACAACATTTCAAATAATAAATCAGATATAGTACATTAGGAATCAAGTAATTATTTATAAAATAATTATTATCAGGCTTCATAAAGCCAACAGAAAAAATTATAGGTAAATTCAAACAAATTAAAATAACTATATTAGTACTTCTCCATATTTGTTATTTACGGATCACAATTTTGCATAATTTCAGTTTTAATTTTCACTATGGCTGCTACTTCTAAATTATTCATTAACAGTCATAGTAAACGTCAGGACATTATGCATAATCAAATGAAATAAATTATTTTACAACCGAGATAAATAGGAAGCAATTAAGAGATATGAAAAACTTATTCTACTTTTAATCAGAATACATTTCATTTTAAAAAAATTCTGCGAGCATCTGATTTATTTTTGAAATCAATAAATTATTTCGTGTTCATTTAAACAAATTAATTTTATTAAAATCAGATCTAAGAAATAATTCTTTGAAAATTTAATTTACATTAACTTGATTGCCTAAATATTTGCGAATACAATTTTTTAAAAAAATATTACAGTTGAATGCATTTATTACTTTTTATATCAATAAATAGCAGATACATACAAAACTAAATATAAATTATATATATATATTATAATTTTAATAGATTCTTTACTTTTTTCTATCAACTAAGAGACGACTTTCAATGGACATTTGGCTTTTTTAAAATCTTCTTGTTAATTCCTTCGAGATCAATCAGAATCCTCTTTTGTGGTGATCATTGATAATTTGAGAAATTCAATTTTTCTTCTTTTAAACTTAAATATATTATTAAATAAAAAAATTTCACTGTTTTAATTAATATTTAATATAAATCATTAATTATTAAATTTTATACATAATTTATTATAAGATTTTATTTATTATAGTAGTGAGTAGTGTGGACTCCAGGTCAAAGGAATATTAAGTAACATAGACATATTGCATAATATTTCCTTGTCATATTTTTGAAATTTGAATTTATTTGACAATATTAAATTTACATATAGCTTTCTACGACATGAAATATTTTCAATCAAACAATAGATATACAGAATTTTATTCTCTACAAGTTGGTATTAAAATATTTCAAAGATGATAACCTATACAGTGTACATGAAAATGTTAAAATATTTACGACAAAACATGCCTGTAAATAGAACAACGACAAATTAAAATTATAATACAATTACCTGGTAGGGAATCAAAATCTGCCTATATATGATTACACTCAAAATATGATGAGACCCTTCAATTTACGTCAAAACACGTTTGAGAAAAAGTGCAAGTAGTGAGTAGTGTGCACTCTCGAACAAAGGAATATTACGTGGCAAAGACATATTTCATAATAATTGTCACGAACCGTCGCCCACATGATTGTAAATGTTTTAATATTTAATGTAGTTTACAAGTAACAATCAATAAAAATTAGTGTACTATTACAAATTTAAAAATTATTTTCATATATCTGTCATTATCTTGTCAAAGTCATTTAGTGTTTTAATTTTTGAACCAAATCAAAATTTCAGGTTTTAAAATTTATAAAATTCAATAAGAGATTTTCATTTAAAAAATTAGACGTATACATTAAGAAAAAGATACATTACAATTTGTTAGATTAGAAACCCGGATTATATTATAGAATTCGGTAAGTATAATGCAATGCCTTCTTTATTTTTGTTAACCAATATTGTTATGATGTACGTTAGATATTTATTATTTGTATGATTCAAACAAATATTACTTAAGACAATTACCGAAAGGAGAAGAAACACAACGCGAATGGCTTGTGTATTCCATTACGAAAAATGCTGTGTATTGGTTTTTTTGTAGGATATTTGATTTCGGAGATAAAAGAAATCTAGCCGATTCATCTGATTTTTCTGGTTAACTTTGTCAAATTTGCCGTTAACTTTGTCTCGACATGAAAAAAGTAAGTTTCATATTGAAAATATAAGAAAATGGATATTGTTAAATAAATAATTAAATAATACTACAGTTGATTGTGCTAACCAAAGACTATTACAAGCCGAACAGAAGTATTGGTATGAAGTTATTCAACGAAAAATATATATATAATTAAATATCTTTGCATTTGAAATTAACTGACGAACAAAGAAATCAGTCCGATATTAGTGGAATTGGGTTATTTGAAAAAATAAAACTAAAGGTATTTTAAAAAAAAGAAGATATTAAACCTCGACCTATATTATTATATATTTTGTGAAATGATCTTCATGCAATTTTCACGAATATATTTATGGTGACCAGAACTTTATTAACATTACCAATCTCAGTTTCAACAGGTGAAAGATCGGTTTTCAAAATTAAAGATAATTAAAAAAGTATTTAAGATCAACTATACCCCAGGAACGTCTAAGTAATATATAAATAATGTCAATAGAACATGAAATCCTAGATAATTTAGATTTACACCACTTAATTTCACAAACTTTCTATTTTTTGTGTGTAATTATTTATAACTTTCCTAAACCTTTCTGTTTTGTGATTAATAAACATTTGCATGTGATATGTGTGTTATTCCGTAGTTAGTTTATTCTTTACCATAATTAATATGTTATTTTTATTTTGGATTATGCAAAATGTTTTTAAAGTAAGGACGCGGAGCGACAGGAAATTATTTTGCATGCAGGCGGCCTAGCAACTCGGCGAGCCTCTGGCCAACTGTATATTCTTTATAAGATTTCACTATGTTTCGACCGTTTATTAGTCTTCTCCAGGCTAGAAATCACATTAACAAAATCTAAATGAAAATATGAAAATTTAAACAAATTAATAAATAATAATCATATTCAACTCGTATTACAAAATTTAATTGTAATTTTAAAAATAAAATTCAAACATTTGTTTAAATAAAAATTTTTAATAAAATTTAAATGAAAAATTTAATTTAAAATCGCAAATTAAAAGTTTAAATTTTAAAATTATTTTTACAAAACATCACAAATAAAATTATATAAAATACATCATATGGACAATTTACATTCAATTACTTAAATACATTCAAAATACATGTAGACCGAACATTTCGAACAGAAATTATAGGATTTAATGATTTTATAAACAACGCCTTGCAAGTTATTCTTTCCCAATAATTACTCAGATTTCTTGCAATTATCTTGAAGTCAGGCAACCCCATTTTTTAATAGTACATTTCTTAAAATGATCACTAATGTTAGTCAATCCATTCAGTCGACAATGCTCAAAAACTCGAGTACAGAGATGACGGGCAGTCTCTCCAATGTATGTGAAATTACACCCATACATGAAAATTGATAAAATACCTCAGAACAGAGACCAACTGGAGTTGGAGAATAAATGTTATATAGGAGATGTTTTATAGAATATAAAGTTGGCGTTTTTTAAATATTAAAACCTTGCCTTATTTTTTTTATTATAAATTTAAAAAGATTTATTCTCTAAACATTTGTTAAAGAAATTCGAGCACCACCTACTTTCAAAATTAGCGATTTGACATATTTTTCATCCATTTTATATCCATGTTTTGAGATTTTGAGAAACCAGCTTTATAAATCAATTTCTTAAAAGATATTTGTAAAACGAGTATTTCGATTGTTGATGAATTCTCATTGGAACTTAGATTCTTGTTTATTTTCTGTAGCAATTTATTTACTGCATCTTATTTCGATAGAGGAGCAATGAAACTTGAATATTGATAAGTTTGACTGTATGCTGGATTGATCCCGAATATTTTATCTTTGTGGTATTTTGTACTGATTAAATCTCAACATCTTTCTTGACAAATTTCATTATTTCATAATTAAGTTTCCTAATTGGACTTTGGATGCACACTGAATTTATTGCTAAAAACATTCTTATTGTTAATAATTTTCAAATGATTATTAATATTGCAACTCGTATTGTAAATATTGTACTTGTAAATTACACGCGCGAGTCATGCATTTGTATTGAATCTGTACTACAAATTATTACAGATAAAATATTGTAACATTGCAATTAGTGTATACTACCAACAAATCTAGATAAATAAAAAAGAAATGTTTACTAAAAATTTATTGCACATCAACAACTGAAAAAATTGAGATCTTTTAAGCCTATCTTTTCACTATCAATAAATCCATAGCATTTGTATGGACATATTGATGGATTGTTAACAGCATGCAGGTCTTTGTCTAATGTTCTCAAATGATCCAATAATATAATATTGAGATCTATTTTGGTCGCAATCCATATTCTCAATGGAATTATTTATGGTGTCTAATTGATTAGGTCTTTTAATAGAGCCGGATAGAGTTTACACATTTTTCCTGCATTTGTTTTTCTAAGAATAAATATAAAATATAGAAATAAAATAATCAAAATATACTATTTGAGGATAAATTTGAAATTTTTAAACTTCAAATTGAATACAAAAGTCACCATTTATATACACTTTTAATACATACCATCAGCCAATGAGAATCTTTCATGTATTTATGTAGTCTCATTGTAATTTTGATTTAAAAAGTTTTAAAATTCTACAATAACTGATTTAATATCTTCAACAAAGAATTATTAAGTCATTGTTTTTAAACCAAGAATAATTACTTTATCATTGTTAAATACATTAATTATAAAATACACAAATTATTATACTTTACTATATCAAAATTATAGAAACATTTATGGATTATAACGACAATATTGTAAATTAATAGTTGATATATATTCATTATATGAAGCCATATTACAATGAATTAATAAAATTTTGTCATAAAGTATATCAAAGTAATATATTTTATCTAACAACGTAATAAATGGGGCTAAATGAAAATGTAGGAATTTAACTTTTTTATCATTTTTAACCATCAAAAAAAGATGAAAGTTTCTAATTTTTTTTTGTTTTATGCATAAAATAAGAATTTAAATTAACTTATTGTCTTATTTTTAGATTATCGATCAAGTTTATTAAATAAAAAAACGTTTATTTTATATTTTCCTACCCTGGTTTAATGACAAGAAAAAAAGGAAGTTTTAATAAAAAAGAATCAAAAGTTCTCGAATATATCGAAAAGAGTTTAGGATTTCGATTTGTTCTTGTATCTTTCAATGAAGATAAATAAATAGTTTGTAATAATATTCTTATTACTAATAAATGTCTAAGTACTTTGTTTAAAATAATAAAAATATTGTAAGAAGTTAATAAAGTATTGCAATGAATTTCATCAAATTAAAACTGACTAATAAATTCTTTAAGCATTTTGTTACAAATTAATAAAATAATACAACAAAGTTTATCAAGTTGCATCAAAATAATAAAATATTGCAGCAACTTAATAAAATATATTAATAAATTTATAAATTATTTCAACAAAATAGTTAATAATAATAATAATAATAATAATAATAATAATAATAATAATAATAATAATAATCAATGTAAAAGGGTATATAATTTTTTTAAAAGTTAGCTATAATCATGTATGATGGATTATATAGATAAAACAATCTCAGAATAAATTCTGATATTAGGGAACAGTTATTCAATTGTCGCAACGGATGATATTAACAAAATATTTTAGTGGGAACAATGTGGTACAACAAATACACACATAACTTGAATAGAGTATTTTATGTGGTTAGTGAAGTTCAGATCGAGGAATGAATACGATTTTGTTAATCATGTACGAGTCATGGCTTTATATGTCCAAGTTATTTAAATACTTGATAAATATAATATTCAAGTAAATAAATCAAGAAACAAATATCATCAAATTGCTAAATGGTCTAGTGTACATTGATGACATCATAGACATTTTAAACATTTTAGTATCTGATGCAGAGATCCAACCAAATTCCATTGATTTCTAGCAGACTTTGAATAAAAACACTGCAATCGCCAAGAAACATGCTTTCAAAGGTGTAATTTACTCATTGTTGGATAAAAACATGAAATGATCACCTATTATTGTGGCATTCATGTTCATAAAACATATTTTAAATAATTCTGGATCAGATTATGAAAACTATTTTCAATGGCCAATACAAGTATATCATGTTTGTAAATAATAATAATAATCATTATATTTCAGATCATTCAAAGCGAAATAATTCCTTAGATCAAAAAAATGGACAATAGTAAAAATATTTAGATTTCGTTGAAAAACGACGAAATATTAACAAAATCAACGAAAAATTGAAAGAAATGTTCAAAACATTTTTATTGTTCTGTACTATTTATGCTATTAGAAATTTCTTTCCATAAATTAAATAATGCTTTTATGCGTTTTCATTTTCTTTACAAAATTATCTAAAATATGTTTTTGTCGATTAATTTTATTAACAATTGTGAAATGACATTTTTATTTAAATATGCTTTATCATGAATATCTAGTTATACATAGAAATTACATTTGGAATGCATTGTTAAGTCAATTATGGAATGCATGAAAATGAAATATTTTATCTAGATTATTTAATGTTTTTTATTTGAATTTTAAATATTTAGATATATTTGATTATTAATTCATCGTTTTTATTTGAGAATTAATTAACAGTTATCTACATAATTTCGGGTGTACATTTGATTGATGTTATGACCATCTTTTACACAAATTTAAAAATCATCAGTATTATTATTAATTAATATGATTCTGAATGATGTATAAGGTGTAATTAATTTGATGATTTTGAATGCTTTTTTAGTAAATATGCACAAGTATAGTCATTAAAATAGCTAATGCATAAATTTTCATTATTTTCAGTTATTTCTTTTGTTATCAAGTTAGATTTACACGAAGACTTGTATTATAAGAGTTTTTTATTCGGCTGAAACAGGTGTAAACTCCTTTTCTAAAAAAACACATTTTTTACGAAATAGGGAAAATTTTGCATCAGAAATTAATTTTCAATCTAAACTATTTTTACAGTAAAAATATTTATTTATTTCTAAAATTCAGTGAAAAATTCAGAATTATTTAGTTTTGAAGAAGAATTATAAAGAAACATAATTAATTCCATTGAGAATGGCGTAAATTGAACGGGAGCGACAAAAACTTGAAATTTCCATTTTAAATCAACATTTGTAGATTTTTACCAAAAAAATTAAATAGTTTTTATTTACAATATTCTATTTACTAATATGTTTTTGCGTATTATTTTTAGTTCTTGTTTATTTAAACTAGATTTTGAAAGGTGATAATAAAGAAATCTAGAGAATTTTCGCCTTTTAAAATGCGTGCACGGAATTTGTTATTTGTTTCCATGTAACATCTCCAGACTATTGTGGAACAGTGCTTCCTGAAACATTCATCTAGAATAAATACATTCTCCGTGGAGTCCGCCATCTTCATGTCATCTGGATACTCTTTGATATGGTCACTTAAACTGTTTAAACTTTTGTTATTAGTGTCAATAGTTATTTTTTTACATTCTAAATTACCAGAAAATTCATCAAATTTTAAATCTTACAAAATCACTAACACACCATTTGACGCACATAAACAAACTCCATTTTTTAACCAACTTTTGGAATTTAATTTTTTAAACAAACTTAATTTGAAATTAACCAGATACAAAGTGAGAGCATAAGTTTTGCCACCTTTATCGAGTGATGTATATATAATGGCTTTACTCATATCCAAGAGCATTGTTAGCTGCCTGGTTGTAATTTCCTCTCAGTCAGAACTTATTAATAAACTTTAATATTTGCTATCATTTGATATTTTAATTTATGTTTTAATGGAACTGTGTTTATTTTATTCTTTTGTTTTATTAAATTTTTATTAATTATCCATATTTATATAGATTATATTATTATTTATTATCTATTTTGGTATTGAATTAAATTTTTCTTTTAAAATGAATAAAATTTATTTTGTCAATACAATTACTGTACATTAAATTGTATGTTTTTTTATTTTTTTAAATAAAAAATATGAAAGTTTTTTATGGCGCTTTATAGTTCTTGGCACAGAGGATTCAAATTTCACAAGACACCTCTATAATATCTAAATTTGTCGGGAAATCCTGGTTCCCAGCAGATTAAATTATGAAAGGTTTATGTTATTTAAATAAAAATTCCTATAAATAAAAAATTGTTCAAAAATTAATATATTAATTAATTAATTCATAATAACATAAATAAATTTAAATATAAAGTTTATTGTTTATAGAAATCCAAAAAAAATAAGTGTTATTTCTCAAAATAATAAGCTTTATGGGTATCATATATAAAGAAATTTATTGAAAAATTAAATAAAACTTAATTAATTTTATTTAAATTGTTCTGCTTTATTTATTATTTTTAACTATTATTACTAATTTGTTACTAAATATACTTCCACGCAGTCATTATCTTTATAATTAAAATAATTAAATAATTACTATAATGTAATTAATGCAATTTTTATTTTAAATTTTTTATTTAGAGAAAAGAATTCTCAAAATTTGTTAATTTGTTAAGTGATATTTTTTCAATTTTGATTGATTTCAATGTAAAATAGATTTTCTGAAATACCTTTTTTGCTCTATCTAATTATAATAATTTTTAATTTCGTTTTTATGAGTAATATTAAATTAAATATTAAATTTTCGAATATAAAACCATTTCTAATAAAATTGAGCTTTTGAATATTATTTAATGCCATGTCATATTTGTTTCATATTTGTTTCAAATTTATTGGCTATCATTAGTAACATGTAAGAAACTTGATTAAAATTAGGATCAAATGTAGCAACTTTATGACGGGAAATTTTGACCATTTTGCCACCAGATAGTTTTAAAAAAATCAAAAATATTTAATTTCATTAAAAATATTAAATTTGAAATCAAAGTTTTAATACGAATTCCAGAAAATAGCAATCCAGAAAAATGAGATTTTAAAATTTTGATTTTGAACTAAACAATGTACATAAACCATTTTTTGGTACCACTTTGGCAAAGTCATTTCAAAAAGCCAATGTTAGGTTAAAAGTCAAAGATCAAAATCATTTTAAAGTCAAAAAAAGTTAAAAAATTGGCTTTAGGCCAAATTCTTAACAATAATAATATTAATTAAAAAAAAATAATATTATTATTATTATTATTTTTATTTATAAAAGACATTGTATTTTCTACAAAATTTTATTTAACTTGAAATCACTTGAAAAAAGCTGTGCCAAAAATTCGTGAATACCATAAATACATCTGATTCATAGTCAAATTTTGTAGAAAATACAATGTCTTTTATAAATGAAATTAAAAATAAATCAGAAGTGAAAAATAAAAATAGTCCTTCTAATATTATTATTATTATTATTATTATTATTATTATTATTATTATTATTATTATTATTATTATTATTATTATTATTATTATTATTATTATTATTATTATTATTATTATTATTATTATTATTATTATTATTATTATTATTATTATTATTATTATTATTATTATTATTATTATTATTATTATTATTATTATTATTATTATTATTATTATTATTATTATTATTATTATTATTATTATTATTATTATTATTATTATTATTATTATTATTATTATTATTATTATTATTATTATTATTATTATTATTATTATTATTATTATTATTATTATTATTATTATTATTATTATTATTCAACTTTAATTTCTTAAGATAATAAAAATTTTAAGTTTTGCTCTAATAAATGAATATTGAATAAATTCTAGTAAATGGATAATTAAATTTATTTACAAACAATATGGTTAATTTTTTTGTTTTTTTATTTTCAATAATTATAATACTAATTGTATTGACAGTAGAAACAGTAATTATAAACGAAGGTTTTTAATTAAATCAAAAAATGTATTTCCTTATATACTTTAAAACATTAAATGATCTTAATAAAACATGCATATATCATATCATAATTTATAATAATTATTTTTATATCATAATATTATACTCAAAGCATTATTAGTTTTTAAATAGATTAATTTTTTACTATATATATTAGAAATATATCCTCCAAAATATTTTAAAATATTTAAGTAACAAAAATTTTATTTTAAACATTTTATCTTCCGATTTCAAAGTATTTTGTTTATATTTTAATAAAATTATGCCACTACTTATGTAACAAAATTTATTTTTCATTTTTTATTTGACAAAACTCAGTAAATAGTTTAAATATTAAAACAATTTCATTTAGATTAGTATTTTAATTTTTTAGTCAGATCAACCTAAACAAATACTTGCTTAAATTTTCATGAATTGAAAAAAATAATTATTTTAACTTCTATAAAAACTTAAAATATAGCATTTGGTAAATAAATTTTTCATCATCAATTATCATAATTACTTGGCAGTCTTAATATTTAATGACTTTCTCAATTTTAGTCGGTTACGAAAAGTTTCATATGTAATTGAAAAACAAATTTTCATAAATTTTCTTCAAAAATGAACTCCTAGAAATTCAAAATAAAATTAATCAGATTTCAAATAGATTATATTCATTGGCAAATAAACTTTAAAATTCATTTTGTCTCTAAAATAAATATTTTTTTTTGATTTAATTTAAATAAAAAAATTCAAATAAAATATAAGATTAACCTCTCTTAGCCAATAATAGAAATAAATATAAATGGATATAAATAAAAAAAATTAATATAATTAAAATTATTCATGCAACAGAGTTATCAAGCTCCGAAGCATTGTTTATTTGGTTGAACAATGCATACAACTAGTAATATTGTATGGTTTTTCGATCTTATTAGTAACATTCACATTAAGTTATCTTTGCAATCAATTTAAAAATATTTTTTTAAAAGTTTTTGTTTAAATGAAGTCTATGCCAAGAGTTCAAAAAATATTTATAATTATAATTTATAATATCAACATATGTAAAAATATACAATTCATTATTTAATCATTATGCTGACTAAAATTTATTCATTTAAACAAAAATTTAATTATAATCTCTAAAATTACAATCTCTTTTTATTTGATATAGTTGTGTTTAAGACAATGTGTGTTTTAGTCAAAGGTCATGTTAATTAAAATTTATGTAAAGTGAAAAAAAAATAGTTTCATCTCTTGTAGCCTTGCAAAATAATTTCAACAAAAAAAAATTCAACTTCATTTAAACAAAACATTTAAAAAATTATCTTTTAATTGATTGCGAATATTACTAAATTGGTTGCGAATGTTACTAAGAAGATCGAAAAATCGTATATTTTGCCATAAGTTCAATATAGTTAATGACTATAAATAACCTTTTCAGTTGACATGTTGTTTTAATTGTAAGTGATATTCATTATATAAAATAAAACAAGATAATATATAACTGTTGGATATACAAATTCATAATAAACCCAGAATTTTCGAAAAAAAAGGATGGACTAAACAAACAAGCAAAAGGAAAAAAATCAATAACTAAGTTTATATTATAGAATCATACAAACTTACATGTGTGTTCAATCTTGCAATGAATAAACTTATTTATTACAGAAAATAGTTAAGTGCTGTGTATTGGCATCTTCTAAAAACATGATCGGTTAAAAATATTTTTTTACGTATAGTCTATTTACTACTTAATTATTTCTAAAAGGTTTTTACGTTATAAAACAGTTTATTTTAGATTGTTTTAAGATCCATCTTCGTCTTCTAGTATACATGTCGACGATTAGATCCCTGGCTTAATAGTTTGTACAGTTTATTCTTATTAATATATTTTCATTATTTTCAAGAATTTTGTTAATTTCATTTGTGTATTTAAAATTATTATGGAAAAATTTAAATTTAAATTTCATTTATATAAGCAATATAAATCTGAATTAATATTTTCTAAATAATAAATTATGAATTAAATATTTTATATCTTCCTTTAATCTTTCTTTCTTTAGGCATTTCATTTTTTTCATTACGACTATAGATCAAAGACTTTTACTTTCCTATGTGACATAATTCTTTTTATTTATAGTGAAAATAAATTAAATAACAAATTAATAAATCAGTTATGAATTAATTTTTACTAATTAATTTTGTCAAATGCATATATTTTCACATTTTTATGAATGAAAAATTAATTGTTTTAACTAAATCTATTTCACAAATCTATTGTACAAACTAATAAGACCACGTAAAAGACTCTTAAAAAATGATTAATTATTTTACTTTGGAAATCAAATCAACTTTTATTTTTTTAAATTAATTTTTACTTCATTTTGTTTATCGAAGAAAATTAAAAATTTTTTACAATAGATCATTAAAAATTTTCAAAGTTCCTTAAATGTTTTTGAACCAATGCAATGCTATTTGACTGTAATTTGATAATTTCACTAAGATGCAAATGATTTTTTTGATTTAATTGCATTTTCTTTTTTTTGGTTTTTTAAGAAATTTATTATAAAAATTAAAAATTTTTGAGCATTCAATGAATTGCATGTTTTTTTCAAAATTAGTTTCATTTAGTATTCTGACAAATTTAAAAATTGCTTTGAAATTAAATCATTTACACGCAAATATTATAAATAAAAATATAAAATATAAAATATAAATAAAATTCATAATATAAATAATTAAATAAATAAGGCTATGATAATATTACAGGGAAGTGTTATTCAAACTTACGTTTTACGAATTATATAGACAGCCTTTCTGTCAGTATCAAGTAGAACAATAAAATCTATGAATATTATCGATTATTCAAATATTTAATACAAATTTTAATAATTTTTAAAAATAATATTTTTTTTGAATTTCGAGTATAATTTCAATTTTTGCACTATTTTAAAATATCAATATTAAAAATAATTTTTAATTTAATTTTTAAAAAGAAATTTTAAAATAAAACTTTCAAATTATACAACTTATAAATTTAATACAACTGGAAAAACAACCAAAAAATTCATATGTCCACAATTTACAAACCAAAACTATAAAAAATAAAGTTCACAGGTATTTTGCCCCATAATCTTTGGATCCATTGAACTTATGAACAAGACTTTAAATGTAACAAGTTCCCAATCATTATTAATAAAACGTTAATAACAGTTTTAAAAGAAAATAGGCATGTCTTAATTTAAAAGTCTATTTTGTTTGAATGATACTTTCTTGTATTTTATATATTACTTGTAAATAATGTTCAACAATGGACTTCTTGATGTGTAGCTGATAAAAGTTCTGATTCCATTTGTTGCTTTTCATTGTATGACAGTATTAATAGGAGTCAAATCCTCCAGAAATATCTTGAAATTCCTCATTTCTTGAAAAACTTTGAAATTTTCCTTGATATTCTCTCGTAAACGATTCCTACTATTAACAAAAAAGATCTAGTGTAAATATGATCGGGAATTTAGTATTTACGGCTCTAAGTATTTTTTTTACTTAAAATAAAACGTTAATATTGCATAAATAAATTTGAAAAACGTTGAATGATTTTCTTGTTTTAAGTTAACTAATTTGATATTTTTATTTTACAACTTTCTTTAACAAACTGTTTTGTTTAAATTAATATTTTAAAATTATGAAATTATTTCAAAACTGAAATAAAATTTTTATTAATTATTTTTTAAAAAATATTTATTTTGAAAATAGTCAATGTTAAGAAGAGACACAAGTGTACAATATTTATACTCACGACAAATCTCCAAAACACTCTTTTATTGCTTTTTGTTGAGTTACATCTAAAAAGGTGTTTATTGGTTTGCTAATTATTGATACTGAATACATTCACACACAAACATAACAACATTCAAACACAATAATCAAACATCTGATCTTAAAATTACAATTTTTGACTTATTATTACTTAATAAGTTAATTTAATTAACTATCCGATATTTTCTAATTATCCTCCCTTGCAACCCTCTCCCTTTATAAAAACCTTGAACCATTCCACGTTTCGAATAATTTCATTTTCTTTTATATCTCTCAGTTTATAGCTGCTTGCATGAATTTATTCTATAATTTTATACGGTTCTTAATAACAATAATTCATCTTTGTTGTATTTTCTCGCTTTACTTATTAATGATTTACATTTCTAGAAGTTTTATATTGATTATTTATTTTATTAAATTTAAAAATTAAATAATATTTTTGTAAATGTTTAAAGTTTTCATTTTGGAATGAAGGTGGAATTTGAAAACGATGAAACCAAAATACTTGATATAACAAATCGTCTTTTTTCAATGTCTAGTACTTCTCTGGAAGATTTTTAAAGAATTTAAATGAAAAGATTGTTTAGCGAATAGAATTAGGAAGTTTTTGGCAATTAAATCGAATATTGATAGTAAATTTCCAAATAAAAAATTATTTCCAATATATCTAGGCTATCGGACAGTCTTATTCTGACACCTAAATGATTATTAGGTGAAATGACAATAATTAATGTGCAAATTAAAGATATACAGCGTTTTGTATGTATTGAAATTTAATCAAATCAAGAAAGATAGAGAAAAACCAACAAAATATTTACCATACATATCGAAATTGGTAAATGACTCTAATGATATCTCAACCTTTGAGAAAAGCCCGAGTTTTTTTATTTTAACCACTCTGAACACAGTTATTGCGAATTCTTGCCCGGAGCATTTTCGTGCATTTTTTGACGAAAGAAGTATAGGGTTCCTAATTAAAATTTGAAGACGAATAAAAAAACTTTAAAATGATTTGTTTGAATTGATCGCGTATAATATTTAAGAAACATGAAGCTGACACATAATAATTAATAGAATAAAGTTATAAATAGAAATAATTAATTAAAAAGGTGCCCCATTTGGATCGATGACAAACGATGTGTACTGACAAGAATGTACTGTCTTTCTGAATGTAAAAGTTTTAAGAAATCCACCCCATCAATTGTTTTTTTGTTGATGAATTATGTTATTCATAGTCAATAAATATGTTTTTATTTGTTAGTTTTCTTTTTTGAAGCAAAGATCAAAGCTAATTTTTCCAGAATATTTATTATATACTAACAGTTTTCTATTTTAATAAGTTATATTTTTCTTCACCTTTAAACTGTTTTATTTTACGATTTTATTGATCTACAGTAGACAAACATAATGAATATAAATAAAAAAAACATCAAATAATCATGTGGTTTAAAACAAAAAAAAATCAATTCAAAAATACAGTTATAAATATTTAATAATTTGTATTTATTATTATTAAGATTTAAGGGAAAAATTAATAAATTAATTGATAAAACAAATCTCTGTAAATTCCTTGAAAGGAAATCAATTGTCTAATTAATAGATTTGTGACTGCGTCGAAATCATTGATCAAAGTTAATTTTTAGCAACATCGAAAATTCTCCCATGATAGCCAGTCACAGAGAAAGTCAATAAAATCAGACAAAAGTATTTGGAGTCAAGCGATTTTATCTTTGAAGAAAAAGGTCAGTAAATATTTGTTTCTGAATTTCATCTTTCATGATTAATGATTTAAAATTATTCCAAAAATTGATTTTCAATTCACCAAATGAGATCATTAATATCGGTTGAGTTGATCTTAAATTGTTTCGATAGATTCATTCAACCGTGTCATTTGAAAAAGTAGAATGTGATTGTAAATATTTTTTTTTAAAATAGTAAGATTAATATAAATTTTAATTAGATACACCAAGCCACGTTGAGACAAATCACCTATAATACACCAGCTGTCACTGAGATAAATCACCTATAATATAAAAGAAAATCAATAAATTTATAGCATATAAACACACCAACTCACATTGAGGTTTGTTTGTAAAATCGTCAATGAGACAAACCCTACACTATAGAGACACAAAAAGTGAGAGAGAAAATAAAATAATGCACATTAACTCAACCTATAATAAAACATGCATGCTAACTTTTAACATGTAGCCATCCGAAGTTGAAAAAATTCCTATAATAAATAATTTTATAGACATTTTTGAGATAATTTTAGAAAGAAAAATGGCGGAAAAAATTTTTAATTTAAATTTTGAGGTTTTTGCTAGGAAATTTCGAGTAAATGAGGATGTATCTTCATAAGATTTACCCTTAAAACTAAAATTAATCTAATATTTCAGATATATCTGTAGAAAAAAGCAAAACCTGAAATCCGAAAAAAAGCATAAATTTTAAAATTATTTTTGTAAGTTTTAAAAAATAATCATAAACCAAATTATTTTGTGTACATAATCGATGATTTTTTACAAAATAATTATAAAAAATATAATTATTTAATGCACATAATAATTTTTATAAGTTCCAAAATAATTTAACTCACATTTTTTGAATAATAATATCCGAAAAAAATACATATTTTTGGAGAATAGTTATTGTTACTAATTTTCCTAAATATTATTTATAATAATATATATGAAATAGTTGATCAAAGTTATATTTAAGAGCTTGAATTATGATCATATTTCCTTATGAAATCATAATTCAACTCTTAAAATTTAACTTTTAGTTATATAACAATATAAAAAACAACTTACTTAGCAGCCATTTAAAAAATGGCTGAAATCCATTCACAAAAAATAAATTCCGCTAAGTTGATTTATGTATCAACTTGAATTATAGCGGAATTTATCTCAGTGACAGCTGATGTATATAACAAAAATCAATAAATTCAAGCATATAAACACACCAACTCACCTTGAGGTTGTTTGAAAAATAGTCACTGGCACAAACCCTACACTATAGAAAATCAAAAAGTGATAGAGAAATAAAATAATGCACATTAACACAATCCCTAATAAAACATACATGCAAACTTTTAACATGTAGCCATTAGAAGTTGAAAAACCCCTATAATAAATTAATTTATAGACATTTTTGAGATATTTTTAGAAAATAAAATGGCGGAAAAAATTTTTAATTTAAATTTTTAGGATTTTGCTAGGAAATTTCGAGTAAATGAAAATGTATTTTCATAAGATTTACCCTTAAAACTAAAATTAATTTAACATTTCAGACATTTCTGTCGAAAAAAATCAAGACCTGAAATCCGAAAAAAAGCATAAATTGTAAATTATATTAGTAAGTTTTAAAAAATAATCATAAACCTAATTATTTTTTTGTACATATTCAAAGATTTTTTTCAAAAGATGCATAAAAAATATAATTATTTAATACAATTAATAATTTTTATAACTTCAAAAATAATTTAACTCACTTTTTTGAATAATTTTCGATAAATAAGTTATCATAAAATAAATCATCTCCTGAATATTCGTAATCATTATTAATTATAATATACATGAGCTTGTTGATCAAAATTTATAATTATAAGTTTGAATAATGATTTAATTTTCTTGTAAAATCATAATTCAACTCTTAAAATTTTATAACTCTAAGCTTATAACTTTAAAAATAACTTACTTTGCAGCCATTTCAGAAATGGCTGAAATCCATTAAATTTTCTGAAAAAATAAATTCCAATAAGTTGATTTATGTTTCAACTTGTATTATAGCGGAATTTATCTGAACTTTGCTTGGTGTTGTGCTTTAATTGTCTAATTCAAATAATAATAGAATCCAATTAGTATTATTAATTTTATTATTATTATTATTATTATTATTATTATTATTATTATTGTTATTATTATTATGATTATTATTATTATGATTATTATTATTATTATTATTATTATTATTATTATTATTATTATTATTATTATTATTATTATTATTATTATTATTATTATTATTATTATTATTATTATTATTATTATAGATTTTAAAATTTATTTTCTTTAGAGAGCAATATTTTTTGGAAAGCGGTCAAAAACAAGAAGTACTGAAAGTAAGGATATATCTTTTCTAAAAATAAATAAATTAATTAATAGCATTATATAATTATTAATCAAAAATCAATACACTTTTTTTTTGCTATTTTACTTTCCATATTCTTTAATAGAAATTCTTTTGATATTGTACTTTTAATTTATTAAACTAAAAGAAATGCAACATTATTATTTTCATAGCAATTTTCTTAGATCAAAATTGTTTGATTTGATGATTTTCTTTTTGACATTTTAGATATCTATTCATTTCAGTATGTATTTTAATATGTATTTTAATACTTTAAAATTCAGTTTTCTTGATACGCTCACTATTATACTGTATTTTGTTTAGCAAGATTCAAGGAATGTTTTAGAATTATATTTTTCCAAAATCAAATCACATTTAATGTCAAATCAAGAAATACAGTAATTACTAATTAAATAAAACAGGTCAACTAATTAATTCAGTGAAATATTTTCTGAGAACAAAATTTTATTTTCATTTTTTTGATTTTAAAGAAATGTGGATAAATGGTGTGAAAAAAATCTGTTTCGATTGTAATAGAAATTAAAAGGATATTTATGAAAAAATAAAAAAATCATTGTAAAAATGTTTACTCAAAGTCTTTTTGACAATAATAGAAATTCAGTTATTTCGTTTAAATATACATTTAAAATATTTGTTTAAATTTTAAAATTTATTTGAAAAATTTTAACTAATTGAACATTTATTTAATGAAAATTTTCGTTTGAATTGTTAAAATAGTAATAAATTTTATTTTTGACTAAATTTATGTCTGAAAATATCTGATCAAAAAATAAGATGTTATCTGATTTTGAATAAATTTTTAATTTAATTTAAAATATTTAATATTATTTTTATAAATTAATATTTTAAAATTGTTATTTTTTATCATAAATATATATAATATAATGCATTATTTCAAATAAGATTTCATTTCAAATAAAATTGTAAATAGTCTCTATATTAAAATAATAAAAATTTAAACAAAGTCCAAATTAATAAAAAGAAAACAAATAGTCATTTTTGAATTTTCTAATAATGCTTTCTTATCAATATTGATGGTAAAAAATAATAAAACATTAGTGAATAGAGTCTATTAATATTTCTATCATATCTAGTACGTACCTAATTCCTTGAAAGAATATGACCTAGATTAGAATTGGGTAATCAGAAAACCTAGAAATTGTTATTTTGTTAAACATTTGTTTATTTTAGACAACTTTTGTGACTAGAATTTCTAGAAACATGTTTGCAGCCCTCGGCACAAAAACATTGCATATCAATATTACATTAAAAATCAAATTTTATTTGCATCTGTTAGTATTTCCCGGCAAAACATCTAAGTAAAGGAATAACACTATGGCTTCCAATGGCACTTAACACATTGCATTTAGTCAGTGTACTTAAACGCATTTTAAATGAAATATTTCTATGGCATACACTCTAGAGTCTAGAGTGTATTTCATTGAACTTATAAAAAATGACATCAAAGTGAGTTTTTATGTTTCTATATTATAACGTTGTTGATTTTTTCTTATATTATAAAAAAGTATATCTCAGTGCAGGTAAGTAGACATTATCCGTTCGATACATTCATTTATTACAAAAGAAAGGGTGAAAATGAAAAAAAAATCTTATCATTTTTTATCCTTTTCAACTTCACATTTAATCTGTTTTCCTTTACTTTCGTTTAGTTTTCGAATATGGATCATTATTTTTTATTTAACATAAATTTTTAGTGCTACCTTTTTCAAATATTATTTTTAAAATTATTTTTCTGTAATTTCATTCCGAATTTATTTTTTTATTTACATATTCAATAGACAAAAAATCTATACAATAAAACAGAAAATACACGTGTATGCTTGTGACGTTACATTTGCATATCGTTTTGACTGCCATTTCTAAGCTAACAGTGCTATTATCAAAGTTTAACGTTTGCATTCGCAATCACAATCAATTAATCAAAATGACTACTAAAAATAATGTAAATGACTAAAAATAAGTCTGTCTACATTGATAGAATTAAATTCGAATTAGTAAATAAAGTAATTTATTTTTTGTCTGCCTCTATAGTTGTCTGTAAATTATGAGTGCCAATGTATCTAATTTTTTAAAATCTTTGTTTTAATTAATTATTTTAAAAAACTTTCATCCCATTTTTCTTGTAGTTTTATAAATTTAATTGAAAATAGCAGAAACTCGATTTCACCTCATTTTTCAAATGTTAAATATATATATTTTTAAATATATTATTTTAATAATGACTTAAATAATCTCTAAAAAAATACTTTTATAGTTTTATTTATCTTCATTTTGTTTATGATTATAGATGATTGAAAGGAAAATATATTTTACTAATAGAAATATGTTTATGCCATATAAATCTTTCATTTAAAATGCGTTTAAGTACAATGATTAACCACTTGCGCTGTGATTTAATTTTCGGTAGCTGGGCTGCGCTCTACTATATATGTAATGTATCGTATAAGTTCGAATAATGACGTTACGTCTGTCAGCCGACGTTGCACACACGTCGTTTTTGTTTTTACGACAAATGCTACCGATGTGGTATACATGTCACTTGCGGTTTTGAAAAAAATCATCAAGGCTTGCCTGGCACGTCAATATAGCGCAAGTGGTTAAATGTAATGTGTTGAGTGTTATTGGAAGCCATGGTGGTATCATTTTACTTAGAAGTTTTGTCTGGGAAATATTAACAGCTGCAAAAAAAACTTGATTTGTAATGCAATATTTATATGCAATGTTTTTTTTTCCGAGAGCCTCATAAACTTTGATTTTTTTAGGGGTCTCATGATGATTTTGTAGAAATTCTAGTCACAAAATTTGTCTAAAATAAACGATTTTTTACTGATTGCCCACTTCTGATCTGATATTCTTTCAAGGAATAAGTTACGCATTCCCTGTTGTATTTTGTCAGCATTTTCTGAAATTATATCAAAAACATCCTTATTATAATTTTTATAATAAATATCATACTTCTTGAAAACGATGGTAATAGTTTCATAAGCTTGTTTCTTTCTCACATCAATCACCTTTCTCAAGTCGCATCAAATGGAACATCAGGAACTGTATTAAGTTACAGCTTAAAATGCTGATATCCCAACTAATTTGAATTTAACTAAAATTCGTTAGGAAGTAGGAGACGAAAATGGGAACTTTTACTTGATTAATTTAATTTTTTATCCAAACCAAAACTAAATGTTGCCGTTCAAGTCAAATTTTAAAATGTATAAAAATTAAATTAATATATATTTTGAATTATAAATTTAATATATTTTTCATAGTCATACTTTGTTTTAATTGTAAGTCGTTTAGTTAAGAAAATCTTAAGCAAATGGCATTCATTAAAACAAATATTTAATCAATAATTGTAAAGAATGTCTGTGAAAATCTAGAAAGCAAAGGAAAATGGGAAAACTGTTTAACATATTTCTTCTTGTACAATTGTAATGCAAATTTAAACTTAGTTATGTCGGATAAAGTTGAACAGTAATTGTTTATAGTAAGGGCAGAAAATGGAAAAGAAATTTGTTGAAAAGCATACTGAATTCAATAAATATTTAGAGAATTAAACATTTTAGTGAGTAAATCACTCAAGTTTTTATATAACAATTATTTTCCAAAATTCAGTAACGTTAAAACCATATTAAAATTACAAAATGTAACAATCAGGCATTTAACTTATATTAAATATTTCGTAAACTGACAATTATTTTATCACAAATTATAGACTAACTTTGTATTTTGATAAAAAAAATAGCTACAGAAAATTAGAAATAGAATTTGTTTTTATATTATTTTTATTATTATTTCTTTAAGCTTAAGTGAACAAAATTTGAATTAAATTAATTCGTCATATAAGTGTTATTATATTCTTGACAACTCTCGCTTATAATAAGCAACAAATGTGTACAGTACTCGATGCAAGTACACTTACTCATTTGTGTTATGAAATTAGAACCGCATGAAATTTAAACAAAAAATCGGGTATTAAACCGACTCTGAGATATCTAAACCTTAACTTACTTATAGCTTGCACAAAATGGACCTCAGATAACTTCACATAGGTTTAGTACAAATAAATAATAGTATAAATCATAAATTCTTTTTCATAAATTCTTTTTTAAAAATCATTTTATAAAAACATCCAAAATATTTTGAGACATAAAATTATAATAATAATTAATTATTCAAAATCATTTATTTAGTTGAAAAACTAAATACACTTAAAAAATAGTATGCTTCTGCAAATAAAGTTAAATAAAAATATAATAACAATTTTAATAAATTTTAATATAAATAAAATACCAAAATTCACAAATTGAATTTAAAAATATTTGGTTTAATATAAATAATAAAAATAAAAATAAATTTCAATATTTGTTGATACCTAAAATAAATTCTAAATGCTCATGCTTTTGAAATGACTTATTTAAACAATGCATTTTTATAATATGTTATTTGAGTTGGAATGATCATTTGCCTTTAAAGTTCACGCAGAATGGAAATTTGCATATATAACATACACATAATACATGATATCTATTTAAAAAATTTATTATATAAATTCACAATATTATATAATACATAATTTCATTTTAAATGAAAATAAAATATTTTGAAGCGCATAACAGCAAAACATATCTACATAGATCTATAAAATAATAAAAATTTTTTTGACACATTTTTGTGAATGAATAAACATAAACAGCAAAAAAAATTATTTTCAAAAAATATCAGAATTAAATTTTAAATGAAAACTAACGAAGAATTTAAATAAAAAATGTATAAAATAAATCTGAAAATTATACAAAGAAAATTATAATTATTTATCTGTCATTCCTATTCTTAGGTTTTTCGTTATAATTTTTTATATTAAAAATGCAGATAAAATTCTAAATTATAAAAAAAATCAAAAAAATATTTTATCTAGTAAATTTGTCAAAAATAATTGAGAGTTGTAAAATGCAAAAACAATTTATATTTGCATAGAATTTAAAATTTATAAATTTTTAAAATAGAAAAAAATAAATTAAATGTTCTTTTATATGTAATTATCTTAATTTGATATGTTTAATTAATAACACGATACATTAAAACAAAAGATTTCTAATATTCATCTAGCGGTCGAATTAATATAATTTATCTCTCTTAGAAATCTAACTTTGACTGCTTTTGTTTCATTAATTATTTATTTAGACAATTACAATAATTCACAGAACATTGTTCCTTTATATCCATTTGATTTGCTTGACTTTATCTTTTCAATCTTTCTGAGAAAATGTTACTTTTATTAATTATTTACGCATTAACCATAATGTGAGCTAAATAATGAACACTTATTGTTTTCTTTTTGTTTTATATAATAATAAATTTGTTATCCTAAATTGGTAAATATCGAAGGTATCAAAAATTTCAAAAACAAATCTACATTTTAAAATTTCTAAAAAAATCAATAATTTTAAAAAATTAAATAATTTAAAGAAAATATGCAATTATTTGATTTTAAAGCATTTCAAAAAATGTCAATGAGACAGTTTTGGACAAAGAATTCTAAACAGAAATTCATAAAATATGAATGATACTTAATTTATTTTAAACAAAAAATTCTAATTTTGCTACTATATAAGATTATTAAAAAGGATTTTAAGTATTTAAAATTTGAGTAGGTCTTTAGAGTTTATTTTATTAAAGATATCAAAAATTTCCAGAACGTTGTAAAATATGCTGACTAATTTATGAGTAAATTAAATGTTCTAAAATCCAATAAATAATATTTTATTTAAGTTTCAATACATATAATTTTGATAATTGACATTTTGTATTACACAACTATATTTTATATGTATTCTTATCTATATTCTTTAAGACCCTCAGTAAACAAAAATAATAATAATTTTTTTTCGTTTAACTCCACCTTTAAAAGACAAACATTGTGGGCAGAAAGTTAGTTAAATGTTATATTTTTAATTAAATTTACATTTGTTAACAGGTTTTAAAAAACAATTTTTATTTTTTAGTGTTAATAATATTTCCATTTGTATTAAACTGTCGTATTTATAAAGTACAGTTTTATTTATCACAATTTTATTGATTTTAAGGTGCTTCAAAAATGTTTTCATTCACAATTAATTTCGGCATATGTTTTTAATTAAAGTCACTTTCTCCTAGTTAATTTTTGTTATTAATTTCTAAATACTTATAAACGTTTAACTTCAAAAATACTATTTCATCTATAAGTTTATTTTTTCGATGCATTTTTTCAGCATTTCTAATGATTTCTGCTAATCCATTATTATTTTTCTGAATAAATTATAATTTACATTGATCCTTATCTGAAATAAAACGCTTAAAATATTCTTA
The DNA here is from genome assembly GCA_022537955.1 of Schmidtea mediterranea. Taxonomy (NCBI): domain Eukaryota; kingdom Metazoa; phylum Platyhelminthes; order Tricladida; family Dugesiidae; genus Schmidtea; species Schmidtea mediterranea. The sequence continues at coordinate 101,438,219 of CM039681.1, forward strand.
AATAACATATTTTTATTTTTATGTGTATATATTTTATTATACGGTTGTTGTGTGTATTTGATGCGAGTCTATATTTTATTTTCTCATTCAAATTAATTTTCTGCTCTTCTATAGTAAATTCACTTAATTTATGTCAGTGATTATAATATTTGTCGTTATCGCAAGCAGATGTATATTTTCTTTCTATATATATATTAATTATTTCTTATGGAAGACCTTAATTTTTGGTTATAATTTATGAAAGCTTGATGTATACTAAAAAATTAAATATTAAAAAATCAAATAAAAAATCAAATATTTTCAATTACATTTGAAGATTTTCAATATCCATGCCAATAAACAAATTCAAAATGAAACTTTCTTCCATGTTTAAAAGCAGAAAAAATTGAAAGTAATGAGATCATCATCACGAAATAAAAATTAATTAATTGTTAATTTATTTCTTGTTACTGCTCATGCCTTCATTTTCTATATCGTGACTACTTCGTATCACTGAAATTGAAATCCTTTTAATTTGTACAGGAAAGATAGTTATTTTAATCATTAAAAATTTTTTGGCCTGTATTAATACTGTTGGGGTATTACGAAAAAAGCACAGTAAAATCAATAAAACACCAAAATGATAAAAGTGCAACATTAATTAAAAAATTTACAAAAATTCGAAAGTAGTATTGATCGGGGGAAATTGGTATGGCTGAACGCCAAATTCAGAGACGAGTCCAGAAATAATAATAAAAATTTAGTGAGGGGTCTCTAGAAAATAATATAAGACAAAAAAAGAAATTAATTAAAAATAATTAATTACTAATGGGAAGCCCGAGTCAATGAGGAAAATCCGAGAGATGAGGAAAACCCGGCGTGTAGACAGAATAATATAAAAGGGTAAATTGGCCTAAAAAATATTAAATGGGCGCCACTGATCTATGGAGAGGTAATTATTTCCTAACTTGTAATTTAGTAATGGAGCAAACGTTGTTGACAAATGTCGGCTAAGGTGGTCTGTGGGAAGTAATTATTTTTAATAATTTAATAATGTAGCAAATGTTGTTGACAATCGCCTGAAAACAGTCTGAGGAGGAGTATAAAAGGAAAAGGGAAAAACACGAAATGACCAATGGTCGAAGCAAACGAGTAGTGTAGTCAGGTCATTAGAAGAATCTAAACCCAAGTAAAGTCAAAGTTATCTATCAAAAAGGGTGATTGTCTATTGATAACCTACCTTAAGATAATCAAATTTATACGGTGGTTGAAGGGTGCAAATAAATCAGTGAAATTGTGATTACAAAACATTGAAATAAATCGGATTGAGTTGTAACTGTGATAAATTGCAAATAAAATTATTCTGTGTTGGGCTTGCTTATTTGATTCGAAAAGGACACGAGGAGTCAGAGGGAACCGGCTTTCAATAATAATAACCCAACAATACACATTTAAACAAAAAAATTTCATTCACTTATAAAACTCAACAGTTGTCTGTTTTTTAAAAATAATTTAATTTTACTTTTAAAGTGAAATGACATTTGTGTCAAAAGTTCATAAGAAAATATTGCCGCTTAAATAGTAAATCGGAAATTAAAGAAAATGGTTTCTAAGGAGGGATGATTATTAAAACAATAAATAGATTTTATATGTGAAAAACGTTTTGATCACTAAACAAAATCTTAAAATCTTTTAAAAAATTAAAAGACTTGAGATTTATGAAACAATAAATCTTTATTTTTTTATTTTTTACAAAAGTTATATTATCTAAACTTGTATTTTACTTATTTGACGGGTCAAAAGAAATCTTCAGTTGTCATCTATTTGTGTTATGTATAAAATAAGGCTAATATTAGTTATAGCTTTATTTTATACAATGAAAGTTAGTAGATATTATCTCCCAACGTCTTCTCTGGTTTCAGAAACGTTTTGTTGTAAATGTCCAATAGAGTTTTCAATAGGGGGGTATTTCTGGCTAATATTTTTTCAGGTCAAAATGATCTAGGGGGTTTGTAGGTAACAGGGTTTTTAGGTCAAAGCTAAGTAAGAGGGTGTGTGTTGCTCTTATCAAAATGAAATAAATTCCATACCGCTATAAGAACCCTGTGCTGCAAAGGGGTAATGGTTTTTCACAATCAATCTGACACTATAGTGAGAGGTTATTTAAGGCTCCCTTAAAAACATTATAAGCCAAAGTGAACTATATCGTATACCACTAAAAGATCATTAATTAGTATAGATGAATATCTAAAGAATTTTACAAAAAACATTGAAAATATTTAGGAAAACCGAGAACCCAAGAAAATGAATCTCAAGAATAATGTTTTTAAGAAAGAAGATAAAGTTATGTTCCGGACAGAACGGAATGGATTACTATAATCGAGTAATTAATACGATGTCAACCGACAATCTAAGGTGTAATTATAAAGAGATACCCTAGATAGAGTAAGGAAAAAACAATTCAGATACCGAGAATGATTTTCGTCGAAAGAGGAATGAGAAAAATATGAGAAAATATGAGAAAAAAGCAGATTTTAATTGTAATAATAAAAACTATTAATTTAGAAGTTTTCTTTTAGTTTTATATAGTTTGGTTAGTGTTTAAAAGCACTAATCAACACAACTTAGATTCAAGCTTTTATACTTTAATATAATTAACCTAAATGCTTTCTTTAATTTTACTTTACTATTTTTCGTTTTAGTGTACGAAATATTCCTTAAACGCTTACTATCAATTACAAATAAATTTCATATTGTCCTCATAAACAATGTCCTCAATACCCCAATACAACCTAATCTATTAAAGTCTTTCAAAGTTACTTAAAGGTTTTTGAACCAATGCACTGCTGTTTGTCTGAAATTTGATAATTTCACTCAGTTACAAATGATTTTTTTTATTTAATTACATTTTCTTTTTTTTTTAATTTTCTAAGAATTTTTTTAAAATTTAAAATTTTTGAGCATTCAATGAATGACATGCTTTTTTCAAAATTAGTTTCATTTAGTATTCTGACAAATTTAAAAATTGATTTGAAATTAAATCATTTACACGCAAATATTATAAATAAAAATATAAAATATAAAATATAAATAAAATTCATAATATAAATAATTAAATAAATAAGGCTATGATAATATTACAGGGAAGTGTTATTCAAACTTACGTTTTACGAATTATATAGACAGCCTTTCTGTCAGTATCAAGTAGAACAATAAAATTTATGAATATTATCGATTATTCAAATATTTATTAATTTTTAAAAATTATATTTCTTTTTAAAATTTCTAGTATAATTTAAATGAATTTTTTGATTTTCGCACTATTTTAAAATATTATATTAAAAATAATTTTTAATTTAATTTTTAAAAAGAAATTTTAAAATCAAAATTTCAAATTATACAACTTATAAATTTAATACAACTGGAAAAACAACCAAAAAATTCATATGTCCACAATTTACAAACCAAAACTATAAAAAATAAAGTTCACAGGTATTTTGCCCCATAATCTTTGGATCCATTGAACTTATGAACAAGACTTTAAATGTAACAAGTTCCCAATCATTATTAATAAAACGTTAATAACAGTTTTAAAAGAAAATAGGCATGTCTTAATTTAAAAGTCTATTTTGTTTGAATGATACTTTCTTGTATTTTATATATTACTTGTAAATAATGTTCAACAATGGACTTATGTGACAGTATTAATAGGAGTCAAATCCTCCAGAAATATCTTGAAATTCCTCATTTCTTGAGAAACTTTGAAATTTTCCTTGATATTCTCTCGTAAACGATTCCTACTATTAACAAAAAAGATCTAGTGTAAATATGATCGGGAATTAAATTACTTAATTACTTAAAATCAACCGTTAATAATGCATCACTAAGTGCTGATTTTGTTTATTCTACTGTAAAGTATTGCATTATCGAAATTGGTAAGCAAACATTCAAACAATAAAATGAAGTCACCAAAAATAGTAAAAATATCAAAAAATTCTTTTTTAAAATTCATAAAACTGTATAAAACATTTTTGAGTTATTGAAAAATAATTCTCATGGATAATAATTTCATTAATTGAAAACTAAATTTTTGAAGAAATAAAATAAAAATTATAATAATTTTTATTAATAATTATTTTTTTTTCTAATAAAAGACAAAACTTTAAAAAATAAAAATAATACAGTAGGTTCTAGATAAGTATCACTAGGAGTGAATAGTTATTAAATAAGTGGGTTTTTTTATTAAGTGTGATACCTATGAAGACTAACGTTGTTCATATAAGTTACAAAATTTGTTTATTAATAAGCTCGGGTTAAATATGTTCGGATATATTTTTTATCAATTTACATGTAATAGGTGTAATTTCACATATATATGAGACTTCCTGCAATTTCTGTCGACCGAAAGGATTGATCAATATTAGTGAACACAGTATGAATAAAATAAACATTTCTGATATCAATATCTTATTAATTTTTTTACAATTATTTGAAATGTATTATATAAAAAGTGTTGTTGATAAAGATATTGAATCCAAAAATTATTGTGCAAATTCTAAAATTTTGAATGCCTTTAAAATAGTTTAGTTGGTAAATTTGAGATACGCTGAATTATTTATTTGTCGTTTTAAATTAACATTTTAAAATTATAAAATTAAATAAAAACTGAAATAAAATTAATATAAATTGTTTTAAAATAGTCAATGTTAATAAGATACATAAGTGTACAGTATTTGTACTCACGACCAATCTACAACACACTATTTTATTGCTTTTTGCTTATTGGTTTGCTATTTATTCATACAGAATACAATCAGATACACAAACATAAAACGATCATCAAACATCATAATTGTGCTGCTTCAATAACTAGTACTTTCCTGTTAGATGTTTAAAGAAATTAAATGAAAAAATTGTCTAACAAATAGAATTAGGAAGTGGTTGGAAATTAAATCGAATAATGATAGTAAATTTCAATTTATTTAATATTAATTCAATTTTCAATGAAAATAGTCAATTAAATGATGATTTTACATGTATTTGATATTTTTCAAAAAGTTTTAAAATGGTGGAATGTTAATAAGTACTCTCTGAACCAAATTTTCGGTGAAGAAAAAAGCATGATTGCTTATGTGAAAGTACATTGAGGAAAAGTCGTTGAAGTTATTTATAGAAAAAGTAATTGGAACAGCTAAATGTATCCACTAAATATGTGAAATATCAACTGAAAAATCCATAAATTGAAGAAACATTTTACAAGGGGTAATATATTTGGAAAATGCAGAAATGCAGAAGGAAAGAGGCAAAATATTCATTGAAGATAGAAAACATCCATTGAAAAGAGGAAAATACGAATTGATGATGACAATTATTCATTGAGTAGAGAATTTATTATTTATTTTAACAAATAATAAGGGGATAGAAATACTCAAATCAGATGCGAAATATCACTTAAAGATAGGAAATACATTGACTGAAAATGAATTGTGAAAAACATTTAATATTAATATAAAAATTGTATCATATGTAACTCTAACTTACTTTGAGCACTTTACTTTACTTTTACTTTACATTATTTTATTTATCTAAGTATTATTAATATTAAATCTATTATTAAATAAATTAAAAATTAAATATTAAAAAATAAGTATTTAATTTAATGTATAGTATTTATATCAATTCAGCCATGTTTCAGATAATACCCAAGTCGTGTGTTATAGTTTGGTTATCAAATTATGCTAACGTGAATGATTAAATTATGTTAGTGTTTTTTATGTTAGAGTTCACCTGTAAACAAAACTGTCTCGGGACAGCTGGGGTGAATGTATATTTATAACGTTGTTCGACTTTGATTGCAAAAAGACGATAAAAATAAACAATTTAACAACAAATATTAATTTAATAATTTTTTATATAAGATCTAAACAAATGTTTAATAATATAACCCGCAGCTATCAGGATGTGACACTTCTGATAATGATGGATATCAAATAGGAGAGATTTCGAGGTATTCCGAATCGTTAATTTCATTGGAATTTATAGTAATGTGAATTTTTTTAATTTCCTTTTCTTTTATTTTGTTTTCTTTTTTGGTGGATTTAAGTTCTTGATTTATTTTTAATATTTTTTCTAAACTTCTGTAATTTTTATTTGACGATCGTTGACATTTCTTCTATTTTCAAATTTTATCTTTAACTTTATTTGAATTTCTAATTATTTAATCACTTTTTTTTCTTTTGCTATAGTAAGTCGCTAGGTTACTATAGCATATTAATTTTTTATTTAAATTTAAAAATAAAATTATAAAATTAAATAAATAAGATACAATTACAAGGGGGGGGGGTTGATTTGCACAGAAACCAAACACACAATTGAGACGAATAATTACATCGTCAAAAATTAAAAAGTTTTTTGAATATTCAATTGAACGAGTTTTTTAAAATAAATCATAAATGTCAACTTTAATTTACTTTAATTAATTTGAATTAATTTACTCTACATGACTTTTTTTACTCCATTTGACTATAGGGTGACCATTTATCGGGAGTATATTTTTGTATATGAAAAATTCTTTGAAAAAATTCGAATTTATTTTTAGTTAATTGTTACGTAATTGTATTATAAATATTTGATTACGTGATTATGTAATTAATTCTCCCGCGGGAGAATGTGGAGGGGTATTTTGGATTTGATCTGTGAGGAAAGTGGGAGACTATCTATCTGATATTGTCTTTTCAATTCTAACTTGTTGTGAATTGCATTCTTCATTTTCTCATTCAATGCTTTTGCTGCAGAAAATAACCAGATTTTCATTTTCAATGTTGTTTTTATTAAATAATACTTAGGAATTTATGATTTCAATTTTTGACCTTTTTCAAGGTGATGAATACTATTAGCAATATTAAAACAAATAATAATAATTTTTACTAAATTATTTCTATGATTAATCATATTCTTTAACCCAAATATAGATTCTTATCAATAATGTAGAATAATAATTATAAATTATACTTTATTTTTCAAAATATTATTTTAAAATCAAACAGCCGACACGTAGAATTAAAATTGCTAATTTGTTTATTTTAGCTCTAGTAGATTTTTTAATGAATTTAAATTTTAGATAAAATTGTCAATTTTCATTAATTTTAACAAAACTGTCAAATTTATTGACAGATTCATTTAAAATAAATTTAAATTAAATTATTAATTATTTCAGAAAACAATGTCGATCCAGTGTATCATTTCCTCAAATGCACAGCTAATATAGGTAAATTATTTTATTTTTCAGTTACTAAAATAGTTACTTAGTCTATAATTGTGAACATATTTCAATTGTAATATAAAATTATTGTAATTTTGAGAATACAACTTGTTTTCAATATTTTACTTTAAATATTAAATGAGTTATGGTGAAAAGAAAAATAAACTTAAAAAAATCTTTTCTAAACAATGCAAAATAAAAATTAGATGATTTTGACGATTAATAAATATTCTTTTGACCAGGACGAAAATACTTAAATGAAGATTTTGTCACATTTCATTGTCACACAATGTCCGCTCAAATGTCGGCCAACTCATATTACACACTGGTGGGTTATGGGTGTTGAGATTTTGAAACTATATGATTGTTACCCAGAAAACCCAATACAAATATTTTTTGCTTACCCCTTGCGACCCGTTGCTAAAAAACGTTGGAACTGTGTCTTTCTGCACACAGTTCTGTCATTAAAATTTGTGAAAACACATCAGTATATATACCTATAATTTAACCTTGCGTGTTATTTTTATTGCGATAAAACAAAATTTGACCTTGAAATTATTTGTGCTATCTAAATCTAATTTTTATTATATTCTTATTATTTCTAAAATTTTTTAATTGAATTTATTCAACCAAAAATATTTTATTTTAACTCATTTAATTCATTAATTTTCTACTTTTATATAGATTGTCGTTTTTCGGTCAAATTTTCTTGTTATTATATTATTTTTTATGTAAATTTCGTGTGGTTCTTGATGGATTTGTATTTATTTGTATTTTACTTTTGTGTTTTTGGATTTTATATTTATTTATGTTCTCTCAAATTTTTATGTGTTTAGTTGGTGTTGTATGTTGTGTTTTAAGTTATCTTGGTGCTACGTTTTCTTGGTATATTACTGATACATTTAAACAATTTTCAAGGCCGTTTGTGTTATGGCTCAACAATCCAATAAAATATTGCTTAGATGAGTAAAGCATAACCCATCCTACAGTTATAATTTTCTAATTAATTAATGTTTTAATATATTACTAAGTTTTATTTTTCACATTTATAATTAGCATAATATTAATAGTTATAATATAAAATATTAAAAGAATTTGCCGTTTTGAAGTTTAATATTGTGTAGCCTTACTATATATAGCAACTAAAGATGAAAATCTTCTTAATATATATAATAAATCAAAATGAATAATTAATTAAAAATAATGAAATATTCCACTTACAATTGTAAGTAATATAGCGAAAAGTAGCAAACAAACATAGTTAGAGTTATATATATATATATGCGTATGTGTGTGTTTGTGTGAACAAATATATCCATTTTCGTTTCAATGTATAAGGCCACTGCATATCAATTTTCATGAGTTTTTGATGAAATATGATATTAGTATTACTTTTACATTGTTTTTATATTTATATAAATATACTTTTAGTTGAATTTAAAAACCATATATTTTACCAATTGCTATAGAAGGTGAATTCTAAAACTTTATTAAAGTTTCGATTAGTAAAAGTCTAATGCCTGAATGTAGAGATCAGAAAAAATGTTTGATAAACATTTCTCAAAATGATATTTACGCAATCCATAATCCCCCCCGTGATGGAATCCCTCGTTGTCAATATGCAAAATATAAACTTTGTAAATGCGAAATTAAGAAACTAATTAACTATCTTTTTTTATTTTATTTTCATTGTTTTCAACTCAAGTTTTTTCTTATGCTGATTTTATAGAACTTTGGTTTTAATTTTGAAAACTGTTTCGTTTTTGTGTTTAAACCAATCAATTAATTATTTGGACAAAGGAGAGTAGAAATTTAAAAATGATTAATAAATGCCTTTTAAATTTACTTTGTGTTGTCATTTCAAAATGAGAAATTATATCATAGATTTTGAAGATTCTAGCGATAGAATATGTGACAAAGAAATTTAAGAATGTGAAACAGATCCTGATTATAATGAATTTGAAGGAAATATTCCATTTAAGGTTTATGCTAATTTTGTTTTGAGAGATTATTTGAATGTTGTTTTGTAAGTAGTCTGTGACAATAAAAAAAAGGTTGCATTGACTGGTGGAATGTATGATCTTATAATTTCATTGAGTTTAGAAAATGTCAAATAAATTGATATACAGTAAACCCTCGTATAACACGGTACTTCGATAACACGGATTCCCTACAACACGGCACCGAAATTGAGACATTCCTCATACAACAGCTTAGGTTCTCTGTATAACACGATTTACAATATAACTGTTACTAAAATTTTTTTTCGCGAAGCAGTCTAAAACGTTACAAAATGTCTAAAATTTATGTTTCAAACTGAATAAATAAATTTGTGATTTTAAAAAAATCCTACATGTGATAAGACTTACTTTATTGGTAAGTAAATTTTCTGTTTTTGTTTAAATAATATTTTAAGAAGAAGCGGAAATAGAATTTCCAAATAATTTTAATTCAGCTAAGTTTTGCTTATCTGCTTGAGTCTATTTCCACCACTTCCGGAATTGTGTTGTAATGGTCAAAAAACATCCAAACATCAATTCCTGTATAATTTTTGTGTATTCTATATAGCACGATTTTGTATTCCATATAACACGGTACGCATAATAACATTTGAATGCCTTTTAAGTTTCGTTTAACAAGGTTTCTATATAACACGGAATATCGTATAACACGGTTTCCATATAACAAGGTACGCACTATCCGAATTTGTACGCCCTCTATGTTTCCATATAGCATGTACCAATTAATCATGTTACACGAGGGTTTACTGTATAACGAAATTGAGTAATCAAGTTGTTTTGGTGTTCACTTCTTATAACCAAATCAAAGATTGTTTCTGCAATGGATTCAATGTCATTCCAAATGCAAATAATTCTGCTGTACGTTATGGTGGGAGTTGTGAGAAATTTCTTGAAGAATTCTGTAACAAAAATAATGTTACTGTGTTTGAATTATGATTTCCTCATATTAGAAGTCAAATGTTGTATTAATACTTCAAATTGATGAAGAAAGAAATTTTCTCATTGAAATAGGTATTATTAAAAATTATTTGGTCTGAGTCAAAACCAAAATAAACATGTAATTTTTGGGGCATTTTCACAAAACTAATAGTAGGTTTATGGATTTGGATGTAATTTTTTTAATTTTTATATTTTGAAAATTCAGTTTAAGAAATTTTTTAATATATATTTAATTTATTTATTTAATTATATATTTTATTTATTTATTTAATTATATATTTTATTTATTTATTTAATTATATATTTTGTATATATTTATTTAATTATATATTTTATTTACTTATTTTCATTTGCAACATTTACAAATTTAAAAAGTATTTTGTAAATTTAAAAATGAGTTAACAAAAACAAATGCGTTTAGAAAGTGACAAATTTTTTTAAATTTCACGTTGTCAAAATGTAATGGGAAAATTATTGAATATTAGAAATTAATCAATAATAAAACAATTAATTTTAATAACTATAAAGAAAATTGAATTTATTAACGTTAATATTAAATTGAAATCATGAATGTAAAGTATTTATAAAGGAAGAATTAAACTTTTTTTTAATTAAGTTAACCCGTTTCCCGATGACATATACCACATTTTTTACATTTTTGATGAAAATGAAATTCTGAAAACAGAAATTAATTATTTATAACAATTATTTTTAATACAATAATTGATGTGTATTACCACAATCTCCCACTAGAAAGATGTTGAATGATGTTTATACACGTCATTGTCCATGAAACAGGTAAAACAAACTATATAAATATTTAGAAGCATTTTTAACTCTTTAATCCTCAGTGGCTTAACACTATAATGACGGGACACACAACATGTGTGTTCTAGCTAGTCCTAGCGTTCGTGGCGGGTCACAATACCTGTGTTATAGTTTCATTAATCGTTAGTGGTTTTCACATAGCTAATGTGTCATTTTATTTTTCGACTAACACAGAGGTCCTCAATCTTTTCAGTAAATGGTCACATTCAATTTTATTGGCAAATGTCGAGTTTATAGCGTATAGTAGCGGCCAGTATAGTCTTAATATATCTGGATCTGCTTCTTCGTGTACAATGTGAAATTGTGAAGTCATATAAATAACTTTTTATTTGACTTTTCATTTTTATTTTTGTTGCATTTTTTGTGAATATTGTAAATCAGTGAAGCGATTCTTAATTGATCAGTAAAAATATTTTGGATTAGAATTAAAATTTACCCCAAATGAATTTTTAATTCTGTTGTTTTATTAATACAATTAAAAATATAAATAATTACAGGTTTTCAGTTAAAATCTTTTACCCTCCAATGTCAAACTTTTATACTTCAATAATTGAATAAATATATGGAGCTGATATTAGATCCCAGATTGATTTTTTCCGAAATCTTTGAATATTAAAATGAAATGTGGAATGTGCATTTTGCAATATGTCTATGAATGAAGTGGCATGTTATAAGATCAAAGAAAAGTTTGTTTTTAAACGCTACAACACAAATTGTACAAAGTACAAAACAACAAGGAGTAATGAAAGAATTTGATGGAAATGTGGTTGAAAATATCTCGTAACTTTTATGTGGTGGGATTATTATTGCAAAAAGACTTTCAAGAAGTTATAAATATAATAAATAAGTACAGTGGTATCAAAAGTACAGTGGTATGAAATATTCTAAAATTTATACTTCGACATACAACGAAAAATTTGAGATACAAATTTTCGATGTGCGATAATCGCATAGGTGATCCCTTGATGGCAGAGCGTTTGCTCAGCTTTCCTTCTGCTGCTTCTACCCGCTTTCTCGCTCTGTTTGGTTGTTGACACCAGAGTCCTCTATATGGCCACCATGACAACTAATAAAGGTTTATTACTACTTTGTGGTGAGGTTCGATGAGATAGATAGTATCCATTGGTTGCTCCATGGGCCTAGAGGTAGACGAGGCAGATGTTGCTGATCTCATTGAAGAGCATGCTGAAGAACTCACGACGGAGGCGTTGAAAGAGTTAAAGAAGGTTTCCCACTCGAAGGTAATGATGGAACTCAGCAGTGAGGAGGTGGTCGAGCCGGAGGAGGAACTTACTTTACGTGAAATTAGTGATATCCTTGGCAAGTGGCAGGAAGTGTCTGATTTTGTGGAAAAAAGACACCCAGAGAAATTGTCTACAGGGAGAGCGAGTGCCTTATTTGATGATAGGTGTCTCACATTCTTTCGTAACATTTTAAAAAGGAGGCAGAAACAGACCTCTCTTGATCGTTACATTGTGAAGGTCTCATGCACTGAAAGTCAGAAAAGTGAGGCCAAAAAGACATGACGTTAAAGTGATGATTAATAAATATTATGTGTGTTATTACTCGTTTATTTATCTACAAATTGTGTATATTATATGTAATTTAACTGTGTTTTGGGTTAGTTTCATTTCGTTAGAACGCATTAATCTATATTACATTATTTTAAATGGTAAAAATTGCTTTGAGATACGATTTGTTTGACATACGACGATGATCGCGGAACGAATTAAATTCGTATCTCAAGGTACCACTGTATTATTAATTTAATTACTTGTATAGTTTTTTTTGATTTTTACAACGTTTATTTTTGTGGGGGGAAATTTTAATTCTTATCCAATATTTTTCCAAAATAAATTTTACAAACAATTCAAAATTTGTAAAGCTAAATGATATTTGCCAAACATTTGAATATTTTTCACCGCTGATCGATTATTCTCATTTTCTTTTCATTATTTTCTAAGATAAAATATCAAAAGTTGGTTATCCATTGCCGATAATATGTGTAGAATTTTGTCATTTTTTAAGCACAAAAGTTGAGATCCATAAAAGGATTTTAATATGTTTTTAAATATTTTTTTATTATTTTCGAAATATTCTTCATGAAAATTTTACAGCGATCAATTTCTTCACTCATTATTTATTATTAAACAAATATTTAGATTAAAATTAAAGATTTATAGCCAACCATTTATAAAAAAAATATATCATTTGAAATTGAATGAATTCAAAGACAAAATACACATGAAATTTTGTGAGAATTGGTTAAAACTAAAAATTCCATATTAAATAAATAAGTCAGAATTCCCAAAAGATAGGAAATATTTTTCATTTTCATTGGAAATTTTCAATGAACTGAAAACGAAATATATTTTTTAATAATTCGAAATTTGTTTATATTAGATAAACTAATCTTTTTAAATATTATTAATTGTAAAATAGATCAACGAAATTAAGTGATGATTGTATTAGATTTTAATTAAATACAAATTTTGCAATTATTTGTTATCTAATGAAGAATTTTAATTTAGAAATAGAAATATTAAAAAAATAAATGTATTATTAATTGCATTAAATGTAAAATAATATTTTTCTTGATTATCTTAGAAGTTGAATCGTTCCAAAAATATCTGTTTACGGATGATTTGATTATTTTGACTTTGTGTGAAACAAAAAATATCAAACTAAAAAATCAAGTTTAACATAAAAAATTTGTTTTTTTGTTTTAAAGTTGGGTTTTAATAATATTCTAAAATAATATTCTTTTAACGCTTGTCTTCAAACTAAAATGGAAATTCCTAATAAAATCTTCTGAGGCATGATAGTAAAAATCCTAAGAAGTATAAAGAACCTATAAAGAAAACTTTGGTAAATAGTAATTTAATATTGAAAGGTTTTTCAGTTTCCATTATTTGCCGGAAGTTGTTGAAAATTAAAATTATATTTATAAAGTGAATTTAAAAAACTACTGTTTTCTAATTATTAAATAAAATATTTAATTTATAAATAATAATTATTTTGTAAATTATTCGATTTGATTATTTTAAAACAAAAATAAGTTAATTAATTAATAAATTATATGTGATTTGTAAATTGGTTTTTCAGATCATAATTCCGATATATGCGAGTGTCCTTGTCATACACTTCCCCATCCAGAAATATTATTCCATGCTCATTCAACTGTGAATTTACCAGCTATTGCATATAAATCGAAGCATAAATGATCAATTCCTAATATCTGAATAAAATATTTATTATTTTTTTTATTTAAAAATTTATATAAATATTTTATGCTTTTTACGACTTTTTATAATAAAAATTGTTATGATAAGATTCTAATGGAAAAATATACAAGTGTACTTAGTGTACCTATTTAGGATGATTTATACATAATTTTTCAGGGTAAAATAAAATGGTTCAAATTGTAACATCACTTAACGTTTTGTATTAATTTCGATCAGTACATATCTAATTCATAAAACTGTAATTTTTCTAAATTTTATTATTATTATTATTATTATTATTATTATTATTATTATTATTATTATTATTATTATTATATTATTATTATTATTATTATTATTATTATTATTATTATTATTATTATTATTATTATTATTATTATTATTATTATTATTATTATTATTATTATTATTATTATTATTATTATTATTATTATTATTATTATTATTATTATTATTATTATTATTATTATTATTATTATTATTATTATTATTATTATTATTATTATTATTATTATTATTATTATTATTATTATTATTATTATTATTATTATTATTATTATTATTATTATTATTATTATTATTATTATTATTATTATTATTATTATTATTATTATTATTATTATTATTATTATTATTATTATTATTATTATTATTATTATACCATAAGATGAACAAACCTGATTGTCGGTTCAGACCCCTAATGTCATGTATAAGATGAAAGTGTAAATTTAATTGACAGAAATAGCAAGTATAAAAAATCTGTATAAGACAATTCTCTTAATTCATTATCAATCGAAAAATAATTATTAATTTTTCTGAATATATTAATATTTTATGTAAAATAAACCTTTTTCTGATAAATAAATATTTATGTTTGGCAAATAATAGAAAAATGTTTGAAATATTCCTACCTAATAACTTTTAGAAAAACTTATTTTGTTTTTATAAATTCTATGTTCTATATTCGCTGTCAATAAAAATAACAATAATAAAATTTTTTATTGTTGTTATTATATTTATTTCTAAAATGAATTTTTATTATTGTATAATATTATGTAATTAGAAATTTTAACTTATTTGATTTCAATCATTGAAGTTACGAAATTTTTTTGGACATTACTTACATATATTATCTGACATATATTTTGACTTTCATTCATTTTTAATGTGTAACTGTCTTTTTATTCCAAGTTCAACTTAAAATTTATAATGCAAAACAATGTGTATCTTAGTCATTTATTATAAATGATCAAATAATGAAATATTAAAAACAAGTAGTAGAAAACAAGTAGAAAGAGGCAGATGTATAAACATAAAAAGTAAACGAAAAGTGAAGATATCAAAGAAGTAAACGAAGGAAGCAAAAAGTAAAAATGTTAATAATATCTCTCTGTAAATGTTTGCATGTGACTATTATTTTCAAAGCAATACTTTTATAGTATTTCTTGCACTTGAGAGAGAATACAGTGATGGTTGATTGAGCAATTTTCAAACATCACTTAGGTTAACGAACCAAATTATTAGAACTGTGAGTATTTTATAGGTTTTTCATCCTTAAAAGACTTTTTGTTTTCAATTAGGGAAGAAAAAACGTACATTGAAGTAAATATACATTATTGTTTTATAAAGCTAATAATAGTCTTTTCGACTTTCATTTAAATAAATAAAAAATCAATCCAGACAAATATATTCTTTGTTTTAATTCATTATATTACATTGATGCAATAATACTTTGACTATGAATATAAATTTATTTATATTTCTCAGTTAGTTATTATTAAAGTTTAGTTTTAGTTATTAATTTGTTATTTACGTTTGTGTTGGATATCTATATAAAAAGAAAATTTTGTGCCCAGATCAGTCTCCTGTAAAATCTGATTCAGGATAGCTGAAGTGCTTTTATGTTATGTTAGTATTGGTTCTATATGTTTAACAATAATAATAATTGTTAAAATATAAAGATTAATACAAGAAAATTATAAACACAACGTAAACAAATTATAATATTATTTTTCATGTTTAAGCTACAAAAGCCCTAAGATGGATGTTAAATTGTGAAGTTTGTCGCGTCTGTGCTCGATAGTTGCTTTTGGATTTCGTGAATTTTTGTGCGCACACAGACTCGAGACAATTAGATTTTGCCAGTTTTTTATTGATTTCGTTTTTCACATTTTTATGCGAGATTGTGGCTACTTTGGATTTGGTTTTTGTGTGCTCACACAGATGCGAGAGTATTTAGATATTTTTGTGATCGAGTTTATCGAATTTTCATTGTGTTTTGTGGAATTCAATTTTATTAAGTTTTTCGAACTTTTGGATATATTGTGAATTTTGTTCTGCGTTTTGTTTAAACGCTTCATATAGGATTTATTTATATTGGATTTGAAATTGGAAGTTCATGAATTTAAATGGTAATTTATATATATTTTTGATTATTTGACTTCGTTTTCTGGAATTAATGAATGGTTAAATCTGAAGTTATTTAATTCGTTGAATGGTTTAACTCAAAGAATGGATACGCATTCATTAGTATTAACGATGAACGCACAATGAATGATTAGGATGTCTTTATTCAATTTAAATCTGTTGCTGCAACAAACGCAAATTTGTTAGCTGATTATGAAGGAATGCTCTTCTATATAGTCAAAGATACAATTCAATCAGTTCTTTCTTTCTATGAGTCTGGACATACGACGAATATCATTTTGGATTATGGAAAGGAAAGAGATAAAATTCAACAATGGGTACATTTTTACGTTAAACACCAAATTATAAAAAGATTAAAAGTAAAAAAGTTAATTGATATTTATTTGGTAAAGTAACTTTTGACCTACCCTGTAGAACCATATTATTTGTCATTCATTAAATCCATAGTGACCTGGTTAGATAACTGCCTTATTATTGCGTATTTTTATTGCAAGACATAAAATGTAGTTTACCTAAAATATCCTATTTTCATATAATTCATTCTGTTTCGTTTGTCTGTGAAATGAGCTAATAAAAAATAACATTCTTACTACAAACCTTCTTTCCACCTCTCTCTTTATCAATTAAATTAACTGGTAAGTGTTAAATAATTTGGGAAAATAGCCTGGCCGAATCTAGACTTGATGAAACCCAAAGATATTTGAGATATGGGGTCCTCTATAAGTCCACATACCCATAAGGTTAAAGTAAAATATATTTCAAAAATATAATTATAGTGAAATAATAAATTTTTAACTCAAAATCTGGTAAAAATAAGCAAAAGAATTAATATATTATCTCATGAAACATGTTATAAGAATTAAGAAATAATATTAACGTTAAATAGTTTTTTATTGCTTAGCTACACTAAGCCACGTTGAGACAAATCATCTATAATATAAAAAAAATCAATAAATTTAAGCATATAAACACACCAACTCATCTTGAGGTTGTTTGTAAAATAGTCACTGACACAAACCCTACACTATAGAAAAACAAAAATTGATAGAGAAATAAAATAATGCACATTAACACTACCCATAATAAAACATGCATGTAAACTTTTAACATGTAGTCATCAGAAGTAGAAAAAAAACCCTTTAATAAATTAATTTATAGACATTTTTGAGATATTTTTTAGAAAGAAAAATGGCGGAAAAAATTTTTAATTTAAATTTTTAGGATTTTGCTAGGAAATTTCGAGTAAATGAAAATGTATTTTCATAAGATTTACCCTTAAAACTAAAATTAATTTAACATTTCAGACATTTCTGTCGAAAAAAGCAAAACCTGAAATCCGAAAAAAAGCATAAATTGTAAATTATATTAGTAAGTTTTAAAAAATAATCATAAACCTAATTATTTTTTTGTACATATTCAAAGATTTTTTTCAAAAGATGCATAAAAAATATAATTATTTAATGCAATTAATAATTTTTATAACTTCAAAAATAATTTAACTCACTTTTTTGAATAATTTTCGATAAATAAGTTATCATAAAATAAATCATCTCCTGAATATTCGTAATCATTATTAATAATAATATACATGAGCTTGTTGATCAAAATTTATAATTATAAGTTTGAATAATGATTTAATTTTCTTGTAAAATCATAATTCAACTCTTAAAATTTTATAACTCTAAGCTTATAACTTTAAAAAATGACTTACTTTGCAGCCATTAAATTTTCTCAAAAAATAAATTCCAAAAAATAACATCAATAAAGTTATAATACATGGACATGCATACTTACCCATGTCTGCATGTAATTTGTTCAACTGAATAAAAACTTATATTATAGGAAGGAAGGAATTTGAAGAAAATTTTTTATAAAGTAAAAACATAATACATAGTAAATAATGCATGTAAACTTTCAAAATATAGAAATGTTCAGTTCAATAGAAACTATATAAAACTATTTTTTTTAACTTTTTCGACAATTTCTTTTTAAATTAAAGCCGAAAATTTTTGAAAAAAATACCAATAACTCTACTTTGAGTTGTAGAGAAAATTAAGAAATAATTTCGGAAGATTTTTCATGAAATTCAATCAATTTAATATTTTTACAACTTTTCAAGAAATAACAATGTAACATTTAACTTGTACTTAAAATAAATTAATTTTTTACCTCATTTGCAATTTACCAGGAGCAGTGGAATCAGAACCTTCAAATGAGGTGTTTAAAAAATACGGAAAACATAAGTTTTCCGATAATTTAAGTTAAAAAAAAATTTTTCTATAAAGTATAAAAAATCCAAATCATTAATACCATTGAAAATGAGGAAGATTTTTATAAATTTGGGAAATTAACAGAAATTTCCAAAGCTTCATAAAATTAATAAATATCAAAAATTGGGATTTGTCAAAAGTTAAAAAAGATGGCAGCCAAAACGAATTTCCAAGGAATAGAAAAATAGTTTATTCGAATATAGAAACTTTTTAATAATAAATTTTAGTTTTCAATTAATCGGACTTGAATTTATTCAAAAATAATTCCATTAATTTACATAAATTGGCATAAATTCCTAAAAAACCCAAAGAAAATTAATAAAAGTAAATTTAAAATACACTTTGATGAAAAGTATTATTTAAGAGCTTGAATAATGATCTCATAAATATACTAGATCACAATCCAAGCCTTAAAATATACTTAATTAAAATATTTAATGAACTGAATCAGGTGTAGATGACATCATCAAAGGATAAATTTCGTAGTCTATCAATTTTAGGGCAAGTAAAACTAAGGGAACATACTTTATGTTGAGTCATTGATGTTCTAATGTTATTTTTATCTTATTTAATTAGGTATTTATGACACTTACACACTCCGACACTTTTCCGAAAACTCTAACATATAGTCTGTGTAGCTTTTATGGAAATGTTGACTGGCCGCTTTTGAGGCTTATTCCAAAACCCTAAATATTTATGCTTCTATATTTATACTATGTTTCCCAACAAATCACATTAGCTTGGAGATGACAGGTTCAGTGATCGAAAGGAATATATATGTAAATCAGAAATAAACAGATTCGAGAACGGATCTAAATTAAAGGGGGGAGATATGTTGGGGTTAACAAAATGCACAAAAGTAAAAAAATGGAAAAGCAATGATATTCGAAATAATAATTCAAAAGGAAAAATCAATTAAAATTTTAAAATAAATATTTATCGGGGGAAATGGGTATGGGCGGATGCCAAATAACGAGACAAATCCAAATATAATAAAGCTAAATCGATTTGGGGTCCCCAGAAGGAAATATTTAATAAAAATAGAAATTAATTAAAAATTAATTGGCTAATGGAAAACCCGAGCTAATGGGAAGTCCGAGCCAACAGAAAACCCTAATAGTGTGAGAAACCCGGAACGTCAACCAATTTTCTAATTACGGAAAACGAAATTGGTTGACGAAGAAAACCCGGGATAAAAGAGAAACTCGCCACCAAAATTAATTATTGTAAACAAATGGAAACCTCGGGAGCCCATTAATAACTAATTTGGTTTTGGACAGAGATGTCAAAAATGCCAAAAATGCCAAATTTAGTTTGCGGGTGACTTGAGTTGTGAGATGAGTATAAAAAGAAAACACAGATCAACAAAATTGCAAGTTGGTCGAAGAGAATATTTCAGAGAGCGGAATAAAGGAGGTAATAAACTTAAAGATAAATTAACCAGTCAAACAAATTGCGTACCAGACAGGGACATCTCCCTTTGGAAGACGTATACCTACGCATTGAATTTTGTGAAATCGTGCAGAGTAATTGTGTAGAGCAGAGCTTCTTAAACTTTTGTAATTCACGATCCCATTTATGATTGCGAGTTTCTTGACGACCCCATACAAATATAAAAGAAAAATAAATTTATATTTTTTTAAAATTCCTATAACATCTTCTAATTCTAATCCATAGTAAATGTTATTCAAGTTATTACAATACTCTTAATAGAAATGCAGGTACAAACAATCTTTCCGAACTTGAAGATTTTATGATATATTTATCTAAGATAATTGTTATTTTATCTTTATAACAATAATTTTACAAGTTAAAAAACCTTTTCTGTTAAATTGTATTTTTATCTCTCGCGACCCCAGAATTTTGCTACGCGACCCCAAATGGGGTCGCGATCCATGGTTTAAGAAGCCCTGGTATAGAGTATTGTGAATTGAATCGATTTTTTTGTGAAAGTTGTGATATATAAATTGGAAATAAATCTTATTGTGTTGGGTTAATTAAATCGATTAAAGAAGGACACCAAGGAGTCCCACCTAAGAACCGACTTTCTATATAAAACCCAATAATTTTCTTGCTCAACAAGCATACCCTAATAATTGTAATTTTCTTATCAGCGCATTTCAAGATTCTACAAAATCACCACATGGGTATATATTTCTTGATTTCACAAACAATGCAATGACGATTTATTAGTAAAAACAGATATTTTCAATAAAGAACGTTCCATGGTTTATAAAAAAAGTTGAAAACATTAACATGTAAAAATGTTTAAGAAATCCAGGCTTAAAAATTTCAGAAAACTTAGGCAAAGATATAAAAAGAAAATACAGACCGAAAACGTTCCACCAAAACTAGTTATACAATTTCTAAAAAACTAATAACCGAGAATTTCATCGCAATGAGTCTAATATTAAAAACCCTAAACCGATTAAAAGGAGTACAAAAAAGAGTAAAAATTAAAATTGTAAAGAATTATAGGAGTTTCCCATATTTTAATGCATTGTTAAAGGCATTGAGTATGAAAAGAATGTCTATTCAAAAAATGTCTATTCTAAAGGAATGTCTAATCATTTCAAAATTTTGTTGTTGATTATTTACTCAAAATTCTACTAAAAGTAGTCAGAATTAAAATTAAAATCAGTAAATCTAAAAAACTTGTGTTGAATAAACATCGAAAACCTTTGTTATCGCTAGTAAATAATAAAAATCGTAAGCAAATAAGAAAAAACATATAAACAAGGCGGTTTTATCGGAGCAATGTTACTATTAGCTATATCATTATTAAGTGGTTTACAATAAACGATGGGTAAATCATTACCTAATGTCAAATTAAAATTTAAATCATCTTTTTGTAATGGAGAAGATTTGGACGAACCCAGAAGACGAAGAAGGTTTCAGTGGAGTTGCAAAGTTAAAGAAAAGAGTCCCAAATTTGAAAAAGGAAACGCAAAAGTGGTTGTCCAATCAGCTTGTGTACAGTTTAAACAAACCAATGTGGAAAAGATTTACAACAAAAGCTTATAAAACATTCGGTATTAATGATTTATGGCAAATGGATTTGATGGAGATGATACCGTAGTCGAAGTTTAACAAGGGTTATGAATATATTTTAACGTATATTTTTGTTTTCAGTCATTTCTCTAGCGGTGTACCAACAAAGACAAAATCTGCAGAGGACATATCTAAAGCAATTAATATTTTATTTAAAGAAGAGCATCAGGACAACTTGAAAACCGATTTAGCTATTATTATTATTATTATTATTATTATTATTATTATTATTATTATTATTATTATTATTATTATTATTATTATTATTATTATTATTATTATTATTATTAATATTATTATAGGCAAGGAGTTTTACAATAGTAAAGTTAAGCAAATCCTGGATCGTCTCAAAATAAATCATTACTCTGCACATACAAAGCTGCCCATGTTGAAAGATTTAACAGGACATTGATGGATAGATTGAAGAAATATTTCATGCACAAAGGTAATAAAATATGGATAAATGTATTGCCAAAAGTACTTGTTAATTATAATAATTCATCATATCGAGGTCTGAATGATTTGAGACCCGTAGATTTCAGCTCAAAAACATTAGTTAAATCAATACGGTTTAAAAAAGTTGTAAAAATTACAAAACCAAAATATAAAGTTGGTGATCACGTTAGAATTATTAAAATATCTGCTTCACCTTTCATCAAAAATTTCGATAGTAATTGGAGTGATGAGGTATTTCGAATTACTAAAATTAATACTAAACAGAGTCCTGTAATGTATGTTATTAAAGATAGTGATAACAATTTAATACAAGGGCAATTTTTGAACAGGAATTACAAGTTATTTCAAAACCTACAGTGTTCATAATTCATTAAATATTGAAAACTATAAAGGTAGGTTAAGGATAAACAATACTATGTCAGATGGCACGGATATCCAAAACCTTTATGGATATCATCAAAAAACCTAGTAAAGTGAGTTTCTATACTATTTTACCGAGCAATAGTTGCCCACTAATCCATCCTGAAAATCAAGCAAGTAAATTTATGGTTGATCTTCAAAATCCCATTTATTTACATGGAAATTGGGAAGTTGCTTTGCAAGACTTTACATTTGTGTACAATACATTCCCATTTTATAGTCATTGTAAAATCGGTTACAAGAAGCGTGTTCCCAAAAAATGTAGTAGTATTTTCTCGATCAATAATATTTAACGATATTGTCACATTCCGAATCAAATTTTAGATGAAAATTGAGGCATGTTTTTCAAGGATGGATTGAATGTTAGTTTTGATTTTAGTAAATTTACAATAAAATTTGAAAATATTAGTGATGCCAAGCGAATGGGTAGTGAAAAGCTTAACATTGTTGTTCCTGGTACTGAATACCTAATACGTTTCAAAACTTTTATTGATATCGGGCCTGTGAATGAATACATCAAAATATCTGTATCATATATTAATAAGGTGGAAGATACATTTACCTTTACTAATTGAAACACTTGAAGAGTTACATAAATATATTTCATTCAATTGTTTACATATATTTAAAACTACTGAAATTGTTAAAGATGGATTATGCAAATTCAGTCTGAATAATAACATTTGTGAAGTTACATATGATAAAAATTTGGGTAATACATTGGGATTAGATAAGCAAACATATCGGGCAAGTGCTTTTGGTGTACGCAAACCAAAAATAATAAAACTTCATAGACAAATGTTCATATATACTAACATCCTCGATCCTATAATTGTTGGTGATTCTTTGGTTCCTCTATTGAAATCTGTTTGGGTTGATAAACATGACCAGGATGAAGTTGTCAATATAAATATTGATAACCCAATGTACTTACCGGTATTAACATCATTTATAAACATTATAGAAATAAATATTGGTGATGATAACGGTAAATTTATTGAATTTAGTAAAGATACAAAAACTCATTTGACATTACATTTTCGTAAATTAGATGGCCAATAATGATATTATTAGTATGTATGAATTCTATTATGGATAGTAAAACTGATATTGAATTTTATATTAACTTTTCCAAAATTGAATATTTAGATTTGAACGATACATTGTTAACTGTTCAGATCAAAGTTGCAGATTATCACTAACCAGTGCTACTACTGCACCAACTCTTCAATTAGTTGATGAAAAACTATTGGTAAGAAGAGTTCGTGTTAATCCCTCTGTATTAGCCGGTCATCAAATAGGGCTTAATTCTAAGCATGCAATATATTCATTGAAAACAAAGGAAATTGTTCAATTTGCTATTGCTAAAGGTGCAGCTTCTTTCTATAAGGAACAAATATTTGGAGATAGAAAAATGCCCAACTTTATATTGGTAACATTTCAAAGTGAATCTCAATATAATGGATTATACTTATCATCGAGCTCAATTTTCAAAAATTATGGAGTAACATCTCTAACTTTATCGAAAAATAGTGATTATAGAGAAACATATACTCAGGATTTTGATAATGATAAAGCTAAAACTGATGTTGTAATACATGGAGTATTTGAAAATGAGGTTTAAATAACTGCAAATAGAACAATACTAGTTTGAACGAACATTGTTGGTGTAAATGTATAGATAATTTATAATAATTTGTCATGGAGTAAGTTTTACATGCATTATTAATGTTATTGATGTAGTTCTGTTCAGGTCTATCGAATTGGAAAACAAATACTGGGACATGAACTTTTAGGGGTTTTTCCTCTTGATAAAATTCCACATTTACGTAATAATCAAGCCATAATCGTCAATACTCAATCGTCTCATCTCGGTGGAGAACATTGGTTAGCAATACATATGAAACCTAGCAAGGTATTTGTATGTGATCCTATGGGTTTCAATTATCCGGCTTTAATGGTTTCGAAACTGCAAACAATGGGTAAACCTATTGTGTATAAAAAAACTGTATCAAAAACCATGGACCTTAACATGTGGTCAACATTGTTTAGCTTGGTTATTATCCAAGGGATTTGAAGTTTAGCTTAAATGTTTAGTAAATGTGTTAATGTTGTGTCGTGTTTTAATATTTTATTATTTTTATGTGTTGTATTTTTAGTAATATTTTAATATCAACAAAGACAGTGCATGATCATCGCGTGATTAACAAAGAACAGACTGAATGTAATTTACAAAGCACTCGTATACACACTCTAGACTACATGTGTTTTACAAAGAATACATGCCTACACAACCGTGACTGCATGTGTAAAAACCTCTCACCTATATGTGTGTATTACTATAATGTGATTGGCTGAATTCTGAAAATGATATTCTCTTTATAAACATCGTAAATTTTCAAATTTGTCACAATTATTTCAAAAATTTTAGAAGCGCAAAATATGAATCCAATAAGTATTTTAAGAAATTTGTGAACATCGGAAACCGGTAAGGATTATTAATATCAATTTATTATTATTAATTTATTATTTTAGATTGGTTTTTATAACTGAATTGCAAGATCAGTTAGATTTTGCAAATGATGAAACAATTCAAAATGATTTTAATAATGAAGTTATCATTATCGATGATGAAACAAATGGTAAATTTAAATTTAATTTTTATTGTTATTATAAAAAAACATTTTAGATGATGTAACAATTGAAAACGAGTTTATTGATGAAGTTATCATTATCGATGATGATGAAACAGATTGTAAATTTTAAATTAATTTTGATTTATTTAACAATTATTTTAGAAAATGAAATCATTATTATTGAGAATGATAAAATTATTTCAAATTAGTTTAATTATGAAGTTATTGGTATCGGTAAATTTTATTTTTTCAATATAATAAAATAACGTTTTAGATAATACAGTAGACTTGGATAATACCCACAATTCTATGGAAGATTTTAATGTATCAACTTCTATGAATGCCCGTATTTCGGTGGATAGTCAAATTTCTATAGATGATATGGATGCCCTCTCTTCTATAGGGGACGAAGATGATGATTCTTCAGATTCGGGGAATAAATGTTAGTACATTAAATTTTATTTATTTATAATAAAATAAGTTAACGAAATATAAAGTATTATTATAATATTACATTAAATATCATTAATTTATAATAAGTTTTATATTTATGAGAAATATATTTTATAATAAGTTAAAATTATTATTATAAAGAAAGAAGTTTTATAACAAATCTACTATTGACATTTTTTGACATCATATATTTAATATAAATACTTAAATTATTGAAATATTAACATAATAGTTTACAGTTAGTGAATTATATATGAATTATTTATTATAGAGATTTATTTTACCATAATAGTTTGCAGTGAGCATGCAGATATTATATAGGATATATTTATATTAATAATCAATGAAAATATATAAGTTTATTATTTTTATGTTTATTAGGCACTTTATATAGGAATTGTATATATTAATGTTCAATATATAAGTTTATTATTTTATTTTTATTAGGCACTTTTTATCCGAGATATTGTATCTTGTCTATAAAACACGGCAAAAGATGCCATAAGCAAATGAAAACATATTAGCGCCATATATTTAATGGCATCAACGTTTTTATATGTACCATATGCAAAACCTCCCAGAGCATTAATTATTTAGAGAATTTTATAGGGAACATTCCAGTCATGTAGATTTTGTAAATAATGATATTATACAATTTTGAGGTTCTTCATTAGAGAATGAGCCGAAAATATCTGTAAATTTAAATGGCGCTATCAAAATTTACCTTTTGATATATCTGATGCGCAACTAATTAAAATAACTTTAACTGAGCGAATCAGTAATACATTAATTTTTGAAGTAAATAAAATTGGGAGCGTTAACATTCAGTTTGCGATATTAATTAAATTTGAAAAAAATGGCAAGATCCGTGAAAATTATTTTTCCAATAATGCGGAGACATTTTTGGACAACTTTTTAAGCGAAGGTGTTCATAAACTTACCGAAAAAATTGAAAAGTTTTCCCATTTAGGCAGTGGATGTCGTGTTATTAATATTCTCGAAATACATTTTATTCTGACTAAATATGTTCCCATCAGTCGTCTATCCGGACATAAACACATTAAAAACCCTTCTGCATTGAAAAATAAAGGAGTTATAGTAAACATAAAAAATAATGATGACAAAATGCCTTCTTTACTTAATTCTTTTTTTTATAAAAAATATAATTGGTGAACATCTACAAAGAGTTTCTAACTAGAGTATGATTATGTCAACGATTGTCCCATGAAACTTTGCAACATCCTAAAGTTTGAAAAGGAAAACTCTAATTTAAACTTAGCAATTAACGGGTTTTCGTACACACCAACTGTGATAATTGATGACAATGAGGTTCCAGATAATTATGTCTTTCATCCTCGTCATTTAAGTTTAATAAATAGAACCAAGGTCACTGACGGAAACCCTATTTATTTATTATTTCTGGAAAATAAGAACATACATCATTATACCACAATAACCAATATCTACCTCCTGATGATAGACATCATCAAATTCATATGCATATTGCAGCAGGCTTTTTATTAATTAATAATTATACCAACACAAAATCTTATTCGTATTGTTATGGTCTCGATTCAATTCTTAATTTTCTTAAGAAAATTGAGGAAATTGCGACTTAAATTGTTATTTCATATTATGATTCGGAAGGTGATAAATTGATAAGGTCTATGTCTTTCAGTGAGGAGCGACAGTTTAAATCGTGTCGAAACTGTTATTTATGTAAAAAAACCTACTGTAATTCCTGTTAGAGATTATTGGCATTTTACAGGTACTTATATAGGGGCAGCTTGCCGAAAATATAATATAGCTCGTAGAATTTATCGCTTACTACCTATCGTTTTTCATAATTTAAGAAGTTATGACCATCACCATATTTTAAAATATGGTCTCGATCGCTTTCCTTCATGGAATTTAAACATCATACCTACCTCTACAGAAAACTTTATTGCTTTAGTTGTTCACATTAACAAATTGGCTGTTCGCTTTATCGAAAGTATGCAATTTGTTAATTGTTCATTAGTTAAGTCTGTGAAAACGCTAACTTCTCTTCCATTGACTTCGTCTGTCTTTCAAGGTTCTATAGTTGACTGTAAAGGTATCTTTCTGTATAATTTCGCTATTTCTGAGGAAGTTCTTGAGACTACTTATGAATTGCTTCCAATTTGGCAGAGGGTAAGTGAAGATGAGTACGATAGAGCACAACTTATCTGGACGCAGCAAAACTGTAGGACTTTGCGTGATTATATGTTAATTTACCTTAAACTTGATATATTCCTCCTTGCGAACTACTTTCAACAATTCATTGCTAAGGCTATTGTTTACAATGGTCTTGAACCTCTAAATTTTTATTGAATTCCCGGTATGTCATTAGCCTCAGCGTTTATGACATTAATGAAACCCATTGAACTTTTACAGGACATCAAAATGTTCAATTTTTACTAAGGCGGAATACGAGGTGGGTTGACATTTGTTAGAAAACATTATATTGCTGCTTCGGATGATACTTAATTATTGTACATAGATATAAATAATCTGTATGGTTGGGCTCTTAGCCAAAGTCTTCCTTATGCTGATTTTACTTGAATATGATAGTTTGGATGAGGTTTTGAGTGAATGTGCGACTGTTGTGGATATTGCAATACTTTCATATGAATATACTATGGAAGTTGATATCGAGATTCCAGATTATTTACTTGATTGTTAAATCCGTTGAGAACCTTAAAAAGCGGATGTATTTGAAACTATGTAGGAAATAAGTCAACAATGCGAGCTAAAAGTGTAAAATTACTGGGTACCGATATTAAACACCAATCTTATTTACATTGTTATAATAACAATGCTATTTTGTCGGTACCTCAAACTAGGATAGGGACCCGAAATCATCAGATGTTTAAAAATTCAAAATAGTGTTAATTAATCATGACGATAAGAGAGGTTGGGTAGGGAAAAACTCAAGTTTTGCATATTGTCATTATAGAGGGGTTAATGTCCTTGATGTTGGAGGTAATATAATAATGTCTGATACCGATCCAGCAGTTCAAAATAAACAATTCAATGATATATTTGACAATGTTGTTGATATTTATTGACATCTTTGTGAATATCAAAAAAATAAAAATTTGTAAATATTTTATTGTCTTAGTTGAAACATTTTGATTATGGTATCTTATTACTGTTTTTTAGATGGATTTAATTTCATTATGTATATATTGATTTTTTAGTTGATTTAATTTTTTTATTAGGGTTATAAAATAATAGTAATAATAATAATATTAATAATAACTTGTAATAATAATATAAACTTGTAATAATAAAAATAATAATCATAATAATATTATTGATAATAAAAATAATAATAATAATGATAATAATAAAAACTTGTAATAATAACGAAAAATTTTTGATTATGTTATTTTATTATTGTGTTTTAGATGGATTTATTTTTATTATATGTATATTTTGATGAGTCATGATCCTTGTTTAAATGACCTTGAAAAAACGTGATGACTCATCCAATGACCTTGAATGAGCTATGGTCTTTGTTTAAATGACCTTGAGAAAGTATGATGACTCATTCAATGACCTTCAATGATTTTAGAATTTAAAATTTCTTTTATAAATATTAAACTTTTTATCTTTATTATAATAAAATATTAAGATAATGAAACATTTTAAAAATTAAATTTTATAAATTTTAATTTGACATTAAAAATAATGTTAAAATTTTAAAAAAATATTTAAACAATAAAGAAACATCAATTTGTCACATACACAAATTATTTAAAAACATTCGAAACATTCGTAGTCATAGCATTTTGCACATTAATCTTTAATCCAATGACCTTATCAACAATTATTAAAACTTTTCAACCAAATTTTAAAGTCAAACATCCATATTTTACTTTTACAGCCTCTGTTTTGCTCACAACTATTGGTTACATTTATTATTGGTGTATTTATTTTATTGAAGATCTTATTTATTGTAATTCAAAATATTTAAATAAAATTTTAAAATTTAAAATTTTAATATTTTGTCAATTTCAAATTGCTTGCTTCACATAAGGAGTCATCGGATAAATAATTTGGTATAAATCTTAACTGGTAATAAGAATCAAAATATATTAGATTTGTCTCAAATTTCAGTAATATTCTTATTTATTAATTTTTCAAATATAAATTAATTCTTTTTATATTTAATATTTTTATCGTTTATATTGTTCAAAAGTTAAATTATATTAATTTTCCTTTGTTTTATAAAATCAAATCTACATATATTTTTTCGGATGTGGTCTATTGACTGAACTTATAAAGTAATATAAAAAATTATTTTAAGTTTAATTTTAATGTTAAAGTTTTGCATAAATATATATAAATATTTGAAAAAAATAAATAAAACTTTTAAACTTTTGATAAAGCAATTGTCTATTTTTGATATACAAAATAAAAATATAAGAGAAAAATAAAAGAGAAAAATATATATAATAATATTATTATTTAAACAATTTTGAATTAAATTCTATGCATATTATAATCACTAATTATTTAGTATCTATTACTTGAGTGAGTTAGATAAGCGTGATAATTTTTAGTTCCCATAATTCAAGGAGGAAACAAAACTTTTTATAAGCTTCATTGAAGCAAGAATAATTATTAATGTTTCATTGAATTCATTGGGAAAAAATATTAATCTGTTCAGACAAATTATGGTCACGATATTATTTATACATATTTGGAAATAAGCTTTTCCATATGTTTCATCTATTAGTTAATTTTTTACTTATTCATTTTAAAGATTATAATTATTATTATTATTATTATTATAAAATAAATATAAAATAAATATTAAAATACATTTAAATTAATGCATGAAATTTATCTATAAATTAAATTTTAAAAATGTTACTGTAAAATGGTTAATAAACGTAAAAAAATATGAGTGTAATGCAGTCGTTCTCAAATTGGGCGTTCAAAACCTAGAG
Organism: Schmidtea mediterranea; assembly: GCA_022537955.1. Lineage (NCBI taxonomy): Eukaryota > Metazoa > Platyhelminthes > Tricladida > Dugesiidae > Schmidtea > Schmidtea mediterranea. The sequence goes on from CM039681.1 coordinate 101,469,184, forward strand.
GAGAGCGTTAAAGGGCCCACAAAAAATGGGGAGGGCGTTGACGTGAGTTAAGAGGGCGATGGTAGATTTGTAATTTTATTTACTTTATATTTTAAATTTCACTAAAATTAAAACCTGCCTACTATACAATAACGAATAATTAGTTTATATTTCTACCCCGTATGATGGTATAAAACTTAAAATACTTAACATAGATTTCGTAGGATAGCCCGCACGCCGTACGCAATCAAGTTGTAACAAGTTTCTGTTAAATAACGCTATTGGAGCAATCCGGTAGCAATTGTTCCGTACCATGAATATTTATTTACATGTATTATATTTTGTATGTTATACAATTAAATAATCTTTAGGGAGCGGTGGCAAATCAAATTGTTTATTGGGGCGATGGTTAAAAAAAGCTTGAGAAACACTGGTGTATTGTATGACAATCCTACACACACAACAAAAATCATATAAAACTGGGTTACCTGAATACAAACGTATGTCACGTCAGAAGTTTGAGTTTTGGTTGAAAGAAATAACTCGGTCGGCCTCAAAACAATTATAAAGATTTAGTAAAGAATGTCGAAAATATATTTGTGAAAATCTTTAAGTTTTTTATAAAATTTAATTAATTAATTTTTATGTTGGGATATCGAAGTTCATAAAAGTTATTAAATATTTAATTACATAAAGTCCAAATATCAATTTTATAAATTCCAAAATTGACAAGTTATTTGAAAGTTTATTATTATTATTACTGATCGAGTACATACATAATTTATATCAAAATCAAAATTCGCCCTTTCACTGATCAAACTTAATTCCAAAAAAATTATATAGCTCATACGTTTCAAATGAAATAACTTATACCTTTTCATTTTAAATTGTCCCTTACCTTAAATGACTATTCACTCTGGGTATCCTCAACAAATTAAGTACCTACCACCATGCCATTTACTAGGAAAGCGATGTACGCGTTTAGCATAGTAAAATCGATTTCGACCGACCGCTCAACACGAATAAACTTGCTGCGTACTGCAAGCAAGAAATCTTAAAGCATATTGCTTAGTGAAAGGGTTAAATAGAAAAACTTGATTTCGTATACTAAAAATGACGTTTAAAATAAATTATTCTCAGAGCCGTTTTCTCCATGTTTTTATAGAATTTCAGAAGTAGACAAAATCTGAATCATCAACGGCATGAAAAATGACGAAGATTTTTATAAATTTGAGAAATTAATGGAAATTTCCTAAGGCTTAATAAAATCAATAATTATATAATCAGTAAATATCAAAAATTTAGATTTCTGACAAAATGGAAAAGAGGTAGCAGCCAAAACGAATTTTCGAGGAACAGAGAAATAATTTATTGGAATATTGAAACGTTTTGGCAAAAAATGAATTTTACTTATAGATTTATTTGACTTACATTAAATCGAAAAATAAATTCAAAAATTGAAATAAATTCACAAAAATTCCTTAAAACCTAAAGAAAATTAATTACTAATAAATTTAAAATAAAAGTTGGAAAAAAGTATTATTTAAGAGCTTTAATAATGATATTATAACTTTACGATATCACAATAAAAGACTAAAATTTTACTAACCATTAATTTTAAAAATGGCTAATACATAAACTGTATAATAACTGTAGTCATGTGTTCATTCAAACTTCTACTTTAGAAGTTGTTAATGACTTGGAACAGGTTTACTACATATTGAAAATGTGTATGCTTTTTTATGAATTTTGTTTGCAAGAGGAATTTCATTTTTGTACCATGTCTTTCAATTTCTATAGTCTAGACTCTAAAGTGTATTTCATTGAACTTACAAATGATGACAACAAAGTTAGTTCTTTCATGATAATAATTAGCTTTCTCATATTCCAACTTGCATTCTCTCTTTAGTTTTTCTGTTATATTATTTCAACAAATTGTCCTATTTCCTTATTCTTATTTTCGTTTTCTTCGTCTTTACTTGAAGTTGAACGCCAGTGGTTTAAGATTTTGATTCTTCTTATATAGTTGAAATAACAATTAATTAACTTTAATCCAATTGCTATCTGTTTCACAGTCTTTGCTTAACGCTTCCCTTCAAGTCATCATTATTTAAAAATAATTAATTACACTATATTCGTCTTCCGTTTGATAATCTTTCTCTTATTTCGTTCAGTAGTAGGATGTGATCCCGTCAGATATAACTCCCTAGGTTTATGTAATATTATGTATTATTATGCAATAACTGACCACTATTCACTCGTTTACTACTGGAGATTGATTTCTGACCAAGCTGTTACCAGGTGACCACTGCTGAAAGCTAGAGAGACAATTTTCCAATTAAAAATTATTTAATTTTGAAAAGAATTATCTCAATAATGCTTCACTCCTCAAAATTTCTCTGGCTTTTCTGATTATCATCAGTTATCTGATCCGGTTTTTCGCTATTAATCATATTGGAAGTTTGATATTAAGTACAGCTTAACATTTGAATCACATTGTAAAGAACCAAAATTATTCACCAGCAGATCCAATCAGCTCGAAAGAGCATCATTTAAATAAATGTTGTTTTTCATTTTTCAAATTTAAGATATTTAAAAAAAACATTTAAACTTTGTATTGTTTTATTTTGAATTTGAAATTATTCATAAAATTAATTTAATTGACAATAATAAAAAACTATTAATTAAATTTAAAATCAATTTATTGGCTTGATAGAAAGCCAGGGGTATGATAGTGCCACTTTCAGGAAGAATGTGCGATGTAACTCATTGCTCATGCTTTGACCAGATCGTGATCTTTCCAAGGGGAACTCACATCTTACCAAGTAGGTCATAAGATGTTGATAAAAAATATTCCATATTGCTGATTGCAAAAGTAAAGATTTCAACAGTAAAGTTAGGTTTGGTAACCTGTATTTGTTTTTATAAGGAATCATATTTTGCCAAACTTTCTTTATTTATTAAAGAATCAAAAAGACATTTAATGTCAACTATAAGAATTGACTTTTCTCATTATTAGTTATGATAAAATCTACTCGTTCTTTAGATTTTTATACCATGAAACAAATTTGGTCTACAACGACAATCAGTGAAGGATTTTTCAAATGATGTACTATTTGTTGAAGCAATTGTTGTGACTATTAAGTGTAAGAGTTAGATGAATCTTGCAATTTTGAAAAACATGTGACAACGTTTTATCTTGGTTATGACAACGTCTACATAATATATTCTCACCTTTTATATAGGGTTTTGCAAAATTAGCCAATGTGTTTGTTCGAGCACGATAAATAAATTTCCAAGGACCATCTCCTAATTCTCCATTAAATATTGCTCTATTAATATTAGGGACAGCCAAAATGTTGATGAATTACTTATGCTACTATTTTTCCTTTTGCTAAAATATGAATCATAAAGAGCAAGAAGAAAGATTTTCGATACCAAACGACGACTTAAACCCGGATTGACCAAACTATGGCTCATGCGCCAAACATTGTGCATTGAAAGATTTCATGTAGCGTATCCTTGCGCTTACTTTGTTTTTAAAATAGTTATCATAACTGAACTGATCTGAATATTTTAACACCAAAGTGATCACAGTTTATTTCGTATAACCTTCCGTATTATACAAATTTTTTGGTGTCGAAGTTTAAATTAATTTTTCATAAATGTTACTTTAGCTAAGTTTATAAAATACAAATATTCTATCGTTGTTACCATGCGCATTCCTATTTAAATGATTGTAAACCTCGCTCACCAGCAACAGAGCATATGTTTGAAGTCACATTCGAATAAGCGATGAATGTTTTATATTGCTAGCAGTTCAGCTTGAGCCATCATAGCGTGGAGTTTGAAAGAGTGTTTTATTGAGTATACACTTGTAGTATTTGTATTGAGAGTGATTAAAAGACAGATTCAAGATTAAATATATATAACATTTGTAAAATAAGAGCGTTATTTCTTTTTCTTGACTCAAATATGTATTTTATATGCAAAAATAATTGATACTCTGTGTAATAAGACGTACGTACTTTTTTTTTAAGAAAAAATGAAGCTTATTCTTCGATCTGAGTTACAAAAAGAATATGTAACTAAAGAAAAGAAGGAAATCAAAAAAAGACAAAATATATTTGTTAAAGTAAGTAGTGGAGACTTGACAATGACATTGGCAATGAAATTGCTTTAGAATTAGCAAAAATAGAAAGCTTTTTCTGATGGAGAAGAAATTGTTAAACTTTATCTCCAAATATTTACACGCTATCTTGGTAAGTTTTCGAAAGAAAAGCAGATGAAATTGCTATATCAAGGCAAACAGTTACAAGACGTATAGAGGAACTCTCTCAGGATGTATTTCAGCCTACTGGAATACCTTGTACGTAATTTCTTTTCTCTAGCTCTGGATGAATCAACGGACGTATGTGATGTTGCACAGTTAAATATATTTATAAGAGGAATTGACGAGAATTTTAATGTCTTGTCAGTCTAGAGTCATTCCGTGGTAAAACAAGAGGACTAAGCATATTTGAGAAGGTAAAATCATGCTTAGAAAATCTAAAAATGGATTTTAACAAACTTATCAGTGTGAATACTAACGGAGCACTATCAATAATAGCTAAAGTCATGTTATATTTAAATAGTAATAATTAAATTAAGCTATTAAAATAAATAATTAAATCAACACAAATCTAAATTCATTTGCTTCAATATTTAAACAATCTCATAATTAAATATACTTTAATTTATAAATATCACAAGTCAATAGCGCTAAAACTGTGCTTGAAATTTTTTTTAAACGTCCTATACTGAAATATCACTGCATTATACACCAAGAGGCACTATGTGGCAAAACTTTAAATATGCAACCTGTTATGTTGCCAATTGTGAAATTGGTCAATAAAATAAGAGTAAGAGCATTGAAAAAAAGATAATTTAAAGAAAACTGTGAATTGTTAGATTTGGAATATGGAGAACTTATTGATTTTTATGAAGTGCGCTAGAGGACAGGTTTTGAATAGATTTTGGAAATTAAAATAAATTCCGTTTTTAATTTTTTGGAACAGGAAAACCAACTACCTGATAAAAGAACCCTATTATTTAACTAAAAATGGCTATTAGATTTGGCATTGTTTTATTGATGTTACTAGCCATCTCAATGACCTAAATTTAAAACTACAAGGACAAATTAAATTATTTCATAACTTAATAAATAGCGTCAGTTCATTTAAAATAAAATTAAAACTATTCATTTCTTAATTAGGAAAGAAAGATTTAAGTCAATTTCCACATTTGAAAGAGCAAAGTAAATTTGCTGAAAATAAAAGTAGTTTGACTAACTATTTTGAAAAAAATCAAGATGAGTCATTTGAAAGTCGTTTTCATGATTTTTCTTAAGAAGAAGACTGCATGTTCGCATTTATAAACTCATTTTCCCTTCGTGAACAAAACCTCATGTAGATGCCTAGTAACATACAAATGGAACTGATAGATTTAAAAACAAATTCATTCTTGAAAATGAAATTTGATGAGCTTTTTAAAGATCAAAATGCGTCTGATATAATTAATTTATCTCATTCAAAACAAAATGAACTTTTTTCAGAGCTAAAAGAAGTGTGCAAAAAATATATATGTCGCTTTGGAACGACATACAGATGTGAATAAGTATTTTCGAATATGAAATTGACTAAAAGCAAAACAAGATCGAGAAAAACTGACCAAAATTTGAAAAACTCTGCTAATTTCGATGACAAATTTAACACTAAATATCAAAAAATAGCTAAATATATGCAAACGCAAAAGTTTCAATAAAGATAGTAATGTTCTTGTGCTGTAATATTTTTTTATACAATTATAAAAACATTTATTTTTATTTAAAAACCCCATTAATGTTATAGATAATATTTCATGACCTTTTCTAGTGAGTAGAGAAAACAGACTCCACGTTACATGCAAATCTCGCTCTCAGTTCTTAAATCGCTCAGAGCTTTCTTTCTCATTCATCGCATCAAACCACCGTTGTCTAGAATTAACTTTATTAAGAGAGGCTTCCAGGCAGCAATAGCATTACCACTGGAGTCCACTACAGCAATCATTTACTTGTACAAGAGATTATTTCTACTATTGTAGATTGATCTCTAATAAACATGTCTTTTGAAATAGTGTAAATTAATTGATTTGCATGTTTGAGTTACTTCCTTTCCATACTTAAGCAAGTCAGAACTACCCCTGTTTTACATTTTAGCTATTTATTTTCCTTAGTTAAACAAAGCAGATCTAACCCTTTTATTATTATACAACCCAACATGAAAGTAAAAAGATAAATTTTGTGTTCTTATGGCGCATATAAACTACTATGTGAAAGAATTGGAGCATGGTATGCTTAAGGTTGGCCACCACTGACTTAAACAAATCGATATGATAGTTCCTATCAAAGCTATTGTCAGGCAAAGAATCGGTTTATCATCCAACACTTCAAAAAATATTTTAATGTTATGCGTTTTTTCAAAAATCCGAATTGCTGTTCTAAGTAGATAGTTTTTCCCCAGAGTGCCTTTGAATAATATCAGCTCTATTTATCCAGTTGAACCTGTCTTTGAGTGATGGTCTAATCTATATCTGACCCGTTCTTCAAATTAAAATTTGATAGTTTATTGATTTTTGTAATGTAGAAGTTTAACTCGACGCTTCCAAAATATAAACTTTTAAAATAGTTTTACATTAACAACCTCATTACTGTGTAAGAAATGAAATCAATTAAAACGGTACCATAATAATTAATTAAAAAATGGGATTATGAAACGAATGTTCCTGTTGATATAGCAAAAAGGATTTTAAAAGAAACTCGAACTATTTTCAGTATGTACACGCTTCAAAGATTCCTCATTTATCTATTTCATCGAACCAAGTTTCATATTTCAATATAGAAAATCGAAATACTAAAAATCTTTGCCTATTCAAAGAAGATATTTAAACGAATGTTTATAGTGTTTATAGGTTCGTACGATTCAAATCTAGGTCAATCACCGTCGACATCTCAATTATGCAATAAATAAACCAAACGCAAATCTTTTAATATAAACAGTTGAATATCGAAAGAAACTTGTTATTATTATTAAGTATAAAAAGGCGATTCCTTGGTAGCAGCATAAATTAATATAACAGATAAGTGAATAACAAAATAACCCCCTGCTGCGAAGTAATCATTATATTGTTGAAAAATGTTTCGATTATTAAATTATCCTCTTGAGTTTTTTCTTCTTCTTCTTCTTCTTCGTCTTCTTCTTCTTATTATTATTATTATTATTATTATTATTATTATTATTATTATTATTATTATTATTATTATTATTATTATTATTATTATTATTATTGGTCAATTTCGTTTCTCGCGATCACACACAACGCAAAGCAATGGTAATTTATGGTTTTCGAAAAGGTTTTCGAATTAAAATTTTTAATTGTGAAATTTTAATGATTTGTTTATTTGGCTCAATTGTATGATTTTGAAGGTTTTTGGAACTGGTATTTTGGATTGGATGTTTTTGATTTGAACTTTGGATTTTCAAAACTTTGGAGAAAATAAAGAATTTTTTAAATTTAATCTTTCATTTTATTGTTTCATTTGACTGTCCATTTATACAAAATGTCTAGTAACGCTGTTGGTATTGATTTGAGTACTACCTTATTCATGCGTTGGTGTATTTCAACATGGAAAAGTTGAAATTATTGCAAATGATAAAGGAAACCGCACAACACCCAGTTATGTTGCATTTACAGATACAGAATGATTGATTTTGGGATGCTGGAAAAATCAAATTACAATGAATTCCAATAATACGATCTTTGATTCGAAATGACTGATCGGAACGACTGATAAAAATACAATGAATTTGACAGAAATCATTCAATTATTATTATTATTATTATTATTATTATTATTATTATTATTATTATTATTATTATTATTATTATTATTATTATTATTATTATTATTATTATTATTATTATTATTATTATTATTATTATTATTATTATTAAACAGAACTGAATAATCCATTAAACAAGGAGAAGTTTATGTATAAAAATATTTTTTTTAATTTTCTATTTGTTACTTTAAATATATAAAAGATGATAAATTAAAGTCGATAATTTTATTTGCTTTTTATGTTGCATTTTATTCATTAATATTCCATTTTTTTTGATAAAAGATTCCTCTATTAAATTTAATTCTTAAACAAAAATATTGAGTGATTTCCGTTTTCTGAATATTTTATTTAAAGTTAAACAGGGTAAATAATTTATAAAATAAATATTAATTCATTTGAATTCTCTATTATATTATATTATATAATAACGCTTATTCAAATTGTAATATATTTTAGTCAAGTATTTTTAGGTAAATATTAATCAATAAAAACGTTAAAAAATATTATATTTATAAATTATTTTTTCAAATTTAGAAAAATAATATAAAATCTATTGTCATTTTCAGAAATATCATTTTCTTTTTTTTTACTATAAATGGTTTTGGAAAATATGTCTTATGTATTCTTGTTGTCATCAACAGTTTATATTATGTTATTTATAATATTTATAATATTTTTTCTTTACTCAAAAACTTTAGCATTTGTTTCCTGAACATCTACTTTCAACAAAATTTTGCTGTAACAGCAAATATTGTAAACAGGGAATGTGTACATCTGGTATAATAAATTAATGAACAATTAATGAATAAACAAAAAAATAATTTAATAATTTTCATTTATTATATTGATAATTTCGCTGCTGGATGATTTTAATTATAAAATAGAATTAAATTAAAATAACAAAATTTTGAAAATACATTAGAAAATTCTCAAAAACTAATTAATATTGAAGGCATAAAATAAATTAAATAAACAAATAATTTAAATGGATAGAAGAGTTCGATTTGAGTAGTTGAATAATTTTTTTTTGTTTACAAAAGACTGGAAAATCGAGGTTTTTGTTTTAAAATGATTCTTTCAAAGTAACTGCCAAAAAGTATAGATTTTTATTTCTTGACTTCCGAGTGATACATTTCGTGTGTTGAGGATAAATAAAAATAAAACAAAATAATTATTAAAATGAGTGAAATGATTGTTGTAAATATATGCAAATAAAGGGGATTCAGAAGAAATTGGAAAAACAGAAGAAAACACCAAACATCAATGGAGTAAAGCAATGAAATTAAACTAAGTAAATACTTCGGTTTGTTTATGAACCAAAATAGAAAATATTAAAAATTTATTTATTTTTTATATAAAATTATAAATTATATAGTAAAATTATTTATCTTTGTCACTATTGACAGATTATTTTCATTTCTTATTTTCACCTTAGACTATACATAAATATTTTTATATATTTAACATAATTTGTCGGAGCTGCCTTATTCAAATGTTTGCGAGGTAATCTTAATTGGGTTATTAAAAAAATATTTTTCTATAAAATTAGTTAAATCAACATACGAAAGCATATTAGATTTTTAAATATAGTTTTTATATATATTTTTTTAACTTAAAGGTTCAATTAACTATTTTCCAACATAACAATTAACTTTATTTGTTTTATCATTCTACCTAATTTAATGCAAACTGATTGTATTTTGAACTCCTGTTTTCGTATTTTATAGTTTGTGAAACTTGTTCAATATTGTAATGATCCTAAGCACCAACAATTTTTAATGTATTATTGAAATTATTAAATGAAAATATATGAAAGTTTACATAATATAAAATTTCATAAAATATTCCAAAAAAAAATTTAATAACAAAAGTAAATTATTTTAATAAAATTAAATTTTAATAAAAACATACAGAAAATTTAAATTGACACTATTTGTTATTTTTGTAGTTTATTCGAAAACCAAATAAAAACATTTTATTTATAATTTTATAATTATTTTTTTATTCACTACATGAATTTTTCGAAAATGGTTATTATTTATACATTAGAAAATAAAAACTTGACAGTTAAAAAAGTGACAAATTTCTCAACAGTAAAACTTGTCATTTATTATAATTTTTTATAATTAATGAAATAGATTTTCTCAAAATTATTATTGATAATTAATAATCATTTTTGTAAGGTGTTTTCAGCTGAGAATCATATTTTGAATATTTGTTAAAATAGATTGAAATAAATTAAAATTAATTTATAATATTAAAAAATTGTAAAATATTTAGATGTTAGAATTTTTGAGTGTTTTACAAAAACATTGGAAGTGCTAATGTTAAAATTATTTTAAAGTCTTTCAAAGTTCCGAATATGTTTACATTCTATATTTTTATTTCGAATATAGTTTTGCTTGTAATCTGCGTAATGACACATACATTGGGGAAACTACCCGTCATCTCTACACGAGTTCAAGATCATGTCCGATTGAGTGAAAACAATAATATTATTAAGGAAGATAAGTTATGCATGTTAGAAGTTGACATTTACAATTTAAAGTGTTATCTAAGATTTTCAAAACTAATCAAAACACAAAGCTTAATAAAAAAAATGAATTATTTAAGTGCATTTTGAGTGATTTAAATTAATTTTATTAGGGGTGATAAAATAGTATTGATGGTATTATGTAATTCCTAATTAACCTATAAATACAATCGCTTTATTCAAGTGAATTAGGGCTTGATGGTGACAGCTGAGCTGTCGAAATATATTGCAAAAATGTTTTTTTCTAAATAGTGTTCTATTATTTATATTAACAAATTACTATCTTTATGTATTATTTTATAATTTTAAATATTTAATAATTTTTAAAACCTTATTTTAATAATATTAATACTAATCATCTTGTATTTGTAAGTTTGAGATTAGTAATATTATATTACTAATATATTTAAGCTATATCGAAGTAGTTTAATTGCATTTAATTAGGACTTTCAACCCAAACTAGGCTACCGGTGATCCAAACGTTATTTGAAACTTTAATATGAAAAAAGATGTGCTTGGTTAATGTTAAACAAATATTTTTATATAATATAACATTATTCTTTCTTATGCTATAATATGTAGTTATGACCTCAATTCACTTAAATCGGATTGATGTTTTAAGATACAAACAATTTTGTGTCAAAGTCATTAAATATAAGTAAAATTTATTTATTTTTTATTTTTTTAGATTCGAATTATTAATTATTTTAATATATTAATTTATTTAATTTAATTATTAATTTAATTATTTTAATTTATTAATTTTAAATTAACTATTTAGTTAACTGAATTAGTTTATTTAAATTTATTATAAATATTTTTTATTTACTTTCATTTAATATCTTTTAGATTTTCTAATATTTTCAATTTAAATTTACAATTTATTATCATTATTTTTAATATATTTATTCACTTTATTAGATTCTTATTAAATACTTTTTCTCACCTGTATATAACTTTTTATAATTATAATTATAATCCTTTGTGATTCCGACATTTGCAATAAAATTATATAATATTTACATTTTACTTCAAGAAAAAATTTGTAAACACAAATCAAAACATTATTATTATTATTATTATTATTATTATTATTATTATTTTTATTATTATTATTATTTTTATTATTATTATTATTTTTATTATTAATATATTTCTATTCATATTTTGAAATTTATAACGCAATATTTTTACACTAGGTGATAATTATTTGAAAATTGAATATGTTCGAAGCTTTGCTCGAAAAAAAGAAATTATTTTGAAAATTAAGTTATGAAGGTGGAAAATATTAACATTTAAAAGGAAAAATTCAATTACTCTTATAAATCAATATTTCACATTAATAATTAACAATTAAATATGTTGACACGAAATGTCGACAATGAATCTTTATCATATAATACGACAAATTATTTTTCTATTGTCATTATTTGTCAAGTTCTTACAGATGGAAAATAAGACAAACAATAATCACAGAATAAATTTTTATTATTCTTCAACGATAATAAGTTTAAAGTACCTTTAATTTCAAAGTAATACAAATATTTAAAATATTTTTTGTTATTTCTTTAATACTCAAGAAAATACAACTTTGTTTTATTATTATTATTAATTATAAATGTTTATTATAAATGTTTTCTTGTTTTAACACTTTGTTCATTTCAAACATTTTTAGCCACAATAAAGCACAATAATCAGTCAAAATTCATGAATGTTTGAATATTTCCATTCATTTTTGTTAATTTTATATTTAATTTGTCTTTTAAAAAAGATCATAATTGTAAAAAAAATTGTAAAAATTTTAAAAATAATTTGTTTATTTAAACCTTTTTTATTTTTTCTTGTGAACAAATTTTTAATGCAAATAAAATTATGTAAAATCCGAAAATATTCAAAAACTATTGTAACTTTCAATTTAAATTTTATATAAATGATGTTTAACTTTTTAAAAATGTTATGTTATATATTTAAAGCTGATATATTAAATACGGTTGAGGAAAGAATAAATTTTCTGCTGCAGAATATTTAGGTAGTTGACTCTTGTGGTGGTTTCATCAAAGAAGAATTGCCCATAGATTTTCTTCCTGGAGATGTCATCCTCAGAGCAATGGTTTTCAGTGAAAGCAAACTTTATTAGCAAACCTATATGGATTAGAAAGTGTCCATTATCGGCGGTTGGGTCTGAAGGATTTATCGTGTTTATAATGAAAATTGGCTTATTAAAAAAAGTTATGTCGGTTTAAATACTTTGTCGTTTTAAAGACACTCATTAAATTCATAAAATTGGGTAGCCTTTTCTTTTATGACTTTTTTAATTTAGGAATATATTGAAATGTATTTTGTTTTAAACGGTCTATGTATATTGATAAATGACATATCCTTATCTTGAACATTTCATTGGAAAATGCGCAAAATTCCAGTTTATTCACTTTTTGAATGTGAAGGCGTTAAAATAAAACATTAAAGGCAAAATTTAAAATTTATATATATATGTGTGTGTGTGTGTGTGTTAAAAATTAAAAATATTTTATTTCTGATATGAATTAGTCTCATTTTTAATTTTAATGTTGATATGTATTGATATAAAAAATTATTTTGAAATCTCTGTTATAAAATCAATAAGTTGAATAAATGCACCTTAAAAACAGCTTGAAATATTTCACAAATCTTTTGATGTCTCAAAAATATTGATTTTTGCAAATGACATTTAAACCAAAAAATCAAAGGGTAAATTTATATTTATTGTGTTTATATTATATTATATTATATTATATTATATTATATTATATTATATTATATTATTTTATATTATATTATATTATATTATATTATATTATATTATTTTATATTATATTATATTATATTATATTATATTATATTATATTATATTAGATTATATTATATTATATTATATTATATTATATTATATTATATTATATTATATTATATTATATTATATTATATTATATTAATAAAAGGAAGAGTTATCGCTTATATATTTTTATTTAGGTCACAGAAATCTTATATAAATATGCATGAGCTATAATAATATAATAAATAAATAGGTCACAACTCTATAGTTTAATTCAAAAGTAGGTTACAGACACGCACACACGTAATATAATTTTTAGAGCTCTACCGATTAATCGGTAACATTCACAATCGAGCCGATTATAGAAGCAAAATGTCGCAATCGTTACAATCGGAAATTGGTTCCTCATCCAGAGTCAATTGTTCAAGATAAATAATTAATTTACAGATAACGGGGAATTTCTGACTTACAAAAAAAACAGAAGTCAAAAGACAACAAACTTTTCTGGATAAATATAGATTTGCGACGAAACAAGAAGTGCATCACTTAATTATATTATAATATCCAATGAAAACATTAAGCGTATTTAGAAGAACCAAGTAAAACAATCTATTTATGACAAGTCGTATTTAAAAAGTCGAATAGTTAACAAAAATTAAAATTTATACACAATCTGTATCGGAGTTACAATCGGTATTTCTCACAATCGGAAGATAATGCAATCGGTCAAGCTCTAATAATTTTATTAATAAATAACTAGGTCAAATACACACACATTCTATATATAACTGATTTTCAAAACATTGTAATATCAGGACCTTTATAATAAATAAGTAGGTTACGAGTGTATAGTTTAATTTTTATATATATATATAGTATTTTAAATTCACTTCTATTTAAACAAACAATAAAAATATTTAAATGATCAATAGAAATACTTAAATGAGCAATAACAAAATTTGGCAATCAAAATACTGATTGAACAATAAAAAATACTGAATGAGAAGTAATAATACTTAATGAGCAATGATTTATTTAAACTAGCAATAAATCGTGTGTGTAAGGTGTTACAATGTCATTCATCTTTATATTCTTTCACATATATATTCTTTTTTTCTTCTTTCTTTATTTTCTTTGAACTTTCCCGTAGTTTTAATTGATTTATATAGATGGCTCAGTCACAACGTGTAGCCCAATATAGTTCTGATAATGAAAGTGGCAATGTTATGGATCCGGAATTTTTGAATAGTAGTGTAACAGTCAAAGAAAAAAGAAAACAAAATCAAATATGTACACAACTAGTGAAGGAAAGCGAGTTTATTACAGGTTTAATAAAGTCAAAAGACGTGGTAAACAATGTCCGGCTGTTCTATATCTCTTGTACCACAGTGAAAATGATTGTGTTACAATGTTTGAAACTGGTAGTGATCATTTTCATGACGAATCAAAATCAACTGGAATAAATGAACAATCAAGAATGTTAATTGATGAATTGAAACATTATAAGAAAAAGGTTTACCTGTTCCTTTAAGAAAACAATTATCGAATTATTTAGTGTCATTGCGTAAAACGCTGCATGGTTCTCCAAGTATAGGTTTAGGTGGACTTGAAGCTTGGTGTCAACGAAATTCAATTATACTTGATGATGATGATCAGCCTTGGGTACTAAGATATCAAATTAAATATGATGATGAAATTGATGAAGATGAGGAGGATGAAGATAAAGGGAACAAATTTTGATTCTTTGGTACAACAAAACGATTATTATTCAAAAAAACTATTTCGAAAAAAAGTCATACTGATGCTACCTACAAGTTTATCTGACAAGGCTTCCCTTGTATTATCATTGGGACAACTGACATGATTAAACCATTTCATCCTTATAGATTTGCAGTGTGTTCAAATATTAAAGAAGAAGATTTTAAATTTATATTTATGTGTATTCGTGATGGAATACAACCTTAATTTGGTAAGGAACGAACAGGATCTAGTGTTAATAACGGTCTGTTCTGAAATGCATTCTCAGAAGTGTTTGAACTGGATCATAGTATGGCTATGTGTTGGTATCATATGCGAGAACGTGTAGTAAAGAAGTTATGTTTGATAGAAAGCAAAGACTTACATAGTGAAATCATGGATGATGTTGATGCATTGCAACTGTCCAAAAATAAAACAATCTTTGATATGGCTGTAAATTTATTCTTGAAAAAGTGGAAAAGTCAAGAAAGATTTCTTAATTATTTTTAAAGTGAATGGTTAGGATCGAAAAGTGACTGATATGAAGGATTGGAATTATATGTACCAAGCGCAAATAATGCTCTTGAGGCAACAAACCGGGTGAAGATACGATTAGAGAACGTTTACCATTGTCAAGATTCACAATTGTTATATTTGAAATAGTTAATAAATGGTCAAGAAAACGAAATCCTACTTGTGTTAACAAAAGGAAATTTGAAAATCAACCTACATTCAAATTATCATTTTGAACAGATGGGTACAAGTGGGTTAAGCTAAACAAGTTATATCTATTTCAAAAGGTGGTAAAACAATTTACTATATACCTACTGATGAAGTAACTACAAGTTACAGAGAAAGAAAGAAAACGTTATGAGAATTATAAGTTTTTAATTTATTCAACTCATACAAGCCTGCTTACTTCAAAATATGATGCCTATGCTTATCTTACAATGCTGAAGAATGGAAAACAGCAACTTGCACTTATCCATTCTTTTTTAAAAATTATATTTGCAATCACCTCCACCAGAAGCAAAAAATGTGGAACTTGGCACCAAAAGAGAAAGAGGCAGACCACCTAAAGCTAGAAAAGCTTTATTGCTACAATAGTATATTCATTGCTCATTTTTCTCTTTATTATTGTCAAATTTAGAAATAAAAAAAAGGAATTTTTCTTTATTTTATTACTAAAATATGAATTTGAAACTGCTATTTAATGAATTAATTATTACTCATTTCATAGTATAAAATTGCTCAAATAAGAATTTTTTATTGATCGAAGATTATTGCTCATTCATATTTTTTATTACTGCTCATTTAAGTATTTTTATTGCTCAATAAATACCAGCCTTTTAAATTCATAATCTTTTCGATATATATAAAGTTTTATATTTTCTATATGATGGTGATTTTTCGATTTTCCCGCAGTTTAATTATGATGTGTCAAAACTTTCAAAGGGGTTAAAAACATTTGAATTTACTCAAAATCAAAGAAACATAACGTGATATCCCGTGCAAATCCCAATAGTAGACTAGTTTCGAGCTAATGGTTCTCATCAGTAATATGCGGGAGGCGCTCGCTATTTTCTTTGCGTCAAGTAAGTGTAAAACAAAGTCAAGTTAACACTGTTATACACTAGTCCTGATGCAGTGGACACCAAATCCGTTTGCAATGCTTGACTTTGAGGCAAGAAAAAAGACGAATCTTTATCTTGAAACCTCCTTTCACTTGAAACCATAGTAGATAAAATCTTACTTCTGCGCATTACAAGTGAAACACAGAAACTGCTTACAAGCTATCAGACTACCAAGAAAAAACAACTTAAATTTTATTTATTCACGAATGATTTAAATCGCCAATCTACTATTAGGATTTGCACTGGATATCAAGGACATCAAGTCATGTTTCTTTTTCATTTAATCTTTGTTGCTAGAAAATCTGTTGGCGAAAATGGAGGAGCTTCCCCGGAACTTAGTATGGGTTTATCGTGCACAGCTTCAAAATAACTCTCGTAGAGACTTTGAGGTCATGTGGGAAGCAATTTATTTGAAATTATTTATCAGCATTGGTACACGCTTGATGAAGATTTTTCATTGATGAATATGCCAAATTTCGCACAAAGATTCTATAAATTTCTATAAATTTATCGTTAATCTTTATGAATTTGACATACGTTACCCAAAAAATAGTGTTTTAAAACTATGTGATAAACCAAAGAATAGTGCGAAAATCCTTACAAGTCCATTAAAACAAAAATCAAAAATGAAAACTATTGAGATCAACAATTCTTGATGAATGTCAAAATTTGTGACTAATTGATGATTTTTAAAAATTTAAAAGTTATATAATCATTAACTTAAAAAAGTTTTGATGTTATGTAATCTTTAAAAAATGGAATATTTCTGTAAAATAACGTTATGTAACAGAGAGGAAACAGTGACGTAACCGATGTTTTAAAATTTTTGGAAATTATAACCATCAATTTAAATTAAGATTTTGAAGTATTTCGGTGTTTGGGATATCGGTAAAAAAGTTGGTTGGGCTGGAATCCACACATTTCCATATTGGCATAGACCTTTATCTTATGTGAGATGTATATAAAATTTGACAGGTTTTTTTAAATTTTAAGTTTTTTTTTATTTTTCTAAATTTTGAATTTGACTATTATTTTGAATTTAAATGATAATACACACAAAAGTGCGATTGATCATGTTCTCCATGGTGATGTCGATATTTTAAATCATGTTAGAACAAACAAGTTTTTGATCCTTTGAAGGTTTTGACACATCATAATCGAATCGTGAGAAAATCGAAGATGCATCATAATATAGAAAATATCAAACTCTATATCAGTTTTTCTCAAAGTGGGCGATAACGCCCCTTGTGGCGTTTAAGACCTAGAGGGGGGCGTTAAAGGTCTCACAAAAAAATGGGGGGCGTTGACGTGGGTTAAGAGGGCGATGGTAGATTTGTAATTTTATTTACTTTATATTTTAAATTTCACTAAAATTAAAACCTACCTACTACACAATAACGAATAATTAGTTTATATTTCTACCGTATGACGGTATAAAACTTAAAATACTTAACATAGATTTCGTAGGATAGCCCGCACGCCGTACGCAATCAAGTTGTAACAAGTTTCTGTTAAATAACGCTATTGGAGCAATCCGGTTGCAATTGTTCTGTACCATTAAAATTTATTATTTACATGTAATACATTTTGTATATGATACAAATAAATATTGTTTAGGGAGCGGTGGCAAATCACACTGTCTTAAGTGGGCGATGGTTAAAAAAAGCTTCAGAAACACTGCTCTATATATACCGAAAAGACATAAGTTTTACTATTCTATTGCAACTTGATGTGTCGTTATAGCAAATGTTAAACTCTCGAATTTTACTATCCAAATAGAAATGTTAATATCAACAAAATTTTAATATATAATTAATTACTATAGACTTTCTATCTTTAGCATCGATTTCAAATTATTGAATTCGTCTTTTTTACTGGTGTTCACCTTTCCACAAAAACAATGTGGATTTTACATTTTTTAATTTTAAATAATTTCGCACTTAAATTTTGATGTTTCGCACCTTTATTTAATTTGTACTCAATTTTTTAATGAATTTTACAATAAAATTTTATTTCTACACTCTCTTGTACAACACCAAGAGAAAAAAGTTGACGTTTAAGTTTCAAGGGAGTTTCAAAGAACCACAAATTTGGTTTCAGTAAATATATATATATATATATATATATATAATCTGAACATATTCTAATTAAAAACTAAAAAAGTTGAAAATGGAAAGCTATTTATTTATTTACTGCTTAAATTACTTGTCTAATAAACGTATGTGAAAAGATTACTAATGAGTTTTGTTTTTTTAATGAAAAATAATTCATTTGTCTAAAAAATATTAATTCGAATGTTAATAAATCATCTGTTAAACAATAATTATTTTTTAATATCAACGAATCGTCATTAACAATGTCTGTATTGTAATAAAATAACATAAATAAAGTTTCATATTGTTTAAATAATGTTTTATCATCATTTTGTTAATTTGCATTAATTTAAAAGCTTGATAATATTACAACAAAATTAACGAGTTTTTACATTTGATTAGGAATACTTTATTTTTATTTCATTTTTTGACATGGAAGTGTGAATGCAGTTTTCATTGTTATTAAATTGTCGAAATAAATCTATTAAAATGAAAATAAAAAAATTTCTAATATTATTTTAACAAGTTTTGCTGTTCGTAAATTTAAATAAAAGAAAATGAGAAATTGAAAATTTGCAAAATTCTAATAACAAACTAATTACAGCTCATTTATAATTATCAATAGTAACAAAATTGTTTTTTGTTACAAATTTAATAACAAGTATTTTATTTGAAAGGTTAAAAAATTTATTTCATTGAAATTTTATTAAATTATATTTTTACATGAATTAAATGCAAATCTATGTCAAAATTAATCAAATTTAAAGTATTTAGTTTTCTCTTGGATAACTAAAAAACCATTTAAACCTCAAATAGTTCACATTTACAAAATGTGCTGTGTGACGGGTCGAAAATTCACGAGTAGATGAGCAATGCATGAAGCGGCTACTAACCGATATTTTTCTAACTTTCCAACATCGTCGATTTCGTTTTGCTTTAGATTTGGATTTTGTCTTCATGACGATTTTCAAATTCATTGGTGTTTCGGCCAGTTAAAATGTAAATTAATTTTAATTTGTAAAAAATTACATTTTGTGAAATTTTTGAATTATTTGTGGTTTGTTTTGCTGGATTAATTTTGTTGGTCTTTTTGAGTTGAAA
The DNA here is from genome assembly GCA_022537955.1 of Schmidtea mediterranea. Classification (NCBI taxonomy): domain Eukaryota; kingdom Metazoa; phylum Platyhelminthes; order Tricladida; family Dugesiidae; genus Schmidtea; species Schmidtea mediterranea. The sequence continues at coordinate 101,488,992 of CM039681.1, forward strand.
TTTTATTTTTTAAAAATAAATTTTATAATTGTTTGAATTTCAAATTGTTTTGAAAAGTGTAATTATGTTGTCACGGTAAACTGAAGTGTATTAATTTATAAACGAAGCTAATCATGAAATTCTTGGACATCTCAAATTGTCACTGGGAGAATTGTTAAGCAAAAAGAAAATTGAATCGAAATTATGAAATCGTAAAATGGAGTTTATACTTTCTGTTGATTTTGATTATGCTCAATAATCTACCCTTTATGATTTAAATTACATATGTAATTTAAAAGGAATAGAACCAAATTCAAGCGATGCTTTAGACAAGATCAGCTACAAAAGTTTAACAGATCCATCAGTTCTGGATATCACCAAAGAATTAACGTTTCGATTGGATTTTCTACAGCTATGTGATCAGTTGGGATAATGCCTGCTTTGGTAGTCAACTCTAAATTTGATACACGCCTGAAGAGTTCTTTATTTGTTTAGAACTTCATAAGAACACAATATTCTGCTCGTTAACTAACATGTGTTGTACTCGGCTTGCTATAGTAAGCTCGGCCTTACACTTACACTTTTCAAGTAAAAAAGGGTGTGCCGAAAATTTTTAAACATCAATAAAACATCTGATTCATACTTTAACAATAAAAAAATTATTTGTGTCATTGTAAAATGATAATGATTAAAACAATTGTAATTTTATTATTTGATAATTGTAATTTCCTTATTATTTTAATTGTTATTTTAAATAATTTTTATTTTACTATAGAAAAATAAAATTATTAAAAATTTCAAAAAAAACTTTAGAATATTATATTTCAAAGATTCTGAAATGACTACAATTATGAATGAAGATTTTTATATACCTACTAGGATTATTTAGAAGATTAATTGTAGAAGATATTATTTTCATAATCGGTAATATTTTTCGAGGCTGTCTATTTGCTATTCTGAAATAAAAATAGTTCATTTAATTAAAGTTCACGTGAAAATCACTTGAAAATGGCGGACCCGAAAATTCGTGAATACCTTAAATAAATCTGATTCATAGTCAAATTTTGTAGAAATTATTTTTTTATTTTTGTTGTTAAAATAGTATTCGGTATATAAACCTGAATTGAAAAATTGAAACTTGTTAAAACTATATATTCTTTTCAAATTTCAAATTTGGGGTTTTAAAAATTAATATAAGAATTTTTTTTGTTTTTCACTATTGATTTCTTTATAAGTGACATAATATTTTTTACAAAATTTGACTATGAATCAGATTTATTTCAGGTATTCACAAATTTTGGGCACAGCCTTTTTCAAGTGATTTTGATAGTTAATGATTCTTCGAAAAGCGATTGCCTGAGTTTATTATTTTTTCAAATGTTCAACCCATTAAAATATGTGAAAGTCCTTATTCAATTGTGATATGAACCCATTTCTGGATTTTTTTGGGACACGATTTATTTTCATTTTTGAAGGCAAGAAACCAAATTCCCATGACCACCACAAGATTCTATTATAATATTTCAAAGTCAATGTCCTTTAATTCTCTTGAACTTTTATTATCATCGTTTTCAGGAACTTTTACTAAGTCATGATCAAAAACATTATATTCATCGTCAATTAGAGTACTGTTTTCATATTTATGCGTATCAGATAATATTGAAACCGTTTTAAGCATATTAGCGTCATTTTCACTAAGTTGGTTCCATAAACCCTTATGTCATGTTTCTGCAAATTTTTATAATTCCATCGTATATAAAATAATGGTGTACTGGATTTTCCCGATGCCGTACAATAAATAAAAAAAGGTTCTCGTTCTAAGTATTTATTATTTATTATAAAACAAAATATAATAAATATGTGTGTATAAACAATTATTTACCTTTTATTTTACCAATTATTTTATTTTAAATGTAAAACGGTTTTTTGTTTAAAATTTACATTGACAATAATTTTTATTTTAATTAACTTTTATTTTACTTTTTTAGGAATTTAGAAATCATATAAAAATTTAATAAATTACATGTTCGGATCTTTGTTATAGATATCTATGTCATGGGTGCAATGTCACATACATTGGAATGACTGCCCATCATTTACGCTTCAAAGTTCTCGATCACAGTGGACTTTGGAAATTGATTGATCAGTAGTAAACGCGATTTTGTGCTGTATTATGAAAATAAATGTAAAATAGTTTTGTTCTGAAATTTAAAAATGTATAATTTATAATTTATTAAAGTTTTGTTAAAATCTCGATTTTTGTAAATTTTTTCTAAAATAAATCTTTTAAGAATTGAGATTTATAAAACAGAATTTATGATTTTTAGTATAAGGTTTTAAAATTTGAAAAAAGAAATTTGTTTGAAATAAAAGTAATTTATTCTATAAATAATTAAATAAATTTGGCAACGATTTAATTAAACGATAACGCCAATAAAAAACCTTTCGTACGATATATTTCGATAGCACAGCTATCATCTTCAGTTACTCAAAACCAACTAAAAATATTATGAATTAACATTTAATTTAAACAAATTATTTTTTATTAATTTAATTTTTTAATAAATAAATATTTTTAAAAATATATTTTAAATTAATTTTAAATTTTAAATTTTTTACTTATATTTTAATTTTTAAAAATTAATGTAATTTAAAATTTTCAATTATTTTAATAATATTAAAAAAAACAAACATGATTTAACATACGTAAACTATTTAAAAACATTCAAAACATTCGTAGTCACAGCACTCTGCACATTAATCTTTGGATCCAATGACCTTATCAGCAATGCTTCACATATCACTCGTTCCCAATAACTATTAAAACTTCTCAACAAAATTCTAAAATCAGACATTCCTATATCACTTTTACAGCCTCTATTGTGTTCACTAATATTGGTCAAGCCCTTCAATCGACAATGCTCTAGAACTCGAGTACAGAAATGACGGGAAGTCTCTCCAATGTATGTGGCATTACACCCATTACATGTAAATTGATAAACGAGATCAGAACACAATCCAACCGGAGTTTTTGATTTATTAATAAACATATTGCGTACCTTACACGAATTAGAGACGATCTTATACTCTAAATTTCCTATCAGTTTACCCAACTTCCTCTTATAATTTGTAAAGCCTTCAGAGTACGGCAATACTAACACATATTTAGGTCATTGGATCCAAAGATTAATGTGCAGAGTGCTGTGACTACGAATGTTTTGAATGTTTTTAAATAGTTTACGTATGTTAAATCATGTTTGTTTTTTTTAATATTATTAAAATAATTGAAAATTTTAAATTACATTAATTTTTAAAAATTAAAATATAAGTAAAAAATTTAAAATTTAAAATTAATTTAAAATATATTTTTAAAAATATTTATTTATTAAAAAATTAAATTAATAAAAAATAATTTGTTTAAATTAAATGTTAATTCATAATATTTTTAGTTGGTTTTGAGTACCTGAAGATGATAGCTGTGCTATCGAAATATATCGTACGAAAGGTTTTTTATTGGCGATATCGTTTAATTTATTCTATAGTTTTAAATTCAAATTTATCCGACGAAGACAGTAGTCTGAAATATTGTAGTAATATATATATATATATATATATATATATATATATATATGTATGTGTGTGTGTGTGTGTGTAGGTTTGGCGCTTCCTTTTATAAAAATATATAAAAATATAAATTAATATTTTTCAGTGAAAACAGAAGTGAATACAACAATTTACTCTAAAATTCAAGAATTATAAAACAGGAAAGTCCAAATTAAAGTCCAAATTATTGTTCAAAAGGTATTATCGAATTTTATTCATCAGTACTGAATGATATATTCATTTGTTTGAGGTTATGAAACTTCACAGTTATAAAAGTAATTATATTTTTGTGCAAGTTATCAAAATCGAGACACCACTCATTATAAAGACTAGCATAACTTATTGTTTACACCAAACGAAGTTCAGATAAATTCCGCTATAAAGCAAGTTGATGAAAAATTTAATGGATTTCAGCCATTTCTGAAATGGCTGCAAAGTAAGTCATTTTTTGAAGTTATAAGCTTAAATTTATAAAGTTTTAAGAGTTGAATTATGATTTTACAAGGAAATTAAATCATTATTCAAGCTTATAGTTATAACTTTTGATCTACAAGCTCATGTATATTATTATTAATAATGATTACGAATATTCAGGAAATGATTTATTTTATGATAACTTATTTATCGGAAATTATTCACAAAAGTGAGTTAAATTATTTTTGAAGTTATAAAAATTATTAATTGCATTAAATAATTATATTTTTATACATCTTTTGAAAAAAATCTTCGAATAGGGTTTATGATTATTTTTTAAAATTTATTAATATAATTTACAATTTATGCTTTTTTCAGGATTTCAGGTTTTGTTTTTTTTCGACAGAAATGTTTGAAATATTAAATTAATTTTAGTTTTGAGGGTAAATCTTATGAAGATACATCTTCATTTACTTGAAATTTCCTAGCAAAAACCTCAAAATTTATATTAAAAAGTTTTTCCGCCATTTTTCTTTCGAAAAATATCTCAAAAATGTCTAAATTAATTTATTATAGGGGTTTTTTCAACTTCTGATGGCTACATGTTAAAAGTTTACATGCATGTTTTATTATGGGTTGTGTTAATGTGCATTATTTTATTTCTCTGTCACTTTTTGAGTTTCTACATATAGTGTAGGATTTGTCTCGGTGACTATTTTACAAACAACCTCAAGGTGAGTTGGTGTGTTTATATGTTATAAATTTATTGATTTTCTTTTTATATTATAGGTGATTTGTCTCAACGTGGCTTGGTGTACTACTCAATCTGTAGCTATCAAGCCAAGTGTTGCTTGTGGCAATTTTTGATGTAGCTCATTTTATCAACTTTGGGATGAAATGCCTCAACTGGTTTTTAAACAATGAACTTGTTAAAATCAAATTTGAGATCCCGGATAACTAATGAACTTCTGGACTTCTGCATAAATTAAGCTATAGCATAGTATGTAAAAGAGTACAAGAAACTAGCTGAATAAATATAGTGTTAATTTTTGCATTAATGTTTTTCTTTTATTTAATTTGTAATTGAATTCTTAATAAACTACTCATCTTCTTTGATATATTACAATGTTTTGTTCATTTATACCTATATGATTAAAAAGAAATATTCAAACCAATGTATATATAATTATTATTATTATTATTATTATTATTATTATATTGCTCTTGAACAAATTTTTAAATATAAGTCATTAGTTATGTAATCAGTGGGGTCTCCCAGAGTTATATTACAGAATTAATATAATAATTTAAAAAATAGAATAAATTCTGTTTTATTAATAAATAATTCAAATCACATAATGAAATTGATACTAAATTCAGATTTTATTCATATTTCCTTTCTCTTTTCATAGCGCTGAAATAAAAAAGAGAATCAAAATTAATATAAATAATTATAATAATGATAATTACAGTTCTAAGTCATCAATCAACACTTTGTAATCAACTTTTGCATATTTCAAAATTTTTGCTAATTTTTTAGCAACCAGTGCATTGAGCATTATGTGAGTTGGACCTTTATAAGTGGGGCCTTTCCAGAAATTGCCCTAAACATTAAGTCCAATAAATCAAACTTTTGAACGTAAATAATATAAATAACATAAATTTGTAAAGTTAACTATTTAAATCAAATTGATGTAGTAAATGTATAAATATTAATTGAAAATGATAATTTTTTTTCTTTGTTATTTTACACAGTTTTTCTATATTAAATTTTTTAATTATTTAATTGAATATGGATATTTAAAAATAAATTCGATTAATAAAAATAATACATTAAACAATATTGTATTATTTTAAAATATTATATTTTTAATTATTTTATTGCTTACTTTTAAATAGACGGCCAAATTAGCAACAAATCGAACTTCTTTTTGGTTATGAAGGTTTAGTTCTACTATTTTGTAACTGAACATAAATGCCATTTAATTAAATAAATGTTTATAATTACTACAAACCCTCTCAGGGGAAATTCTGCTAGACAGACGGCAAGCACTGTGGCAAGAATAAGTACTTTCAAGAACATATCTTTTGTTCAAATATAAAATTTTATTAATAATAGGTAATTCTATCTATATATACAATTTTATATATGGTCTTTATCTGATCATATGCTAGAATCTCAAAATTGTTATTCTGCCCTGTTTTTTATGGCGATTAATATATTTGACAGATAAAATGGCCTTTGACATTATGTGATGGTTCATGTCTATGAACTTTATATATGTATTTTTACTTTTACAGACTAATGCCACTTTCACTCTGTTGTCGACGAATATCTATTATATCCATAAATAATTTTTCAAATTCCAATTCCAAAATTCAATTAATTATCGAGTTTAATTGAGATCTTTTTCTGTAGATCATCCTTTTAATTTTTTATTTCAATATTTTTTTAATTTTTATAATCGCCGCACAACTAAAAAAAAAATTAACAATATCATATTTATTATCCTAATACGCTTAATAATGAAACTAATTTAAATATAAGAAAACTACGATCCAACATATATCATACTACAATATATTTCGGCAGACTCACTGTCATCGTCAGCTAGAATTAAAATCAAACTTTGAATAATAAATATAATGTACAAATAAATTTTTCAAAGAGTAATATAATAAACATTCAAAAAAACATGAAAAATATTTTAAAGAATACTTTATAAAGTTTTTTTCAAATAAATAAAATTAGGCTATATTAAATTTTAATAATTATATTTAATAATAAAATGTATGCATTATGGACGTCGGAAGATTATTTTTTATTATTAAAATAAATTCATAAAAGCTTTAAGAAAAATTTTAATTCAAGTCCAGAAGAAAGAGGGCTTATTTTTATTTCATACTTTAATTTTAATCAAAAAAACAAAAGTAGAAAAAATGAAAGAATATAATGTGATATAATATTTTTTAAATAGGAAGTTTAAAATGAAAAAAATATATTTTAAAAATTATTTCGTTTTATTTGTCTGGTTTTTACAATAAACCTTTCAAAAAACTGTTAATAAATCAGCGAGATTTTCGAGCTTTTAAATTCAAATTTTCTAAACAATTTTATCGAAACATGTTTAGTTTCTACGTATAAAAAATATTAGTTTAATCGTTAATTGAATAAAATAAAAAAATAATTCGAAGTGAAACTCCAGTCAAGCTGATTGACATGAAAAACAACATATGCAAATGTATTTTAAAGTATAAAAACAAATAATTTGAATACAATTGTTCATACATCAAGACCATGTTCATGAAATTGTTGATTCTATCCGCTTTTTTTACTGTAATTTACGGTGAGTCTCACTATGAAGGGTAAGTTTGATAATGTTTTTAAAGTGAAAACAATTTAGATTATTTAGATACAAATTAATAAAGATCAAATTTGAAACGCAAATGGATCATTTGCCATTTTGGAAATTAGTTATTAAGTATAAGGTAATTGTTACTTAATTAAAATTCTAATTAATAATTACTTAATAAGATGAATTTAAATTATTTAATTTTCAATTATAATTGTAATTATAGTTTATAAATAATACTGTAATTATAAAGATTTATAAAATAAATATTATAAATATTATTTATGTTTTAAATTTATATTTACCATCTTATGAAATTTATTTTTTATATCAGTTATAATAAGGCGCTTTTATATTTTTGCAAGAATATTTTAATATTAATAAAAAATATTAAAAAACTATCCAGTGTAAAATTACTAAACCTATATAAAAAATGAAATTTAATATTAGCCATTTTATATTTTGATTAATTAAATTAAAATTAATTTTTTGCCATTAATAATTTGCAAAAGTAATCATAAATGTTTTAGTTGAAAATATGCTCTAATATTTCACGAATACAAGAGATTTAATCTTTAGTAACATTAATAAGTTAATTAATGATTAAAGTAATAAAATATTAATAAAAATATGTTTTTATAAAATTTCTATTTTAAAACTTATTTAAAATTCCAAAATTAAAATCATTTTCTGTGAAACTTTTAGAAGTATCTTATTAATTGACAATATTAAATGCATTTATTAACTGTATGAAATTATTACAGGCCAACATTATAAATGTGTCAAAAGACAAGAAAACATTTTATATTTTGCTCGATCCAAAATCATATATTGCATTCAAAAACTATTTCAAAAGAATGGATCTTGACTACGTTGTAATGATCAAAAACATTGCCAAGTAATTATTAAAATTTTTGTTTGTTTAACGTTAATAATATTTTAGAGTAACGAAAGCTTAGAAATAAACAAAATAATTGTTTTAATCATTTGTTGTTTTGGCTCAATAAAATGTTTTATTTCTAGTTTATTATATACAATATATAATTTAAAAAATGAGATTACTGTAGATTGATCAAAGTAATCAGCTGTCGGTTTGAGTCAAAAGGAAAATTACAAATATAATAAATACAACTGCTATATATTAATAATCTGGATATTTAGTTTTTTCATTAAAAGATATTTTCATTTATTTTCATCTCATTTTCTAAAATCAAAAAAAAATCCACAGCATATCATGATATGTTTAAAAAAAAATATTTTAAAGTATAAATATGATATATTTTACGATATATTAATAAACTCCACTAGAACATCATTATAAGGAAAAAAGTTAAAATCATACAATAAATTAATTTAATTAATTAAAAGGCTTTATTTGTTAATAATTTAAATTAAAACAAAATTTTTACATTTTTGCATAACATCATTTTGTTTAAGAGTTTGCATTTACAACTTCAATACAAACACAAAAATATCATTCATTGCACATAAATTAATTTATAATTTCTTATTTACTAATATTAATCAATCCTGTCAATCGACTGTCATCATGGAAATGGCGGGTAGTCATTCAAATGCATTGTACTTATAGCATTTAAATTACATGTCTGTCAATCTCTGACTCCTCATATTTTCCTTTTGTTGTATATTAATTAACTAAATATACACAGAATACTTCTTTTGATTTCTAACACGAATTCACAATTTGTCACACGATTTGCACTTTTCTATTAGATACCGATTTAACAACGCGAAGGCAGATGTCCTAATGGAAAATCACCTTGTCTGGCACATTAATTTGATTCAAATTCACTCAGTTATTTACTTTGGTTTCTGACCTTCACTGGTTTCTCAAATCACAAATCTCTTTTCATAGTTTTCTTCAACCTACTTGCAATTCACCTCATATTGAGCTCTCTTTTTATATTGTCTCTTTGAAAGCATTTTAGTTGTTGGTACACAATGTTTTCTGAAATTCGAATTTAATTGTCTTAAAAATTTTGTTAATTGATTTTGAACATACGATTGGCTCGGTCGGCTCTTGTGGTACTTTATCTGAATCATCTTAATTGTTTTATTTCTTCATTGGCTCTCTGTACAGCTTGGGTCTTTACATTTCTTGGGCTTTTCTCATTGCTCAGGTTTGAAATTGGCTTGGGATTAATTTTTTTTTTGTTTTTGCCTATACCTGGGAACCTCTCATTAAATTTGTATTATTATATTTGAGTTCGTCTTTTGATTTGACATTCAACCATACCCGATTTTCCTGATCAATATTAATTTTCAAATTTTATAAATTTTAAATTAAATTTTGTACTTTAATTATTGTGATGTCTTTTGTTCATGTTTTTATAACAACACCAACATAATGCAGAAAGCAAAATCCATGGAATTCTCTTCTTATAATTCCAAGACTCTTCGTCAAAATACTGGTTTGTAAAAAATATTGATATTTGTTTTTGTATGATGTTCAAAATATGAAATTGTCTTGAATTGGTACTTGGATTGGAAAGACTTAGTTTTATTTATTCAGTTTTTAAGTATTTATATGGTTTTATTCACCACTGTATTTTGTAGTTATATTTCTGTCAAATTATGTCTTTGATGATTTGTAGTTGGAATTATTTAATAAATTAAATTGCTAACAATAAAACGAATTTGTCTTATAAAGAAAACATATTTTGAAAATTTTTCATATGATCGATAATGATTTATCTAGTAGTGATTCGGAATCAGAAGATTTTTCAGCGGAAATTATGAAAATTGATATGTATAGAGAAAATGTTTTAAAAAATCTTCTTGATTATGATTCTCATTGTAAGTTAATTAGTGCACTAAAACATTCAGAAAAAATTATTGAAGCAAGAAAGTCAAGAGAAATTATGCATATTTATTATCCATTGTCCCCTGAAATGTGGATTGATTGGATCAATGATGAAAAGTCTATTAATTCATACAAAGATTTCATACGTGCTCTATTCATTCCTGTAATTGAAGATTATAAAAGTGACGATGTATGGTTTGAATATTGCCAATTTATGTTAGGATATTTAACTGATAAATAAGAAATTAGACAATTTTTGAAGTTGCTATTGCTCAAGTTTGGACTCATTTAACCAAAGGATACTAAATATGGGGGGATTTATCTTATTTATGAAAAATCACCTTTTATAGATGATGGTAGTAATAAACAAAAGGAACGAATTTATAAATTATATTTAAGACAATTATCTCTCTCTTCACAAAGTAATGATGAAACATTAAAAGAATTTCTTGAGTGGAATCAAGAGAATAAGGAATGGGAAAATTAAATCCAACAGTGCTCCTCTGTAGATTAGAAGTGCACGAGTTTTACTGGGTTTTGCATTTGGTCTTCGGGTTGACAAAGATCGTGAGTTTCATTGAATCCATTAACTTGTGAATGATACACTAGTATTATATTTTCTTGGCTTGTAAGTTTAAAGTTCAGCACTCATTTCTGCTCATTAATAAAAGTTTTCTGAGCCCGAATCTTGACGATTAATTCGTTTCAACATTTCAATGATCTGAAAATTCTTTGCTTCATTTTCTTGACCTGTTTGAATTATACCAACTCCATTTCAGCTCCTTTAAATCCATTCTTGTGAAATTTAATTATTTCCTTAGTTTTCGATTTTCCTAATCATTGAAAGTTTAATGCTTAAAAAGTTTGAGTCGTTTGAGATCTTGGAAATACAAGTCAAATAACCTAGCCAACATGGAACAAACACAAATGAGTGAAACACAAGACGCATGCTATGACTTCACCTCAGACAAAATAATTACAACGAGTAGTATGTTAGGGGCCCGCTAACTCAAACCCCCTTGAAAAATATCTAGGTCGAATTCAGATTTTATGTAGGTCACTAAAATATATATATAAAATTTTTAACACACATACTTTTCCAATTAAGTAGGTCACGAAATATTTTCAAAATTTTTCTAAGTATTTGAAAACTTTGAAAATTTTGAAAAAAATGTATGTAGAGCAATTCAAATTTTTTATAAGGAAATATATTGAGGAAATTATTAAATTTATAGGACATTTTTGAGTTTAGTTATTTTGAGGATTCTTTAAGAAACTTTAAGCAAACAACATTACATTCACGAAGGGATATTATTATATTTCAACATTACCATGAGAAAAATATCACAACTCAAAATATCACAACATTTATTTTACCTAAAAAATATTTCCCAACTCAAAATTTCCCAAAAATCCAATGTTTTTTCTGAGTATTTAAAAACTTAGAAAAGTTCTTTCAAATCATTCCGAATATATGCAAGGCTATAAATTATACATTCGAGGAATACAACATTATTAGGAGTCTATGTTTGTTTGATGATTTTACGTTATCAACAAATAAACTTTGATCTATACATTTGGTGTTATCATTCAACAACTTTCACATGGGAAAAATATCCCAACTAAATTTTTCCCATAATTTAAAATCCTTAAAAATATTTCCCAACTCAATATTTCCAAAATTTTCTGTTTTTAAAAACTTAGCCAAATTTTCATAAATTATGTGGGGCACCAACGATAGATAGATAAATCTTTATGTATAATGTAACATTATACACACACAACCATAAGATAATTTGAATTTATATATGATTATTACTTTAAAATTAGAATTTTTAAATAAGATTTTATAAATTTTTGAATGGTCGCAATCATAACTAGATACATTTTTACATACAATGTAAAATTATATGCACACACACAACCACTAGATATTTTGAATTTATATTATTAATATTTTAGGATTAGAATTTTTCAACAAATAAACTTTAGATTTATACATCGGGATATTATAATGTTTCAACTTTACAACGGGAAAAATATCCCATAATTTTAAATACCTAATATATCATTTCTCGAAGATTATACTTTATCGGTAAATAAACTTTAGATATATATACATTAGGATAATATCATATTTGAAATTGTCCATGTTAGTAATATCACAACTCAAATACCCCAAATTAATAATTTCTAAAACTATTTACCTAATCGAATAGCCCAAAATTTAAAATAATTTCTAAGACTTAAATAGAAAAAATCTATGTATCTCAATCCAAAATTTATATAAATTTATACATGTGAAGAAAATAAATACATATGTTTGATATTTTAAAGTTTTTGTTAGTATTATTATTACTTGATGATTATATTTTCTGAATCTTTTGTCTTCATATGCAAAAGTAAAACACATAATAAATCAAATTTAATAATTTATCCAACAATCATTATCAAACGTTTCTTCTGCTTTTATAATCTTCCAAATAGGTTTGATTCGGTCTCTGCATATATAATATCCTTGAACGAGCATAGTAATCATGCAGTTGATTATGCGAATCCTATCATCATCAGGCATAAAATCCAAATCACATTTTGATTACATATTGTATTCGTCAAATTAAACATTTTCCTGCATTCTGGTGGAAAAATTGACCTAATATCATTTTATCATCAAACTCAATTTTCGGGAATCTAACATTGTAAAAACATCTTTATAAAGTTACTTGTTCCTATCAATAAAATAAAAAATAAATAATTAAAATAGATAAATTTAATCAAATTACCTTAAATCTATAAGTTCTTGGGCAATACAAATAATTTAAGTTGTATTGTAAAAATTCAACAGGCTTTTTTGTATCCACTCGAATAATGAATAAATTAGTTAAAGATAAATTGCCATGATTAAATTTCCTTTTTACATTCTTTTCTTTATCTTCATCAATGTTCTTCCTTTTTAAGGTACCTAAATAAAATATTAGGCATAAAATGTAAAATTTAAAAAAAGCCACCTTTATTGTTATGATACATCGTAGTTGTATTTATTATTGTTTTAAACAAACTATTTATACTATTTCATTGGTAAACAAATATCAGATAACCAGTCATCAAATTTGCCAATTATCACGCTAATTATTGATGTCCAACGTGACTTATTGTAAACAAAGATATTGCAATCACATTTTATTTAAAAGTAAAATATTATTTCTTATAAGATATAAGCAATGTAATATTAAAAATATTTATTGGAGCAGGGGACGAAAAATGGGAAAATTTGGGTATTAGCAAAATTTAAGAAACATCCTTTTTTGCAAATTCAAAGTGTACAAAATACCGATACGGTGAACCAACGAATGAAATATAAGCGTAATATTATAATAAAATTATATTATTTAATCATCTAAAAACAGCATTCACCACATCTATTAAAATTGATATCAATATTTTTGATTGTTCTTTAAAAATGTCATTGTAATAACTTATCTATCTTTTATATTTTAGACAACGTTTATGCGTTGTTTTCATCGAATTGTCAAAAATAACTTACCAGGTAAATTATTTTACCCAGAAAGAAATATACCCAAAATGCGAAATTTATAAAATCTTGAGATTCGGTTTCCAAGTCTTGAGTCTTGAGACTTACTCTGAAATCTTGATTTTCAAGCCAAAATCTTGAGAGGTGGCAGATCTAGATGTGAGACATGTTTAATATGGCTGCTGGAACGTCTATTTCAATAGAGTTATTTTTAAAATTCGTAACGGTGTTTCATTTTGTTGTGCTTTTAAAGAACTCATAACCATTATATACAGATTTTACAAAAGTTTTACTGAAATTCTACTCCTGCTCACTCATCAAGTGCCTAACCTAGAATATTAACGTAATAAAGTAAATTAATTTTCTATTAATATTAACTTCAATAGCTAATAGTTCAAAGAAAATTTTTATGATGGTTCAATGAAATAAGAAGTGCAAAGTTTTGATAAGTTTCGTCCAGATATGACTAGATTCCATGACGAAGCTATGACGGTCGCTGGTGTGTCACAGTCGGCACATGGAGAAAACTTGAACCGGTCCAAAAGCGGCCAATAATTTTTATCAATAAATCGAACTTCTAAAAAACCAATACAACGAAGAAATAGATGTATCAAGATCACTGAAAGTGATGATCTGAGAGCAGGAACGCCTCATCGCAAGGCTTGAAGCACAGTGTGATATTCAGAGCAACTTGTCGAGTTAGTTGACTTATTCGGAAGCAGAATTATTCCCTGCCGTAGACGATGATATTGTCGAAATTTCTACAACCACGGAACCAACACCAAGGCCTGAAACTAATAATGTGGCAGTTACGATCAGAAAGAGGCCCCAACCACTCTAGACACTGCCGAAAACATGAGAGAGCTTAAATCAGGGAATTAAAAGCGGCTTGGTTATTGAGACAATTAAGAAAGACTTCGAAAAATTTTAGTTAATTGATTGTCTTCCCTTATTAATGTTAACTTTCGTTAAATTATAATTTTTGTTTCGATATTGTATATTTTACCTGTAGAACAAAATTTTTTTATGATTCAATTAACATTAGTTGAACACAGGTCCTTAGATTAGCTAGAACATGAAACTTTCTACGGTAGTCGATGGACCCATGGAATTGTTAGGATCTTAGCAGTCTTGGTAGGATGGTTCATGTTTTACTAACATTCCGCTCGCTAGAACCCAGTACCAACGTCATTATCTGAGAGATGTTTTGTGTAATGTTTTGTTATGTGTGTATTGAATAGGAATTCTGGGGGAAATACTTGTGTAAGTTCTAATTTGTCATCTATTACTACCCAGTAATAACAACAAAAATAATATTTACATACGATTATCGAAATAGTCAGGAAACATTAGAAGGAACTACCTATTTGGAAATTTTGAGCTTCAATTCCCATTTAAGCGTCATTTAGAGTTTTTGTTTCACTGGTCACAAAAATAGACCTCCCTATAGTTGGACGGATCTAAACCGTTTCTGGTCTGAACCGTTCTGTAGTCTAAACATTGATGTCGTTATCAAATAAAATAGACATCCTTGTCAGTTCAGTGAATTTTTTCAGTGGAGAGGGGTCCGTTAGTGGGCTTTTAAGTCATTTCAAATTTGATATAAGTTGAATTAAAAAAAATTCAGCTTATTATTTATTTTTTCAAATCAAAATCATTTTTTTATTTTTGCGCAATTTCACAAAAAAAAATTATGAAAAATATCATTTGACTTTTCCATTCATTTATGCGTTAAATTCACCAAGAAAATTAAAAAAACAGATTTGTCATTTGATTTTATAAATTAATAATTGTGTTCATTGGAATATTAATATTAGATATATTTTAATTGATTTTCAATAGTAACAGGAAAGAATATATTTTTAAAATTAAATAAATATAATTAATTCTTTTTTATTATTAAATAAATCAAATCAAATAATGATAGTGATTCAGATTTATTCGTATTTCCTTTCTCTTGTCATAGCGCTGAAATAAAAAAGAGAATCAAAATTAATATAAATAATTATAATAATGATAATTACAGTTCTAAGTCATCAATCAACACTTTGTAATCAACTTTTGCATATTTCAAAATTTTTGCTAATTTTTTAGCAACCAGTGCATTGAGCATTATGTGAGTTGGACCTTTATAAGTGGGGCCTTTCCAGAAATTGCCCTAAACATTAAGTCCAATAAATCAAACCTTCGAACGTAAATAATATAAATAACATAAATTTGTAAAGTTAACTATTTAAATCAAATTGATGAAGTAAATGTATAAATATTAATTGAAAATGATAATTTTTTTTCTTTGTTATTTTACACAGTTTTTCTATATTAAATTTTTTAATTATTTAATTGAATATGGATATTTAAAAATAAATTCGATTAATAAAAATAATACATTAAACAATATTGTATTATTTTAAAATATTATATTTTTAATTATTTTATTGCTTACTTTTAAATAGACGGCCAAATTAGCAACAAATCGAACTTCTTTTTGGTTATGAAGGTTTAGTTCTACTACTTTGTAACTGAACATAAATGCCATTTAATTAAATAAATGTTTATAATTACTACAAACCCTCTCAGGGGAAATTCTGCTAGACAGACGGCAAGCACTGTGGCAAGAATAAGTACTTTCAAGAACATGTCTTTTGTTCAAATATAAAATTTTATTAATAATAGGTAATTCTATACAATTTTATATATGGTCTTTATCTGATCATATGCTAGAATCTCAAAATTGTTATTCTGCCCTGTTTTTTATGGCGATTAATATATTTGACAGATAAAATGGCCTTTGACATTATGTGATGGTTCATGTCTATGAACTTTATATATGTATTTTTACTTTTACAGACTAATGCCACTTTCACTCTGTTGTCGACGAATATCTATTATATCCATAAATAATTTTTCAAATTCCAATTCCAAAATTCAATTAATTATCGAGTTTAATTGAGATCTTTTTTTGTAGATCATCCTTTTAATTTTTTATTTCAATATTTTTTTAATTTTTATAATCGCCGCACAACTAAAAAAAAAATTAACAATATCATATTTATTATCCTAATACGCTTAATAATGAAACTAATTTAAATATAAGAAAACTACGATCCAACATATATCATACTACAATATATTTCGGCAGACTCACTGTCATCGTCAGCTAGAATTAAAATCAAACTTTGAATAATAAATATAATGTACAAATAAATTTTTCAAAGAGTAATATAATAAACATTCAAAATAACATGAAAAATATTTTAAAGATTAAATCCTATGAAATAATTTAAATTAGGCTATTTAAAAGTCTAATTATTATTATTATTTTATAATTTAATTGATATTATCGCAGCATCTTTTACAGGCCGTTTAAGAGACTTATCTTTCATCAAAGAATCAAAAGCAAAATATATGAAAGTAGAAAATGTGATAAAACATTTTAAAAAAAAGTTTAAAAAGAAGAAATTTTATTTTTAAAATTATTTCGTTTTTTGTGTTATTTTTATTTATTTTCATTTTATCTGTCTGCTTTATTTTATCTGTCAATAAATCAGTGAGATTTTCGAGCTTAAAATATCAAATTTTTGCTACAATTTTATCAAAATATGTTTAGTTTTTGTTTATAAAAAATATTAGTTTAATCGTTAATTTAATTAAATAAAAAAGCATTTGAAGTGAAACTCCAGTCAAGCTAATTGACATGAAAAACAACATATGCAAATGTATTTTAAAGTATAAAAACAAATAGTTTGAATACGATTGTTCATACATCAAGACCATGTTCAAGAAATTGTTGTTTCTATCCGCTTTTTTTACTGTAATTTACGGTGAGTCTCACTATGAAGGGTAAGTTTGATAATGTTTTTAAAGTGAAAACAATATAGATTATTTAGATATAAATTAATAAAGATCAAATTTGAAACGCACATGGATCATTTGCCATTTTGGAAATTAGTTATTAAGTATAAGGTAATTGTTACTTAATTAAAATTCTAATTAATAATTACTTAATAAGATGAATTTAAATTATTTAATTTTCAATTATAATTGTAATTATAATTTATAAATAATACTGTAATTATAAAGATTTATAAAATAAATATTTATGTATTATAAATATTATTTATGTTTTAAATTTATATTTACCATCTTATGAAATTAATTGAGATCAACCCTGAAACGAAAAATGAACTATTACAAGTTTTGAAATTGGTTACTAAATATAAGGTATTTTTTACTAATTAATAATTAATAATAATTACTTAATAATTAATAATTATTTAATGACAAGAATTTAAGTTATTTAATTTTCAAATACAATTGTAATTATAATTTATAAATAATACTGTCATTCTAAAGATTTAAAAAATAAAATCATTTGAAATATGCTTATAAATAAATATTTATTTATAATAAATATTATTTATATTTTAAATTTATATTTACTGTCTAATGAGATTTATCTTCTATATCAGTTATAATAAGGCACTTTTGATATATAATTAAACGTTCTATCTATTTTTTTTAAACAAGTTAGAATATTTTAATATTAATAATTAAAATTAAAAAAATATCCAGTGTATAATTACTAAAATTAATATAATATAATATCAGCTATATTAAATTTTTATTAACTGAATTAAAATTATGTTTTCCATATCATTGCAAAAGTAATCATAAATGTTTTTAGTTGAAAATATGCTCTATTATTCCAAGATTACTAGAGATAAAAATCTTAAGTAACATTAATAATAATTAATGATTAATAAAAATATTTTTTTATAAAATTTCTATTTTAAAACTTATTTAAAATTCCAAAATTAAAATCATTTTCTGTGAGACTTTTAGTAGTATCTTATTAATTGACAATATTAAATGCATTTATTAACTGTATGAAATTATTACAGGCCAACATTATAAATGTGTCAAAAGACAAGAAAACATTTTATATTTTGCTCGATCCAAAATCATATATTGCATTCAAAAACTATTTCAAAAGAATGGATCTTGACTACGTTGTAATGATCAAAAACATTGCCAAGTAATTATTAAAATTTTTGTTTGTTTAACGTTAATAATATTTTAGAGTAACGAAAGCTTAGAAATAAACAAAATAATTGTTTTAATCATTTGTTTTTTTGGCTCAATAAAATTTTTTATTTCTAGTTTATTATATACAATACATAATTTAGAAAATGATAAACCATAACCAAACACGATCTAAGCAGAATTATAAATCAACTGATAAACACAAAATACAAACATGTCTCAATGGTAATCTTATAATGTCAAATACACCAACGATGGAATTTCTCCTTCTCTTTTCTAATTCTAAGACCTTCCGTCTTGTTGAAACCTGAAAAAAAATTACCATGGTAATGATAACACATAATAAACTGAAATGAACATATTTCTCACTAGAAAGTCATTAGTCAGAGATAGTTGAACGCAACATAGTTTTGACCTTAGCATACTAAAATCTTTTGAAAATTACAAAATGAAAAAGAACTAGGTTATGGCATGCATGGCACGTGCCATAGGCGCAAACTGAAAGGGGGCGCGAAAATGCGCCTAACGTATAGATATGCAAATGAAAATAAAAATATATTTTTATAGATATAAATGTGTATTGCTGACAATCGTGGTTTCTATTGCCAGTTAGTAGGTAGTTAAGAGCTCACTGGCGACGGATTGATTGCGTAATTCATATCTGATTATCATGATTACATAATTATGCAATCAAGATAATTAATTTTTGTGTTAACAAAATAATAATAATTCAACCAATTAAAAACTTAATAAAAAATTGATTCTCAACAAATAAACACATAAAAATAAACACGTTAAAAGATCGAATTAAAAATTTATTTAATTTACATCGTCACAAATCATCTTATAATAAGCTCTTCTTAGTTCTGCCAACAAAATATGGACAACTTCTTTCTTCTTGTAGTCTCTGCAGCTTCTACATCTAAATGGACAAGTCAATATTGAGGGATCTGCACAAACAATGCAGTCATCTAAACATTTCAAACCAGATCCTTGAACCGATTCGTAGTGCATCCGTACAATTTTTTCGATGTTGATTCCTACCATTTGATAGATCCGTGTAGCTAAAAATTCAAGAGCACAATACGAAAACTTGTTCTTCATATTCAGAAAGAGCTCTTCCATCTTTATCAGAATTGTTTCGAGTACGTATGCTTCTTGCTCGTTGATGATTTTTAATTTTTACAATCGTCAGAATTCAATTTATTTAAACACAATCACTGCTTAATAAATAATTTAGTATTTCTTCGTCGGTATTAAGATTATTAATTTTAAGTTTTATAAAATTAAATATTTCTTGTACTAGACTATTGTATTCCAGTGTTTTTATCCCCATGAAAACGAATTTTCCGCTTGCAAATACATTCTCACAAAGCACATTATAATTGACAAGTCTTAATGCTGGAAAATGTTCTTGTTCATAAATGTTTTCTGTTTTGGTAAACAAATCATACAAATTGATTCGACAACCCATGTCAATGTTCAAAGATAATGATTGAATTTGTAAATCTTAAATCTGTGTTTTAAGACCCTCTTCTTGTAATGGTCTCTTGCATCCCATTATCCTGCATTTTCCACTCTTGAAGAATAAGATTGGATATTTTCCGCTTCGATCAAATACATGTTGAGGTTTTCCGGTTGGGAACTTCATTCCGTCTACTTGTATACATATTAGGTAACCGATAACTAGTTACTGAACAAATAAATATTTGGTTACTTACCAACAAAATTTTAAATAAAAGTTAAACAATAACAATAAATACAAGTAAAAATACAAATTTATTAATAAACTCTTCTTCACTCTCTTTCACATCATTAATGCCTCTATATCAGTAAATCACTTGGTTGTTTAGTTACTGAGTAGTTTGCAAGAAAAATTACCTTTTCTGAATAAAATTTTGTATTTGATTATTGTATTTTATTGAAATCCTTGAAATTATTTTATAAAAGTCAATACGTTTTGTCAAACACTTTTCAACTATTTTTTTTAATTTATCCAATGTTGAACAATTATTCTTCTATTAAATGTTATTATTCATAAAAAAAACTCATTTAAGTAGTATTTACCCTTTAACAGTATACAACCGACTCAACCTCTTATAAATATCAATAAACTTGTTCCTCATCGATAATTTCCCCTTAAAATACATGGTTATTGACTACAAACCCAATATGTTACCAAACACTAGTTACTGAACCAATAAATAATAATGATAGGTTACTGACCAACAAATTTTGAAATAAATCACATAAAAGGTTGAACAAAAGAAATACAAGTTGAAATTCACTTTTTACCGATCCTTGATGTCTCCAATTTGGTTAATATTTTGGTTGCTTAGTTACCTTGTTGTTATCAAGCGACAATTAATCAAATTCATTGAAACCAAATCCATTGTTATATTTACTTAGTATCAACTTCTGAATACTGATAACCCATACACAGTGAATAATTCATTGATTAATAACTGAACAACAATCACTAGGTACTGTATACAAATAACTGAGTATTGTACAACTCACTATATACATACTAGACATTGAATAATTTACTTATTCATTAAAATTCCTTATTTAAATAATATCTACCCTTTGAACACCGATATTCAACCGACTTAAACCACTTAAAAATAAAACAAAAAATTCTATCAATCATTTCCCCTTAAATTACTTGATTATTCACTATATATACACACACAATATGCTATCAATAACTAGTTACTGAACAAATCAATTTCAAAAATTGTTTACTGAGCAAGAAATCTTTAAATAAAAGCACATAAAAATTTGAACAATCAAAAGAAATACAATTTCAATTACAAATTTTATTAACTTCTTCACTCTTTTTTGATCCTTGATGTCTCCAAATTGTTTGGTTGCTTAGTTACCTAGTTCCTATCAAGAAACTATTAACCAAATTCATTGAAGCCCAATCAATTGTTGTTTTTTCTCTGAATAAAAATTTATTGCTTTGTTTACAGTCTTGTATGTGATTTATTGTAATTATTTTGTAAAACTTAATAGTTTTGTTTAAAATCTTTGAAATATTTCTAATTTTTTTGTAATATTTTTAATTACATCCAACAATGAATAATTATTAAAAGTTATTTTCAAAGATTAATGTCAACATTTTCATTTAATTTTCACATGCTCCCTAATAAATTAATTGCTAACAGCTCAAAAAAATTACTTAAATTTAATTTTACACATTTTCTATTCTTTTCACTCAAATTCTTGTTGTTTACTGAATGATAAATTAATTAGTATGTATAAGTGGTTGTAATGGATAGTAAAAAAAGAAACTTGATTAGAAAAATATTCTTAAATTAATTTCACAAAAAATATATTACTTTCACAATACTTGAAATAAATTTTCATATATTTATTGAAAATTATTAGAATTTTAAGTTTCTAAGCATCATTGAATAAAGTTAATAGATAAAATAATTATCATCTACGACATTACTAAAAATTAAATGATTATCGACCAACCACTAAATAAGTTTTATTTCTAGCAAAGCTTAAAAAACTACATGGAACAAGTACTTGTGTACTGATAAAATCTACTAAAAATCCAAATATGTATGTTTAATTGTTGTAAAATATTTGTTTTTGTAAAAATAAGACTGATTCTTAAATTATGATTAGCATGTAAATAGATTTTGATTAAAGTTGTGAGAAATATTTTAAGATGTTAAATAAAACTGATTAATTGTAAATAATGTTAGTACTTTGAAGAAATTTTAAAATAAGACCTTCAGCAAATTGGTACAAAAATAGTAGTTATTGAGTAATACTTATTAAAATTACTAAAGTTTTATAATTTTTGACAAGTTTTGATAGATCTTTAATAAAATTTGTTAGTACTTTGAATAAAATTTTTTAAAAAAAAGTTTCAATATGGTAGCAAATTGTAATGAAAATAGTGCTTATCAATTAAAAAATTAATTAAATTAACTAAGTTGTAAAATAATTGAAAAAAATTTGTTAGATCATTTTTTTAAATTTTATAAGATTGTTAGGTAATTGTTCTAGGTACTTGTTGATTGAAAATTAATGTATGTTATCGACTGCTCATAGAATTTAATTGTACAATTTCTGTTCATTACTGGAAATAATCGTAAACACTTAAATTATTCAAAAAACTGTCTATAAAAACATAAATAATGGGTAACAGAAAGTTTTTAAATACTAGTCAATTTTAGTTTTTAATTAAATTGAATAACAAATATTTTAATAAAATCAAATAAATAATTGAATACAAATGATTACATGAATCAAACATTTTCTTAGAACCGAACATGTATCGTATATTTTATTCAGATTCCAATAATATCATTAAAATTAACCAAAATCTTATTGATATATTTTGATAACCTTTAAATCAATGAAAATGTATCGATTTCACTAAGTATCCATCCTTAAACATCGATATCTAAAAAACGAATAAACCCCCCTAAAATTATCATAAATTCTCTTCTTAACCAATCATTTCCTCCTAAAATAAAATAAAATTTACTCTCAATCAATCATTTCTCTTTAAATGACAATAATCCCAGCTATATTCATTATTTTTGATAAAAATCACCAACTTATTTCGATATTGAACCGAATAAATTTCTTGAAAAAAAAATTCATCTCTTGACCAATTATATCCCCTTAGAAAATCATAAATCCCCTTTTTAACCAATCATTTTTCTTAAAACGACAATATTTCCACTCTCTAAACATTTACACACATATTGATATCTATCTGAACAAATCTCCCTAAAATATTATAAATTCCTCCTCTATATTCTATATTTAGAAAATATTCACCCTTTGAACGCAGATATTTAACGAACTCAACCACCTTAAAAATGACAACAAACTTGTTCTTATTCAATTACTTCCTTTAAAATATGATAAATTCCCCTCTTAACCAATCGTTTCCCTTCAAATGTCCATTTCACCCACTGTACTAACAATATACATATTTTTTTTGGTAAAAACCTATAAAATCAATAATATTTATTCCTTTAGAAATCAATATTTAACCGAAAAAGTTCCTTAAAAATCGATCATTCGAATCATATTTACTATATATATTCAACCAATCAAAATCCTTTAAAATTATTATAAAAATCTGAATTTTACCAATAAAAATAAATTTTCTTTAAAGTATTACAAAATTGTTATCGATACCCAACATTTTCCGTCGAAAATCACCACAATTTTATTCAGGAAACAATTTCAAGCAATTAAAAAATTCATCAAAAATGACTAAAATAGAATAAAATCTATGTTTCCCACATAAATTAAATTTCACTAAATTATTGTAAAATCACAAAATATATCTCATATTGCTCAAATAATAATACATATAAAAATTCGTCAAAAATTAGAAAAAAAATTCAGCAATTCTTTTTAATTTTTTTTCAATACGTCAGCCAATTCTTGTTATCAGAAATCATCTTTAGTTCCGGAACGCGTTCCTGTCCAAAAAGGAAGTACCGGAACGACGTTCCGGCTCGACAACACCACTGCTCTAAATTATACTACTTTTGTGATACACATCCATGAAATCAATAAAATTGAAAATGAAAGTAAATAATCAACCCTTTATCTCAAAGATATTTTATTCTTTCTAAGTTTCACTAAAATATTTTTAAAAAATCAACTGAAATCGATAAAAGTTTGGTTTAATTAACAATAAATTTTAATTAAATCTTGTCTCTGTGTATTTCAAATGTTGATTGTAATTTAATGTAAAAAGTTTTATTTGAGTATGAAACTAAATCAAATATTCTATTTACTAATCAATAAAAAATTATTTTAACTAAATTTCAAATACAAGTTCAAATAATAGAATAATTTTAGAATTTAAAATAATATGTTGTCAATAGTAACAACTAAAAAAAAGTATTTAAATATAAGTTTTATCAAAATTAATTACATTTAGATAATAATTCTTAATAGCAACAAAATAATGTTCATTTAAAATATAAGATTCAATGTGTTCTGAATGTAAGAGACTTAGATTTGTTTTCTAATATCTCAGTATTTGTTGTTTATTCACCGAATTTTTGTATATTCGCCGGATTAGTATATACGCGCGCGTTTATTGTTTTTAATAACTATTCTTCCGCGCATAAGTATCCATCAAAAAATATATATATATCCATATTTAAATATAATTAACCTATGAAATCTACTCAATTGTTAATAATTTTTAATTTAATATTAAAATTGATAATTTCATATTTGAGAACTTCGATGGGCAAAAATCAATTATTATTTTATATCGATTTCTACAACTTTATAAACTCAATTCGCACATTCTTCCCTTATTTCACTATCTTTTTCTTGTAATTAGGTTTTAGTTTTCAATAAATTTTGCAATTTCTTCTCCCTATTGTTTCTTTTGTCTTGTACTAGCTTTATTATTTTTTCATTTAATAGCACTTATTGACAATGCATCTATTTTCCAAACTGTTCCATTTTTATCGGGTGGTAACAGATTCATAGTGTTAGGCAATAACTAAATGATATAAAATTTGTCTATTTTTCACAGTAACACATAAAACACATAGTGGCAAACACGAATTGATAGAAAGGATGATTAATCAAAAAACTAATGAGCATCAAAAAGAATGCAAAAATTAATAAAAACATTAAAAAATAACTAAAAACAACAAAATATAATAGTAAAACAATAAAAATTGGCCCAAATTCAAAAAATTAGCAAAATACCAAACTGGCATAATATTTTATGAAAAATATTAAATTATAGGAGAGGAAATGCAAGAATCAATCAAACTAAATTTAAGACATGAATAAAAAAAGGATGTAAATTTGAGCAACAACGAACTAGACAATTTTGGATAAAACTGCAATGTGTATTGCTTTTTTACATCAATAAATATATGTAGAGAAATATACTATATAAGCCGATGCCGAATTGACAATAATTAGGATAAAAATATTAATTAAAATATTTAAATATTAACCGTAGTGTGTACTAATTCAATCAACATATTATTTTAATAAAGAACTTATCTAGATCATAATATTTTCAAACTTAACACGAGTGTCGACGTAAAGTGAAAAATAATTCCGTGACGATCACACTAATTAGCAAAGTAGTGAGATCTATAAAATATTTTGGGAACAATATTAATTCTCTATCAGATTAGTAAGGATTTTTCCTGATTCAGTAAGAGTATACTTTCAATATGAAAATGTGTTGTTATAAAGGCAGGCAGTGCTACAAATTAAGCTAATTAGAATTTAAATAATATGTTGCAGGGGCTAGAATTATATCAAATTGGGAACATATTTTCTAAAAACAGTCCGTGTACCCTTTGGTATACTAGTGTTGGGCAAAACTAAGGTATTAAAATTTTTGTTTATCTGGCACGACATCCGATAACTTTGCCGCGCAAAGTCCAAATGGACGATAAATCATCAAATATAAACTTTTTAACATTGCAAAATACAAAAAGTATAAAAAAGGGTGAAAAAATGCAAAAAATATACAAAAAATAAATATAAACATTTAAAAAGAATTTAAAATCATTAAAACTTAACAAAATTAACCAATTTCATCACATTGGCTCCAAATTCATCGAAAACACTTATATTCTAAAAAATAACTGATAGAATTAAGTCTGAAATATAATTAGAAATATTAATTAAAAAGAAACACGAAAATCTGTAAACCAGGAGAAAAGTGATAAAATATGGTAAAAACGTGTAGGCGTTTTGTTTTATCGCATCAAAAAACCCTTCCCCCATATAAGTTGATGCCAAATTGAGATAAATTAATGCTATTTCTGAAAAAAATTCAAAATTTAAATAGAATTAATAAATAATAAGATCATTATTAGGAGGTTCATCCTGTAAAACATTAAAACCAGTTTTTGTTTCCATAAATTTTATTTCAATAAATATCAAACTTAAAAGATGTCTGCTTTAATCTTTCTTATTTAAACAAATTTTCTACGAAGATATTTTTAATTAAAATATCTTCTTATTTTGTTTTTTTTAAAAATTAATCTAAACTTTTTAATTTTTAAAATTTTCAATTTAAAAATTTCTTCATCATAAAACTTCCTCATATCCCCCTTCTTAAGAAATTTTTAAGTTTTTCCACATTTCTTTCGATCCTTTTTCCATCTTCATTTCTTAAGATGTATCGTCTGTCATGCACTTTCTCTATCACTTTGTACGGACCTTCATACCTGTCCTGGCCTTTGTGCCGTGTTTCTACTTTTACTAATACTTCTTCTCCTACATTGAATTTTCTCCTTGTTTGTTCTTCTAGTTCTTCCTTTATCGGTATTTCTTTGGACCCGTACCATTTTTCCCTGCTAATCTTTTTTCCAAAAACTATCTCTGCCGGGCTTTTCCCTGTCGTTTTTTGTTTGGTTGCATTTAAAGTGAATTCGACTTCTGGTAATATCTCTGCCCAATCCGTCTTCTTTCTATCCTGTAAAGTAGCATTTATCAAATCCCGTATTGTCCTGAATTGTCTTTCTATCTGACCGTTTGTTTGGTGATGGTATGGACTCGAAAAACATAATTTAATATCTAACATCTTTGTGAATTCTCTCATCATTCCTGATTCAAACGCCTTTCCGCAATCAACTCTTATCTCTTTTGGGCATCCAAATCTTAAAATCCACTTTTCTAAAATCGTTTTCTTTATTGTTTCTTCGTCTTGTTTTGTTATCGCTGTCAAGACTTGATACTTACTATACTGATCTATTATGCCCAATATATACTTCTTACGTCCTTTTGTTTCTGCCAACGGTCCACATATATCTACGAATATGATTTCGAACATTTCCTTCGAATCTTGTCTTTTTACTGGTTCTTTCGTTGTTATTGTTAAAGCCTTGGTTTTTTGACAAATCTCACAACTTCGAACAATCTCCTGAATCTTACTCCACAGGTGTTTTCCAACATATCTATCTTTCATATAATCGGCTATCTTCTCGACTCCAGCATGACACAATAGTCTATGTATTTCCTTTATTGTTTCTTGTAACTCATTTTCAGGTATCATCGTTTTCTTTCGTACTTCTTCTACAATTCCATGTTGGATGTTGCTTCTTCCCTCTTCTCTGATCGAGTCTAGTAATCTTGTTTTTATCTTTCCTTTCTTAGCTTCTTCGTGGGCCATTTGACATTGAACACACGTGTCACATTTAGTTCTCGATACCATGTCTGCATTTTGGTGATTAATACCCTTTCTGTATTCTACTCTTATATCTAAACTGCTCAAATAATTGATCCATGTTTGGAATTGTGAAGTAATCGGCTTCTTGGTTGTCATCATAAACGTGATTGCCTTGTGGTCTGTCCTGAGCGTGAATCTTCTTCCGTAGAGATAGTGCTTAAAATGAATGCAAAAATAATATACCGCCAATAGTTCCTTTCTTGTAATACAATATCCTTTCTCGTGGCTCGTCATCGAGTGTGATCCATACGCAATTACTCTTTCCTTTCCATCTTTATCTCTTTGTGAAAGTACTGCTCCAATGGTATCGAAACTAGCGTCGGTATCTAAAATGAACTCTTTTTCCAGATCCGGAAAACATAAGATTGGCGCCGTCGTGAGTGCTAATTTCAATCCCTCAAACACGCTATTCGTTCCTTCACTCCATTCTAATTTTTTGTTACTTGGTCCGCTACATAATTGTTCTAACATCCTTGCCTTCTTTGCATAATCACTGATGAATCTTCTATAATAATTGCAAATACCTAAAAAGCTTCGGAGTTTCTTTACGCAGTTAGGCTTCCCAAAGTTCTGTATGGCCTGAATTTTAGATGGATCTGTCTGTACTCCTTCCTTGCTGATTATGTGTCCTAAAAATCTGATTTCTTCCTTTATTATTTGGCATTTTTCTGGATTAATCCTTAGGCCTGCTTCCTCAATCGCCTTTAACACTTCTCCGAGTATTGTATAGTGTTTCTCTTTACTGCTTGAATAAATCAAGATGTCGTCCAAATACACCATTGCTCCCTTTATTTTGCCTAATACTTTTGTCATCATTTCTTGGAACGTACCTGGTGCTGCTGCAATTCCAAACGGCATTCTGTTGAAACAATATTGTCCGTTCTTTGTTGAGAAAGCTGTTTTCTCCTGTGATTCTTCTTCTAGTTCCACTTGGTAATATGCATTACCTAGATCGATTGAGCTGAAAAAGACGGATCCTCCTAACAAATCCAACATCTCGTCTATGTTTGGCATTGGAAATGCCTGCCTCTCTGTTACCGCGTTCAGCTGTCTAAAGTCTAAGCATAGTCTAATATTCTTTTTCTCTTTTTTCCATACACATATTAGCGGTGTATTCCATGGAGAGTTACATTTCCGTATAATTCCATTTTCGTACAAATTTTGTATTGCTTCTTCAATCTTTGATTCCAAATTTAGTGGTTGGCGATATGGTTTTATGTTTATCGGCTCACCTCTTGTAACTATCTTGTGTTTTACCAAATGTGTGCGACCCACATCCCATTTATCTGCCATAAACACGTTACCACTGTTTGTTATAATTTCCTTTAATTTGCTATCTTCATTGATCTTTAACTGCTCCAACGCTCGTATCAATCGTTCTTCATCCTTTATTTTTCTGCCAAATTTTGCTTCAATGTTACAAATATAGTTCTTGTCTTTTTCACTAGCCTCGATATCTTTAATTTTTAACAGTCTAAATCCAAATGTTTCTTGTAATTCGATTCCTCCAATCACGTCTGGTGTCATTTTCTCCGCCACAATGAATATAACTTCCTTCGAAACATTTCGAATGGTTACTTGCACCTTCGTTTTTCCTATTGTCTCGATCGTACTCTCGTTTGCGCATCGTAACTTATCGTCACTTTTCGTCAATTGTTGTCCTCGTAGCTTGTTGAAACAGTTCACACTCATTACATTGATTCTTGCCCCAGTGTCTAATAAACAGTCGAAATTTTCCCCATTCATCCTTACTGTTATACTAGGCCTTCCTTGCATTCTGTTATACAAAATTTCAACAACCTGCTCCGTTTCGATGGTTCCAATTCTCTCCACTTCCTCTTCAAACATTTCTCTCTTTAGGAACTTGTATACTTTCTCGCTTACCCTTCCAACATTCTCCCACTTTTCTGCCCCTTGAGGATATCCCATCAAATTTTCTGTTAGAATATGGCTCCAACCAACTCCTCTACTGGTGGAGCCCTGTTGTTTGGGTACGTCTTCCTAAAATTATCTTCATTTGTCTCTACACACGATTCCCTTTCTTCTTCTTCCTCGATACCATTTATTCGACTGTATCTGTTTCCCGTGAATCTTTGTCTCTCCGTCGCTTGCCCGTACCTCATCTTTGTATAACACTCCTCGGATCTATGACCATTTCTGCTACACCTTTCACAGCGTATTTCCTGACACAATCTTCTTATATGACCTTCTTTCCCACACCCAAAACATCTTGGAGCTTTTTTATCTGGACAGTTTCTACTTATATGTCCGCTTCTATGACATGTCCAGCATTCTATTTTACCTTTTATTGGACAATCAATTTTCGTGTGTCCTATTTTGTGGCATAACCAGCATTCTGGCATTTCTCTTCGGATACTTTCTTCTCTCTGTTCTTTCTTCTTGTATTGTACTCTTCCCTGTGGTTCCTGATAGACCACTCTGGCGTAACTTTTCATACTGTTTATCTGCTCTCTTTGCTTTTCTACTTTGTCCATCAGAGTTAGTGTTTCCTTTATTTCTTCTGTGTTTTTTATCTTCCGTAGTATCACTTCTTTCTCAACTTCTTTATTCTCCGCACATACTATTAACATCCTTGCTGTTAATTTCTCTTTGGTAAATTCTTTATTTTCGAACAACCTATCAACAAGGTCTTCCACCTTTTTAAAATACGTTTCTATTTCTTCACCCTTCCGCTTGTAATTCAACAAGTTTTGTAGATCCTTTAAAACATCTCTCTCACGATCGAATGCCAATCGCAACCTAGCCTGGAATCCTTCGGCTTTTTTCAGTGTTTTGGCGTACACTTCCAGGAGATCCTCATTAATCATGCAAGATGTTAATCTTTCCTGGTCTTTCTTCTGCGTGATTCCCTTGGCGTCGAAATAAATTTCGCATCTTTTAATGAACTTTTCCAAATCGTCCCCTTGGCAGAATACCTTTGGTAGCAATCTTTCGGTGATTGCGTCCGTGTTTACCGCTGCCACCATATTAGGAGGTTCATCCTGTAAAACATTAAAACCAGTTTTTGTTTCCATAAATTTTATTTCAATAAATATCAAACTTAAAAGATGTCTGCTTTAATCTTTCTTATTTAAACAAATTTTCTACGAAGATATTTTTAATTAAAATATCTTCTTATTTTGTTTTTTTTAAAAATTAATCTAAACTTTTTAATTTTTAAAATTTTCAATTTAAAAATTTCTTCATCATAAAACTTCCTCATAATCATAATTAAAGATTTAATTATTTTTCTTTTAAAGATACGCAGAGATATGACGAGACCAAGAAATGGAGATCTACGCAAAATGGAATGAATCCAATAAACATTGATATTATAGAAACTTGTCTTGAATTTTAACTGATACAAATTTTTTGTTTTATTTTCGTTATCAGATATATATTTTAAGTTAATTTTACATAATATTTTCCCTTAAAGGTAATCATAGAATTAAATGAGGACAGGAAAGGAAAAAAGTAAATTTAAGAAAAATAAAATTATATTCATAGTGGTGGGTTTCTGGGTGTTGATATTTTGAAACTATATGGTTGTTACCCAAACAACCCCATACAAATATTCATCGCTTACCACTCGGCACCCGTTGCTAAGCAACGTTGGAACTGTGTACAAGTGGGTAGATCGTCCGCAAAAAGTGAGCGCTATTGCTAATGCTATAATTGACCGAACGATCCATGGGTCCAACGAGCTGCCGATAGAAGGCTTGTGCTCGATTTCGATTTTTAAGTCCCATTATTCTCCTATCTCTGTCAAATGTTAACTTATACTTTCATATCATTCATTGTTATGTCCATTCCCATAATCCTTCTTATCGTTGTCCGTGTTGATGATTATTCTTTGGCCTGTACACCCTTTGTTATGTTAAATATTCACACAGTACCTCTCTTACTCTTATCCCTATTATAACTACTATGCTTCCTATCATTATCCTTTGCATCGTTATTATTACTATTATATGTATTACCTTTATTAATTGTTACTACTATTACCTTTATTATTATTTTTATTACTATATAATTACCATTACATTTATTATATTACTACTATTACCATTATTACTATTATTATTATCATTATTATTACTATTATTATTATCCTGATTATGATCATTATTATTATTATTATTATTATTATTATTATTATTATTATTATTATTATTATTATTATTAATATTATTATTATTATTATTATAATTTCCATTATCCTTACTATTATCATTATTATTATTAAGTTTTTACTAGGGATCCTTCATTATTCCTCCGCTTTATAAAATATTTTTCTTGTATAAATATTTAGTTGTAATCCATCTGTATTTTTTCGGTTTTCGATAAAGTATTTATGTTAATTCGAAAGATTTTTGCAGCGTTCCACCCTTATTTTACGCGTTCCACTTTTACTCTTCTATTTTCAATAAGTATTTTAATTACTTCGGAAAATTTGAGCAGCGATCCGCCCTTATTTTTTGATTCCTAGAGAATATAATACTAACAATTGAACAACATTCCACTTTTACTTTACTATTTTCTATAAGTATTTTGATTGATTCGGAAAATTTGAGCAGCGTTCCGCCCTTATTTTACGTTTTATAAGAATATTACACTAACAATCGAATGACAATTCGCTTTTTTTTGACTATTTTCTATAAGTATTTTAATCATTTCGGAAAATTTGAGCAGCGTTCTGCCCATATTTTCCGTTTCAATTCAACATAATTTATTAAATCCTTATATATTATTTTAAAACATTATTTTTCATGATTTTAGTCGTTCGGATTAATCTTTTTCCAATGGCTATTCATTTTAACTGTTGCAACGATTTCGCAATTTTCCCCGCTACCCATTCCCCCTTTTTGTCCTTAAGATCTATTTATGTTCATATTATATTTAATGAGTGCCCACTGGACTACTCGGTGTTAGATATTTTGAGCCGATTGTTGTTAAAAATTTATGTCAATTTTACAGGAAACGGATGATGAAGGAATATTCAAAGGACTGCTCATTTACCCTCCAATTTCCCCTATCTACGGATAATATTGACGTTCCAACTCCTGCGTTCCGCACGCTGAGTCTTCACGGGTACATATCATTGGCGATTTTCCACGCTCTTACACAAATCTGTACTATGTAGATTTTGCTTTCTTGCGTTATGTGTTGGCTGTGGGCCGGAAAAGGAATAACAAATAATATTTTACCATAGCATTTGGAATAAGAGTTTCGATGCACTAAGGCTGTAGATATAAAATATTTATTCAGCATATTACATCGGCTACATACATTTGAAATTCATTGTATCCATTCCATAAAATTTACTTCGAAAATCCCATAAATTTAATTCGATAAATCATTCCACAAATTTGATTCAAAAAATCATCCATAAATTCAATTGGAAAAACAAAATTATCCATAACTTCAATTTGCAAAACAAAAATCATTCATTAATTCGATCTGAAAAGTCATACATAAATTCAATTGAAAAATTACCCATCAATTCTCTTCGAAAAAATCAACTAATAATATTGCACCAGTTGAGAGTGATCGTGTTCAGGCAAAACACTTACCCGTGTTAATTGCCTGAATGCACGGCTCTCAACCAGCCATACAACCAGTTAAAATTTGTAATGAAATTTTTCTCCGAAAAATAAGACTGAAAATTTGTGAAAACACATCGGTATTTATACCTATTTTTCTCGCGTGTGAAATTTGATGCAGTAAAACAAAATTCGACCTTGTTATTTTCTAGTAAATTCTATTCGTTAATTTTATTATTTTTTGATTTATTTTTATAATTTTTTATTTAAGATTTTTATTGAATTATTACTAATTCAAATTTTCGATTTAAATTTCATTTTGTTATTATTTTATTTTTATTTTTATGTTTTTGATTTTATATTTATTTATATTCTCTCAGATTTTAAAGTGTTTAATTGGTGTTGTATATTGTATTTTAAGTTATCTTGGTGCTGGGTTTTCGTGCTGTATTACTGATGCATTTAAACAATTCTCAAGGCTATTGGTGTGCTGGCCCAACATAAAACACTCCGGGGCCCGTAAAATTGCGACCCGCAATTTCTTAAAGATCTAAGCTATGAACTATGCAGAGTTTACATTTTCCATTCAATTGGGTCTACGAGCTACATGGTCGTGACCTTAAAACCCACATGCATAAAAATAATCATACAGTATACATCAAAATACGGTTTACAAGATGAAGTGAAAGAGGACATACAGTCCGGTCATGATCACACATAAAGAATAGTTGATAGTCTAAGAATCATTAGTTCATTGTTAATCATGAGTTCAATATTCAGTCACTTGGGTATTCGTCTCGCTGATGCTTTGAGTTTCTTGGTTTCTGATTGATTACTTTCTTCAGCAGGTTCTGATATTTTGACGATTCGATATCTGTTGTGCGATTTGACTTTGGGATTTTGTTTAGTTTGGGGAATTGACTTCGTTAGATGCCGATTGTTTGGAAGATTGGCAGGCTTAGTGAATCTCAGATAAGAAGAATAGATAGAATGTTTAGTTCGAGACTTCTTTTTGCTGGTTTATTTAGGGTTTTGAGTTGTAAATTGACATTCTAACTTTCGTTTGTTGATTGTTTCTTTGCATCTTGAACTGGGTGAGGTTCAATTGGACTCTGTGGATAGATGACCCGTTATCATATTATCTAGTCTCGATTGTTTGTTGATAATTGATCGGTTCGGGATTATTCATGATTCTTTGAGGTTGGTCTGAGTTTCTTTTTTTCAGTTATCAATTTTGGCTATTTGTTCTCGATTTTCGGTTCGTTCTGTTAATTTGTAGGGTTTCTAAAGATCATCCATGATTGTTTTAATATTGTTTCCTTGATGGGTGTTTCCTTTTTCTATTGGCTTTCGATTTGATTTTCTAGAGTTCTGAGGGTTTGAACGATCTGTTTTTCTTGTGTTAATCCTTTGACCATTGGGTATAATAGGAATTGATCCGTCCGTGATTGGTATCCTTTGGGGTTTCTCATATCTCGGCATATTTGCTACAGGTAATTTTTGCATCGATTGATTGATTGTGGGGTTTTTCGACATCTTTCTAAGGGATACTAGGTTGTATATGTGAGTTTGTTACTGCCATCTTCTTCCTCATCGCCAATATCATGCTGCTTTCGAATTCCTTGTTTTTATAACAATTTTCAGGTTCCTTTAATAGGGCTTGTTATTATTTTCTCTTGATTTTGGGTAGTTGTTTGACTTTCTGCTTCTCTCCTTTCTTTATCTCTGTTGCTTTTATTATTATGTCTGGTTTCTCGTTTCTGTGATTGGTATTTACTTTATTTTGACATCATTTATCTTCTTTGTTTGTCTCTACTACGATTTTCAAGATCCTTTCAATATTCCATTTTGATTGGCTGCATTTTGTAGTTCGGTCTCGTCATCCGTTGTCTTATCGTTTGTTGGCATTGCCCTTTGCCTTCTCTCTTTACTGATTTAATTTATCTTTCTTGTTGTCGGGTTTTTGATTGTTGGGTTGTTCTTTGATTTTTTCTCTGGTCCGTTCTTTATTTGTATCCGGTGTTGAACTTCAGTCATGTTTGAAATTACTGTTCCGTGATATTCATTTTGTCTCGTTTGGCTGCATCTAGTTTCACTTGCAATTGGACGTCTTTCTTGCTCTTTTCCTCTCTTTAATTTTGAGTCTCTTCCACTCTTTTGCTACATTTATTTCTTTGTCTTTTTAGTTTTTCCATTTAACTCAATCACCACAAATTTCGTTTCTCAGTTAGCTGTCCTTTGTTGTTATTCGCCAGTTTCTCATTACTTGATTCAGTTTTTTTGTTAAATTATTCTCCCTCGTCTTTTTTTGTTGACTGACTTGGTATTTCATCTATTTCTTCAATGCTTTCGTTTCGTGTTGATACTTCCTTTACTGTTTTGCTGCTTTATCTTGTTCCGATCGTGACTTTGTTTTCGTTGTTCCTGATTTTCGTCTCTCATCTGATTGTACTGGATTTTCCAAGTTTTAAATTGCACTCCAAGTCTACTCTTGTCTCTGATTTCTTTGATGGCTTCGGTACCTCTTAATCGGTTTATTTCGATTTCTGATTCCGATTTGATTAGCTTCTAATTGATTTGTTTCTCAATTTTTAACGTAATATCGCATCACTTGTCTTTCTCATTCCGCTTTATTCGTTGTCACATCGTCTGATTTTTAATTTGTTTTCGCTCTTCGACTATAATATTTATATACTACTTTTATATATTATTGGATATTATTATATTCATTCCATATAATATTTATACACTACTTTTATACATTACTATATAAACATATCTATTATATAAATTATATGCACATTTCCAACTATTTATTACTTTATCGTCTCCAAAGGGTCTACGCGCAAAGTGCGTATCCCTCTACATCTCTCGTCAATTACATGATATATGTCGATTTCACTTGAGCACTTGAGTGGTGCCATTTGTGACGGTGGTTTTTGCGTCCATATCATACTTGGGTATAAGTTCACATCTTGACTTGCTTTGTTCTCTCGATTTTGAATTTTCTGTGAATCCATCATTTGTTTCCAACAGATTTTGTCTGTGTTTTCTTCATCTTTTGATCTTTTCTGATCGTCTACGTTATTTGGCTTTGATTGTTGTCCTATTTCTTTGAAGGCTACTGGATTTTGCCTTTTATTACTCTCTCGGTTTTCTCCCTCTTTGTTATCTTCTAGGCTCTCTTTTATTGTCCATGAATTTTATTTCTCCTCTCTTTAACAGGGCTTTTATCGTCCTTGGTAATACATACCGGAATTTATTGCTCTTTTTTGTAATATATTTTCATTGCTTTCGAATTTGTTTACGTCTATAATTTCGTTATCGGATTTTCTTTTTTCTCCAATTGATCAGTTTTGCTGCTGCTTTATTGTATCCTCTCCCGATTGCTCCAAGAATTGGGTTTAAGTTTTGCCCTATTATTTCGATGTCTTCTTGAATTGCATTTATCGTAACGAACTCTATTGCACTTGCTTCTCGCGACATCATAATATAATTTAACATCGTTTTTCCTTTATTGTCCTTCTCATTTAGAGTTGATCCTGTTTTTAATAATTCCCTCAGAATTTTCGTTGACATATATCTTGACACTGCAATCATCATGGGTGTTTGTCCTTTCTCATTTCTGATATTTGTATGTTGTCCACATTGGTTCATTATCTCAATAATTTCCATCGTTCGTTCCTCGTTTTCGCTTTCTATGGCATGGTGTGATAGTTTATTACCTGCTATGTCAATTATTGTGAATAATATTGGCATTCGATTCCTTAGGATGCTGATTTCTGCTGTTGATTTTTAGCCTTTTGCGTAGTTTGGCATTATTTCCTTAGTTATTTTGATGATTGCTTCCATCTGTTTCCGGTAATTCACTCTATCATTGTAGATTTCGTTATATTTTCGGTCCTGTTTCGCTTGATTACCATAATATTTTGATTTTTGTCTCTTGGCTATTTGCGGCTCCGTTAATTTGTTTCGTCATGTCTAATAGGTTTTCTACCTTCCAGTTTTCATGTCTTTTCCTGGTTCGGAGCTTGATTCGACACTTGTATCATTCGTTGGCTTTATTCTGGTGTTGGTATTGATCTCATCTGGTTTCCTATTGCTTCCTCTCATTAGTCCCACTGTTCCGGATGGGTTCCGAGTATTTTTATTTGACAACTCCGAGTCATGTGTCCCATTTTAGACAGTTAAAACATGTTCCGCGACTTTTGTGACAAAATTTATTTACGTGTCCTCTCTTCGCGAATAGTTGGCTTATTTGATGTCAATAGTAGTCGTTCTCTGTGTGTCCCGATTTTGCCATGTTTCACGATATTCTCTGATATTTAAGTTGTTAGCTTTCGTATCGATTGTCCAGATACTTTCTTTGTTCGTTGTGATTTTGTAGTCGTGTTTTGTTGTGTATATTCATGCTGCATTGTAATTTTCCTTCCGCATTCGTTGTTTTGCTGAGTTCTTCTCTTACATCTTCTTTTGTCTCAATTTTTAATTCACTGACTGTTTTTGATCTATCTTGCATATTCAGATTTCTCGTTTGTTGTCTTTGGATTCTCTTTTCGATTAGTTCTCCCTCTGAAATTTTATTAACCATTAAAATATCTATTACCTCTTGTTCGATTGACATCACTCCTATTTCTATATTGTCTCCTGTTGTTTGTATAGATTTTGACTCCAATACTTTACTTTTCACGTTTATTTGAAATTCCTCTTTCTTGTCCTTTTCATTATTGTTTTAACATGTTTATTTTCGCTTTCCTTATCGGTTCTCTTTTCGATTTTTGTAGTAGTACCCTCGTATTTCGATATTTTCGATATCTTTTATCGCTGTTTTTTCTGCTTTTTCGTCGTCTATCGTTCGGTGAACTCTTGAATTATCTTTGTTTTTTTTCTTCGCTGCTCGATTCTTGCTCTGATTTTATTTTGACCTCTTGAGTTTCGTCTTTCTTAATCACGTCATTTTCTTTGTCGTGATTTTCGTTATTTATTGTTATATCCTCCTCGCTGTTGACCACACACTGCTCCGCAGTGTGGATTTCTTTTGTATTGACTATTTTTGACATATTGCTTCTACTTGATATTTAATTTCTGTTCATCCGTCTTTGTCGAATTTCTTGGATTTCCTCTCTCTGTAATCTCTGCCATTCGATTTGTTGCTGTTCCGAATATTTTCTGGTCCATAAATATCGAACATCATTCCTGTTTCTCCTCGTATTACTTCGTTGTCTTTGATTGTTTGCGGATATTCGTTTAATCATACCTCCTAATTGCTCACTCTCTTGTATTTGATTGCTTTGTGTACTTTGACTATAATTTTCGTTTTTGGTTGTCTCGATTTTCTCTCTATTGGACAATTTTCAGCTAAATGTCTGTTTAGGTTGCAGTTGAAACAGGTTGTAATCTCGAATCTTGTTGTTGTACTCATTATCGCCATGTCTCTTAAATGTCTGACCTCTTGTGTTGGGTTATTTTGTGGATTCTTCTTGAATTGGTTTGGTTTTTGTTGACTTTGAATTCTTCTCCTTCGACAATTCTTTGACATATGACTGCTTTGATTGCAATTAAAACAGATTATCATTTCTTCTCCTTCTGTGCGAACTCTTCTATCATATCCTTGGCAATTTTTTAGTT
Organism: Schmidtea mediterranea; assembly: GCA_022537955.1. NCBI lineage: Eukaryota > Metazoa > Platyhelminthes > Tricladida > Dugesiidae > Schmidtea > Schmidtea mediterranea. The sequence goes on from CM039681.1 coordinate 101,528,131, forward strand.
GTAACCTGGGTCAGTTCGGCATCCTTCTTTTGAACAGATAGTACATACTGGATTGTAACTCGCGTTGTTAATCCTGAAATAATTATTATAATTTATAAATTTACCTCTACTGTCTTGAATCCTCTTAACTGACATATCGTAAATTCGTGATGGTTTTTCAATATATTGATTTGTTTGCGGGTAAATATCTTTCGTTTGTCTCGTTATCTCCATCACTACTTTCATTGGTTCTGATACTCGATCTTTTAACTCGGTTTGCTCATTTTCTCTTTCGACTCTTTCTTCCATTGTGGTTAATATTTTCTCTTCCAGTACGATTTCCGTTTGCCATGTTTCAGCTATTTTTGTTCCAACTGTTTTTATTTCCGAATTTCCAGTTTCTTTTTTGTCATTTAAATCTTCTTCGTTGCATTTTCTTTTTTGAATGCATCTCCTATAGATTCCTCTTTAAACTTGAAGATATTGGTTCTCGGCCCTTCATTTCCGGTTCATCGCGTACGATTTTGTACATTGTTGATTCTCTCAAAAATATTTCTGTTTTATCCGTGTTTTTACTTGGCAACTCTTGGTTCATTTCCTCTCGGAGTTTTTCCATCTCTTTACTCGTACTTGTTTTCAACTGAATTGGAATTCCTAGCTCGGGTGATTTCACGTTGTTTCCTTTATCGGTTAACTTTTCCGTTAATTTATCATATTTTTCGGCTTCTGTTTCCAAACTTTCTAATCTTGTTGTAATCATTGGTTCTGCTATCGCTACTGTATTAAGTTTTCTATCTGTTGCCGCTTTTCACTCTCTTTGAATTTCAATAACATGGTCTATTTCTTTATCCTTGTTCTCCGTTTGTTTTGGTATATTTTCTGTTTCTCTACACAATGGTTTCCTTGATTCCGGTTTCTCGTAACTCGTTTTCTTGATTCTATCTCTAGTTTATCGGCTCTATTATTCGTCGTTTACTTGATCTCTTTATTCTTTTGGTTTACTCGATCTCTTTATTCTTTGTCAATTATCTAAACATAAATAACACTTCTAGTATATAAATTTCCGCATTAATTTATCGTACTACTCTCACTGCTTTTCCTTAATTCTTTTCTCTACGTCAACTTCTTTTTTTTTCATTTTAATTTTATTTTAAATAATCTATAGCTCGTATCAATTATCTATTTGTTTCGTCTAAATTATCCTTATAGTCGCATCAATTATCTATCCGGTCGTATCAATTAACTATTTTAATCAAATAAATCATCACCATCATATCAATAATCGTCTCGTTTACTATTCTCCTTTATCTCTATCATTGGTCCAAAAACGTTCCTTAATTTCTATGTGCTATAGGCCTTTTTACTTAACTCTTCTCGTCTTTTTCCTTAAACTTTAACCACTGTTGCTCTATGGGCCTTTTTATTTAAATTCTCTTGTCTTTTTCCGTAAACTTTATTCGCTGTAATAATTTTTCTTTTGCTTCATCTCCCTTCATTTTTAAGTCTATTTTGAATTATCTATATCTCGTAACAATTATCTATCGACCTCGTATCAATTATCTATATAGTCTTATCAGTTATCTATATAGTCGCATTAATTATCTATATTACAATAATAAAATCATTATATTCATACCCTCATTCAATCTGTAAATCATTTTTCCTATGTCTCCCGAAAAATTCGTTACTTAATCCTCAATCGCTGGCGCTCTATGCCCTCTAGAATTTCCGTTGGCTCTTCGGCCTTCGGCTTTAACTCTTTTACTGGTCATCTGTGACCTTAACATCTATTCGTACTCATATTTCCTCTTTACTCATATCTCTTTTCATTATAATCATATCATTCTTATTATTTCTCATCTAATCATAATCATATCTCATCCGGCACTCTATGGCCTCTAATATCTAATCATAATCATTTCTCATCTGGCACTCTATGGCCTCTAATATCTAATCATAATCATATCTTACTATTTCTCATCTTTACTGTTTACTCTAATCATAATCATATTCTATCAATTTCATCTTTACTCATATTCATATTCGTCTTATTCATATTATCTCTCATTGTTTCACCGGACTTGAGCTCATCAGTGACTTTTGGGTATGTTTGAGGCCTCACACTGACTCTCAAGCCATGGCGTCTTTTGGCCGCGCATTCTTCCGGTTACGCTTTACTCACCGCCATTCGGATATTTGGTACTCGGTGTGGGATCCGGGTTATTGTACCAAACTCCTCGCTGGGCAATAAAAAAAACATTCCCTCGGTACTCGGTGTGGGATCCGGGTTGTGTACCTCGGAGAATATAAAAGTATGGAAATGCCTAGACGTTCAATCAAGTTCCAAAAGCGGTTTACTTGATTTCCCGAATAGTGAAAAGAAAAGGAAGCGATTAAATGTGGGAGCGGAAAATAAACTATCAAATCTCTGCCCGCTCCTTCCATCAGATTTCCCGGCTCAATTCGGCCGCCCTTATCTGGCTTTAGTAGGACATTTTGAGTATGAACCATTTATTGGTTAGTTCACATCTCACCTACCGTTTGGCCCCCGATACTCGGTGTGGGATCCGGGTTGTTGTATCGAGTTCCTCCCAGCGAAAAAAAAGAATCGTTCGATACTCGGTGTGTGATCCGGGTTTTTGTATCGAACGGCTCAGCGCCATCAGTCCCTTGGCTGATAACAACCTGAACACGACAGTCCGTAGCTGTCCTCTGGTGCCTCACCACCAGCTAGGGAAAAAAAAGAATATCTCTAGGTACCTTTAACGTCTAAATCATGCGCATTTTTTCAATTTTTATTTTTATTTTCGGTTTCCCCTTCACTTTCCCAATTCAAAAATTGTAGTAATCGCGTTGGTTTGTTCCCCAAAGAGGTGATCAATCTCTCGCCAGGAACTCCCCAACATTTGCGACGGATCCTACTACCTTCCTCTCCTCGGGTTGATCAAGGTTCCCCATCGGAATAAGCGTACTATCGTTATGATAGCTCGGTTTTAAATCTTACTTTCCAGTATTATTTCCATATAATATAAATAACATTACGAAATATACTAACAAAATGATGCATCGAAACTTTTACCGTACCTTATGTGCGATTTTTCAGCTTTCACTGTTTAAGTTGTGTTTTACTTGTCCACTCAGAATTTATTTAACGGCTCTCATGATGTTTTCGGCTTTTTCCGTATGTTTTACACCTTTCGGTTGCTATTGTTGTCTCATTTATTATTATTATTAATCTCAACTCATCGTACTCGTTTTCAATCATCGTTTTCCTCTGGTTGCTAACTATTATTCTCGTAATTCATTATTATCTCTAATCCTTTATTTTCATTAATAACAAACATCATCATTTTATTCATCTACGCTCATTTCTTACTATTCATTTCATTTACACCTGAACATTTCCTTTTATCTACGCCTAAGTTTCTCCATCATCTAGATTATCTTTTCGTCAATCGATTATCTGTTCTCGTTTAGTATCTAATTTGGCTTTACTTGGCCTCATGTCTTTTGTAATAAGTACAATCAATTGTTCGTTAGTTCCGCTAATATTTCTCATCTCATAGGGGTAGGGGTTTGAAATCGTTGCAACCTTTTCCGTTACTATTTTGATCTTTAATTTAATTACTTTCAATTAATCGTTTATTACGTTTAGAATTATTTTAACTGACTTGGTGATCACGTCTTATTTCAAACAATTTTAATCCAGTAATTTCTAGTTTTCCAATTTTTTTCGAACTCTTAGACGACCCGCATTTTGTGGTTTCCCCTATTTCTAATCACTTTAACCCTCGTGATTTCCACCTTTTCCCTGTTTTTATTATTTTAATTTTTATTTATTTATCTATTTTTTATATTTTTATTACTACTTCTACGGTTTTTTTTTTTGGATGATATTTACACGATGATTCCATTGTTTTATACAATCTACCCATAATTTTATTTTTATTTGTAGTTTCCTGTTTCTTTGATTCCTACTCTACAAATATTGATAATTTTATCCCCACTTTCCTGTTAAATCGTTTCATTTTTGAAATTTTGTGTATCTAATATTTTAATTTATTTACATATATTGATATTTTCCTCTCTTATTACAATACTCGTCATTCATGAGTTTTCTAAACTGTTGTTTTGTTTCCATATTGTTGGGGTTGTTGGTGACTTCGAATGGAAATTATTGTCGATCTGACTCCAAACGTGCTTTAAACACCAGTAACGAACTCCAAACGATATAAACTTTATTGATTAAAACACTTTGTCTCCACTGATTTACAAAAATATTTACAATTCACTTTCAAAATTTTTAATTTCTTCGCAATTTTCTGAATTCTAGAGTATTCGAAGGTTTTGACCCATTGTAACTTTTTATCAAAAGTTCACATGATGATCGTTCTATGGTAATTTTTGATCGTCTTATTATTCTACACAATATATCAAAAATTAAAAAAAATTTTTTTGCCAAAGTTGTGACCCTTTATAACTTTTTATCTAAAGCTCTGATGACTAAAGTTCTATTGGCAATTTTGCTTGTTTCGTCGATCTCTACAACATATCAAAAATTAAAATTTTTGACCAAGGTTTTGACCCTTTATAACTTTTGACCCAGAAGTCAGACTGCCATACTTCTATAGTAAATATTGCTCAGCTTCTCAAGCTCTACAACATATCAAAAATTAAATTTTTTGAAGGTTTGACCCTTAATAACTTTTTATCCAAAGGTCGGAAGATCCTAATTTTATCACCACTTTTGCCCTTTCATCGTTCTGTACAACATATTAAAAATAATTTTTTTGACCAAAGTTTGACCCTTTTTAGCTTCGAACCTTTAGAAGATATGACCATGGTTCTATTGGCAATTTTATTAAGCTCATTCTTCTCTACAACATATCAAAAGTTATATTTTTGGTCAAGGTTTGACCCTTTACACCTTTGAAGTTCGATAAGATACGACTATAGTTCCATTGACAATAATACTCAACTCGCCGTCCTGTACAACATATCAAAAATAAAATTTTTTGGCCAAGGTTTGACCCTTTTTAGCTTCGAACCTTTAGAAGATATGACCATGGTTTTATTGGCAATTTTATTAAGCGCATTCTTCTCTACAACATATCAAAAATTATATTTTTGGTCAAGGTTTGACCCTTTGTAACTTCGAACCTTCAGAAAATACAACCATAGTTCAATTGGCATTTTTACTCAGCTCATCGTTCTCTACATAATATCATCGAACTGTTTTCTCATCGTCAATAAGTCGATCGTTTTCCTTCGTTTGTTGTTAAGTTCCATTCTTTAGTTCACCCTCTCTCCGTGGTCCGACAAAATGTCGTTCCGACATTTCTGTTAAATAATTAAACATTTGCTTTTATTTCCTTGGGTTCTTTGCAAAAACAATCATGGTTAATCCCGGCTGAGCCCCCAAATTTGTACTTGGTGGGCTAGTCGTCTATTGTTTACTCTCTTGATTTGTAGTCAGGTCATTCGTTTTTCATCGATCTTTACGATTTCTCATCAATCTATACAATCGATCTTTACAACTTTTAAGTTCCACATATTTAATCTCTCCGGGGTTCGGCAAAATGTCGTCCCGACATTTCTATTTGAAAAGATAGTTCTGTAGCCAGTCCCCTGTCGTTTGTTTGCACACGAAAATCATTCAATCCCGGCTGAGCCCCCAAATTTGTATGGTGGGTTACAGGGTTTCAAATCTTGCTTATCCTTCTAGTTGCCCTCGTAACGCCATACAAAATGATTCTGACCCACTTGGCACCCGTTGCTAAGCAACGTTGGTAATGTGTTCAAGTGGTGGATTGCCCGCAAAAAGTGAGTGTTATTGCTAATACTATAATTGCTCGGACAACCCTCGGGCTCACGAGCTGTCGATAGAAGACCTGTGCTCGCTTTTGATTCTTAGGTCCCATTATTCTCCTATCTCCTTCAAATGTTAACCTATACTCTCATACCATCTATCTTTATGTCCATTCGCTTAGTCCTTCTTATCATTGTCCATGCTGATGATTATTCTTTGGCCTGTACACCCTTTGTTATGTTAAATACACCCACATTATATCTTTCACCCTTATCCCTATTATCACTACAGTGTTTCCCATTAATATTACTAGCATTATCATTGTTGCTATTATATGTATTACCCTTATTAATTGTTACTACTGCTGGGCACCGATGGGTCCTTAAAATAGTTTTGAACTGCCTAAGGGTTATCATCCCCACCTAGCGCCTGCATAAGAATTTGAACCGCTAGTCACCCGTCATAAATGACGTTGGTACTGTGAACTAGTGGGTGGAAGGTTAGCAAAAGGTGAGCTCCTTCTCAAGAACTGCTAATGCCCTAACCCCCCTCGGGTCCATGAGCTGTCGTAGAAGACTTCATGCTCTTACTTATTTGGTCCTCCCTTCATCCGCCTATTTACTAAATTATCTAACCATTGGATCACTTTGTTTATCCATATTCAACCACTCTAGTCATATCTACCTGTCAATAACAAACAATATAAAGTATTAATATATTCTGATCATTTATAAATGCAAAGAACTAATTTTGTCATCTGGATGGGGAAAGGATGGGTATGTCCTTTCCTACTTATATATCTCAACGGATTCTACCGTTTTCTCAGGATCAATTAATTATAACAGGTATTAGCAACAATAACGTTGACAATACCTGTGATAACTAAGGGTAGTTATGTAATTCATTATATTGCCAACATTACAATAATATTATGAAATTTATATTTTCTATTTAAAATTAATTTACCAAATTAAAATTTTATTGAATTCAAATTTAGAAATTCTAAATTTAATTACTCTAAAATAATTGACAAAAATTTTATTGTAAAATAATAATTAAAATTAATGCTAATAATATAAAATAGTTTATTTTGATCTCCGTTTGTTTTTCCACATTTGAACGTTTTATTGTTAGCTTTTCACCCGTTGCCATAGCAACGAGTCAACAATCGGAAAATTTCCAAGGTCACAATTTTGTATTTTCTTTTAAATAATAATTTTAGGTATTTCAGGAATCTCGGACCTCTATGACTTCCGTGGTTGTTTCTATTTCGTCAACATATTCTGAAGGTATACTTATCTCCTTTTACTTCTTTTTTAAACTTTAAATTGTAGAGATTCGCGGCTTATTGTACCTCGCAAATTTTGGAAGATTTATTCTGCTTATGGGAATTTTTATTGATATTTGTTTTTTCCTTTTTTAAATAAAAGTTTTGTAAGTGGTTCTTTTCAATTATAGTCTTAATATTAACATATTAATATTAATAATAGTAATAATATTAACTTAATGATAATAATAATATTTTAGTAATAATAATAATAATAAGCATGATATAATTACTAATAATAATATTCATAATAAAAGTAATAAAATAATTAATATGAATTTAATAATATCCCTAAGGTTAATAATAATGATAATAATAATGACAATGTATTAGTAATATTAATAATAATAATAATAATAATACTTTGGTGATATTAATAATAATATTAATTTGATAATACCAATGATAATAATAATAATAATAATAATAATAATAATGATTGTGATACCATATTAGGGACAATGGTCGTGGTATTAACCCATGGTGGGAGTATTAGCGGGGTATTGGGAATAATAGTGCTATATAGTTTAATAATATTAATAATAATAATGATAATAATGATAATGAATTTTTAACAATAATAATAATAACTATAATGTGGAAATACTAATATCAACGGCATCAATAATAACAATAATAATAATAATAATAATAATAATAATAATAATTTAATATTAATAATGACATTGGATTCCTGTAGAGATAATGGTCGGTTTCTAATGAATTTGTGTACTGGAATTAATGGGACTATATAGTTATAGTAATACTATACTAATAATATTAATAATATTAATAATATTTTACTAATAATAATAATAATATTTTAATAAATAATAATAATAATATTTTAATAATAATTAATAATAAGAATATTTTAATAATAGAAATAATGATATTAACCATAATATTAGTGTGAAAAATAAGGATAATAGTAATAAAATTTATGTTAAAAACATCAGAATTATGAATAAAGTAATATTAATGGTACTATATGGAATTTTCGGTAATAATAGTATGGTGCTTATAAGGCTTATAATAATGTTAATAATATTAATAATCACTTAGGATCAATATTAATAAATGTCAAAAATAATGAAAACTTGGAATAATAATCAAAATAAATAACAAAAATTCACAATATGAATATGGATAATGATCATAATATCAGAAAGAAAATAATAATTTTAACAGTAATAACATTTAATAAAATGATAAAATTAATAATGAAATATTTAGTAATAATAATAAATTTTAACAGCGTGATAGTCACGTTAGCAATTATTTTATGGGTTGTGGCGTCGTAAATTCGAATTTTAAACTGAACGTAAAGTCTTTGGTTAACATTCCAACGTCGATTTGGCATGTAGATTGGATACGAAAATGCGAGTTATGGCCGATTTGACTTCCTAATGTGGTTAGTCGCGAATTTTAGTGAGTTGTGTCATACATTTGTGCTAAACTAACATTGTTGTTTACAAAAAATAAAATGTACTCTTTCTGACTCTTCTATAAACTAGTCGGTATATCTTTCCTTTTTTTATGTTATCACTTTATATTTAGCCTTTCCCAGGACCTCGACTCAACTCTTTCGAGGGTCGGGCGATAGGATTTAGGAAGGGGAGAATACTGGGCAGGCCTGGTTACTACCGGCACCGCGGCTTCCCCCACTAACGACCGGTTCGATCCGGGGTATCGAAAAAATAATTTCATTTTACTATCTTGTTGCATGTAAATCTATTATGTAAGTCATAGATCGGTTATTGTTGTCGAAAGTTAGATTATTTTGTCTCGAGAACAAATCCTTTGATGATGGAGGTTCAACAACACGGTCGAATTCCTCGATCATGAAAAGACGTTTCTTGCGAGCTTTTCCATAAGAATAAATAAAAACAAATTTAAAAACAAAAATCATCATGACTAAAATCATATTAGACAAAAATAAATTAAAATTACTTTTTCCAACTGACAATGAAATAATAATAAAGTATTATGAATAATAAAATTAAGAGAGTTTTTTGAGAGTGTTTTTAGAGAGTGTAAAGAGTGTTTTTTGTTCAGCCAGCTTCGCCTTATATATCGTGATTGTTGATGTGTGTGTTTTGATGCAGTAAAACAAGGAATTCTCGAATATTCCAAATTTTAATAAAATTTTTATTCTTTTTGATTTAAATTTAAATTTTTACATTTTTATATCTCAGAATTTTATTAAATTTTTATTTATTTTATTTTTCCTTAAATTTCCGTTTTTAAGTAATTTTAAATTTTCTGCTCAAAACCACACAGGCGTTATCGTGCTGGCTAAACAAAAGTAAAATAAAAGGGTTTTTATCAGTTTTTGCCCAACATAAAACACTCCGGGGCCAGTTAAAATTGCGACCCGCAATTACATAATCAAGATATTGAAGGATAAGAAGAAAACTTTACACTATGCACGATTACAGTCGTGACTTATACATATACATAAAATTGATTCATAATAGCATGCAAAATTTAAAAGTATCAATAGGATAGTCTCATAATCAAAATCATAGGATCACAAATATCATTGAATAGTCTAATTTGATGATCATTGTCGTCTTTCTACTCGTAGTGGGATTGATTTGGATTGGATTGGGTTTCGGAGGTTGAATCATCCAGGTCGGTTTATCAGATTGAATTGTACTGACGAGGAAGATTAGGCTTTAGATTTATGGGATTGTGTTCTGACGAACGAGAGATTTTATAGATTTGATTATTGGGTTGGATTGTAGGGTTTTAGGTATTATTGAATTTGAGATTTTTGACGAACGAAAGATTGAAGAGATTCGATTATTGGATTTGCTTGTAGGGTTGTAGGTATTATGATTTTGAGTTTTACTGTCAAGCTGGAACATTATATTGGGACAATAAACTGGCTTTATTGTTGAGGATTCGGTTTTGGGTTTACATCCGCTTCGGACCATTCGGCATCGACTTCTGGTTCAACTTTTACCTCATGGCCCATTATTGATCGAAGGATTCTTGTCAACTCTTCTTTTCTTCGATAGGTGACAGTTAATAGGGTTTGTAAGCTTTCGATCTCTGCTGATTGTTGGGGGTTTTCTTTGATTTTGTTCTTTCTTTGGAGTTCTAGTATTTTTTCTCTCTTCAACCGGATGTTTCTCTGATGGTTGATTCTCCATTGGGTTTGTTGGGTTAGTTTTCGGTCTTGTCGTTTGATAATTTTCGTTAACTTTCGGATTTCTCTCCTCAGGGATCGTTTTTTCTCGTGGTTTCTTTCGTTTTTATTTTCCAGCTTTGTGAGATACTCTTGATTGACTTGGGTCAGTTCTTTCAGTCGGTAGGATTCATTTTTCCAGTAATCCTCCAGTATTTCATTTACTGTTCGTAGGATTGACTGTCTTTTGATTTCATCATTTTTGAATTGCTCACCTCTGAGGCTCGTTTTCGTTTCTGTGAGTTCTTTTCTTAGTATTCTCAATTGCTTCTGACTTTTATTATTCTGACATTGCAATCGATTTATTTCAGCCTCTTGTTGTTTGAGTTGGTGACATAATCTTTCTTGCTCTTGCTTCCATTTTCTTCTGTAGAAGTCTAGAGGGTCTTCATTTAGAGGTTGAGGATCTCCTTGGGGTTTCGATAGGATTGCTGGTGGGTTTATACTTTTAGTTTTGTTGTTGTATCTTCCTCGTGGGTTCCAGTAATTCATCTCTATAATATTTTTGGGTTAAGTATTCGGTTTCAATCGATATAAGTATTCATAAAAATTTTATTTTAATTCAAAGTTTTATCAGTTTCGCAAAACGGTTTTATAGTTCCAGAATATGACGAAATTTCTATTTATTACGGTAACACGATAACATAGTGGAAAACTCTGTCAATGTAACACACTGTTTGATAATAAGACGTACTCGTTGCAGGAAAAAAGTATTCGATATTCATCTTCTGTAAGTTTTTTCCCAAATAAGTAGCAATTCATATGTGGATTCCCAAACTTCTAAGGTCATCAAAAAATTTTTAAATCTTTATACCTATTCTCTTTGTTTTTTTTTTTTCTTTTTTTTTCTTTTTTTAAATATACGTTTTATACACTTTTTACACTTTGAACTCTCAATTAATTACACCCAGGTTTCGTCTTGGCTGGCGAAACCTCCACTGTTTTCCGTTGGCGGTACTGGAATTACTGGCAGCAGTATCATTGGCGGTTTACTTCTCAATTGCATTATTTCTGTCCATAGCTCTGCAGATATTTCCACTTCCTCAGCCAACAAACATGCCAAGTAATTTGAATTTTCCAATAGATTTTCTATCTTATTTTCACATTCTGTCAACATTTCCTTTCTTACTACTATCTCTTCGTGTGCCTTTTGAAATTTGGCTTTCCAGCAACGGGCTTGTTGGCAAATACATTGAACCTTATGTTCTAATTTTAGCCGGTTTCTCTTTGCCATTTCTTTGTCTGCTAACCAACGTCGCCTCACATCCATATGCTCCTCTTCGTAAAATCGTTCAGCTTCTATCTCTTGTTTTTCGACTTGAAATCTCAATTTGTGCTTTTGGACGAATTCTTGCTCGTACTTACGCTTCCAGTTTCTCGCCTGTGCCTTTATGTGTTCTAGCACTTTCCTTTGTTGTTCTTCTACGGGTTCCGGCACTTTAGTCTTCAGCCTTTGACCTCTTGCTTTACTAAGTTCCAACTTGCATTTTTCCCATTTTTCGGTAATGGCTTTACAGCGATCTCTTTCGCTATCCCATTCCTGCTTGTAGAACTTTTCGTCATGTGCTTCTTGCTGTTTGAGCTTTGTTTTCCACTGCCTTGCTTGTCTCTCTAGCTGCATTGATCTGCGTTGTTCTTGTAGGCTCACATCACGAATTCTATTGTAACTTGTTGTCAGCCTTTCTTTTTCTTGCTTCCACTCGTCGAGCAATTGTTGTTGATTTTCTCGGATCCAGTGGTTCTGTGTTTCTAATTGTTCCACTCGGTCCTGCTTCTCTTGTAGTAATACGGCTAACTGGCGACGTCTTGCTTCTAGCCCGCAGATATAATCCTTCAGGTCATAAATTTCTTGCTCCAACTTTTCTTCCCTTGATTTGGCTGCTGCGATTTCTTGTTCAAAGGTCTCTTGATCTATTTGTCTGTGCTTTTTTAGAGTTGCTTCTTTAACTTCAAGCTCTAGGCTTTTTACTTCAAGTTCTGTTTCTCTGGCTTCTAGTCCTAGGCTTTTCATTTCTATTTCTAGAGTTTTTCTATTCATCTCCTCTTCCTTGGCTTTGAACAATATTTCGTAGATCTTTATTGCCATCTTTTCTGCTCCTAGTTGGCGATATTGCTTTTCAATCTCGGCTTGTCGTTCATCTGAGTTTGTTTGGCTGGCTTTGTTATTGGTTTCATTTCGATTATTCATTTTCTAAATTAGTTAATTTAACATTGATTATCGCACACGATTCTACTCTATGATATAATAATTCTACTTCTATACATCGATATGTTTATAGTTTTTTATTGGGTTTATTTTCTGGCGATATAATAATTATAGTTTTTACAATAGATACCATTCACATACAATTTACAGTTTATATACAAGATTTTTATGATTCTCTAAGGGCTGCTTTCTATAGATTCATACTCTTCCTCAAGCACAGGAGGATTTTCCATTCGATCGTACCACGCTAGAATTTCATTTGTTTGTTCTCTTCTCAATCTCCTTATTTCCAACGCTTGCCATTGACTTTGTCTGGTGACTAGATCTCGTTGCGTCTCTAATTCCGCAATTCTTTGTTGCTGTTGTTCGATTATGGTTACATATATCATGCTTCGATTTGTGATCTCGGTTAACATTGTCAGGGATTGTGTCCATTGTTCCCTGGACAGATTTGCTACACGCGCTAAAAAATCACACTGATCTCTCCATAAGGGTTCTACTGATGTTTCATTTGGGCTGCTGCTTGAATTTGGTTGTAATTGGGGTGGAAATTCTGGTTGCGGTTGTGCTGTTCTCATAATGGTTTCGACGAATGGTCGTACTTCGGCTTGACGTCGGTGATTTCCTCTAGATAGATCCATTTCTGAAGATTTTCAATTAAGATAATATTGATTTCAACTTTTTAGACTTTATACATCAAGGTTCATTTTTTCGTCTTCACAATATATAATATATACTTTTATCTCATTATACAATACTACTTTTATATAATATACACTATTTACACGGTCTCATCCTCTCATTACACAAACGTTTCTTGGGGTCTTATACGCAATTGTCGTATGCCCCCATATTTCTCATTAGTAAGTTTGTATACATCAATTTCACTAGGCCATCCTTGTGAGGCTTCTATTATGGGTAACTCTTTCATCCACAATCCACTTGAATATTGGCTTTGGCTGGCTACTTCGTCATATTCATTGTTTCTTCCAGTCTCTGAACGTTCTAACGTGATATCATATTCAAATTTTTCTACCACTGGCCATTTTCTTCGTTTTCTTGGTTTTGGTTTGCATTTTTTAATGACTTTCCACTGCTGAATTAATATTAGTGTCATTATGATGCTTACTACCGTTAAAGTTATCCATATCATTTTGATTGCGATTTTTGCTTCGTCTGTTTTCGCTGATTTCGTTGATTCCGTTATAGTTGTGGTTTCAGTTCTGATCTGAGCTTTTCTGAATGCTTTGCGGAGTTGGTGGGCTTCCTCCATTGAAATATGTCCGTCATTTCCGTTAATGTTCATCTTTGCTCGATTTGTTGCCGTTTCAATTGTTGTTATTCTCGTTTTATTTCGGGTTAGGTGTTCCGGTAGTATTATCGATTGTTTATGCCTAGTCACTATTTGACATATTGGTCTGTTTCGCTTTTCTTTATATACGCATACTCGATAGATTCCATCTTTCTCTCTTGTTAACAATTGGTGTTGTAGATACATTTCATCCCGTATTTTCCGGCATTCGGTTTTAGCTTTCCGACTCTTCTCTTCTCTTTCATCTCTAATGCATACTTTAGTGATTCTTCCTCCGAATAGACTTCGAATCATAATTACATCATATCTTTCTTGATCTGGCACTACCATTATTAGTACCTCTTTTCTGGAATCCCTTATTCTAGACAAGTTAAGATCTTGTCCTGTTTGTGCTTCCGCTTTCTGGATGTAGCTTTCTGATCCTTTGATAGTAGTTTCTCTGGATTTTCTAGTCGAGTTGGTTTGATTTCTGGGATTTCCTTTTCCTTTAAGCGTTTTCACTGCTACACATACCACATTTCCTTTATTTCCTGCACATATCACGTGCATTGAATTTTCAGCTAGATTACCCCATAAATATGGTTGTTTCTTCTTTAATCGCATTGATACGCATGTAGTTTCAATATTTCTCATGCATATTTGATCTACTCCTCTATCACCGTTACTGTTCATAAGTACATGATTGCTTCCTGGTATAACTTGAAATCGTACTCCTTTTGTTACTGCCATAATATCTCTACAAATGTTATCTTTTATTTCGCATGATGCTTGTTCCCTTTCCTGGATGGTAAATTGATCCTCATTGTCCATAGTAGTGAAGTTGCAACTAATTCCCGAGTTTTCTGTTAGACGAATACATATTCCTTCTTTATTGTTCATCATTTTCAGAATAAACGCTTCGATTTCTCTTTTGACGCTTCCTTTGATACTCCAGTCTGATTTTTCAACAGTTTTGATTATTTTTGGTATATTTGCTCTGCTCAAGGTTTTGGTTGGCTCACATATCATGCCGTTTACGTTTTCTACACAAATTAGATAATTCATATTTTCAGCTAAATCATCCCATTGGTATTGCTGGTTTTTGTTTAGTCTCACTTTTCTGCATTCCTTTTCATTATCAATACAAATTTGGTGGATTTGCTCGTTTCCTATATTCGTTATTTTTATTGCATCCACACTTGTTTCCATTTGAATTTTTAATTTGTGTTTCTGTTGCGTTGCAGGAGTTGTGTTGATCACGTTTTCTCCATTCTTTCTTATTTCACATTTGTAGCTCTTTATGCCCATTATACAGATTTTGTATGTTGAATTTCTGGTTGTATCCTCGAATACGTAAGTTTGATTCTGTTTCAAGTTCCATGTTTCACAATGGTAGGTTATCCGTTCTGAGGTAATACAGATCATATTAATTTGTCGTTTTCCCGTATTCGTAATTATTATTTGAGTTTCTTTAACTTCGATGGCCATTTCCAATTTCTCATTAGGGAATTCTTTTGTTTCCGTTAAATTAATTGACGTAATTAATATTAATAATCTTTGTAGCAGGGTCTGTCGATTTTGATTCTTTTGTAGTTTTACCGTCTGTTTTTCATCTTTTATAATTTCGGTTGGTTTCTGCTTCTCGGTTTCATTAGAATCTGATTGTGGTTCTTTCTCGTTGGATAATTCTGGATCTTGTTTCTCATTATCTTTGGTGTCTCCTTGATCATCTTTATCATCTTTATCATTTTCATCGTTATTTCCATCATCCGGGATGTTCTTGGAAATGTCGTCCTCGACATTTATTAATCTGATAATTTCGTCATATTTTTCGATAATATCTTTTTTGTCTTCCTCAATCTCTTCTAGTTCGACTTTCCATCCGAATGAATTTTCTTGTTTTCTTTGCCAATTTCGAACTTGAGTTTCTAATTCTTCTTTTCCCGATCCGATTCTTTTGGATTTCGTTTTTTCAATTGCCGGTGAATTTTGATCTCTTTTCTTTTTAGAAGTACTTTTATGGTTTTTGGTAAATTAGATTTAGTTTTGTTGCTTTTTTGTAACAAATATTCTCATGCTCCTCGAAATTCATTTACATTTAATATTTTGGTTTTTACAACGTCCTTTGTTCCATTTACTAATGAGGCTGCTGCTTGATCATGACCTCTAAATTATTGGCATCTTCCATCGATATCTATTTGGCCACAATACATTTAAATCCTCTTCCGCTGCATTGGACCATTATAAAATTCTCATCGCCATAAGCTTTCCTGACTTCGGCGGCATACGTAAGGACTGTCCATCCTTTGTTATCTTTTTCGTTCAATCTGGAAACCGTGTTCTCATTAATTCTCTTAGCACTGTCTGTAGTTGACTCGCTGCTGCTGCAATCATTCACGGTGTTGGCCTCTTGAATTTTTAGATTGTGTGTTGTCTGCATTTTTTCCAAATTGATTTAATTATTTCTAGTGATCGCACTGTCATTTTCGGCTTAATAAACTGTTGATGTAATGGGACGCTTTGGCCATCTGATCTGTGCAATAGATAATACCGGCATTCTCTCCATAATTGTAGTCCAATTTTGCTTGATCTAAATTTCCTTGGCATAATCTTCAATCATTGATGTAATTCCGCCCATATTTCGAGAAAAGCTCTATCTTTTGTCCCATTCTGGGCATTATTTCTTTGGTTATTTCTTACGATTAGATTCATTTTGCGACATGTTCCATTTTTTACATCGTCGGCTTTAAAGTTTTTGGGGTAAAGATCCCATTCCTCGTTTATTACTTGTTCAGCTACATATTTGCCTGTTTGCGATCTCGCATAATTTTTCCCTTGTTTTGGTTTAACTGTGCTGTTTTCGCTACAGCTTTGCATCGATTTAAACATTTACATAGATTGGTTACTAGCGGATTATTAACTAATTTTCACTCTTACATTATTTTCATTAGTATAAGATGATTTCATAGTGGCTTTCCCTGTTCTGCGCAACTTTTTTGCTGTTCCTGGTATGATTTCTGGTGTTTCGATTTATGAACCCAATCTCCGATTTTAATTGATGTTCTTGCACGTTTCTCTTTTGTCGTGTAATCTTATAACTTCTTGGTTAAAACTGGAATATTCATATCCGGCGTTTCCATATTTTCCTGCATTCTTTCCTTTAAATTTAGTAACATAATCATCATCTCCATGTTTGTGAAACTGGTGGTTGGTATTTCTAAATCCATTGGCATATTGCACTCTCTTTCCATACATAAGTTTTGAACCGGGCTCATCTTTGTTGCTGAATGAATTGACATTCGTAGGCATTAAACATAAGTTTATATATTCATCCCAATCTCTCTGGTGTTTGCTCACAATAATTTGAGTCATTTCCGATTAATATCCATGAATCTTTCCGGTTGTCCGTTTTGTTATTGTGGATGAATATGGGAGGTCCAGTTTAGCCGAATTTCGGAAATAATTTGTCCACTTCGCTTAGTATCTCACTCAAAAATTGGTTCCTTGATCGGTTAAAATTTGTCTTGGTGTACCATAATGCCGACAACATATTTTCCTCTACTAAGATTTTGGGCAAATCGTTTGCTTCTGATCCGGCATTGCAAAATGCTTCTGGAGAACTTTGTTAAGTAATCAGTTATTACCAATATATACACATTTCCTTACTCCGATTCTGGTATGGACCTACTACGTCCATTGCTATATTGTCCATTGGTTCTGGTGGTATTGTGGCACGGTTTTAGTGGTGCTTTCATCTTATTTCCTGTGCTCTTTCGAGTGGCACATATTAAACAATTTTTTATCAGTCTTTCACGTCGTCTGTCATATTTGCCATAGTATTTTTGTTCAGTCTGGCTTCCGTCTTCTGCGACATATGTCCGCCCAATTTTCCAATCATGATATTGTAATCAAATCTCTTTTCGTCTACTTTCTGGTAAGCACATTAATCTTTTGTCGCCTCCATTACCATCAGCCCATTCCTTTTCGATCGTATATCGATTCGTTTTCTCCATATGCTCTTATCAGGTGGTTTGATTTTTCGAAGATTTTTCAATATCGTTTGTAATCTAAATATTCGATATTAACTTTAACTACAACTATACGTTCCCCCCCGTTTTGCCCCTCTTGTTTTCAGTTGAGTAAAATCAATGTCTTCCCTGCAATTATCATACATATACGTCTCACGCGTCATTGTCCCATTAATTTCCTCGAAACCATCTCGACATACAATTCTGCATTGCAATTAGCTTTTCCGGCTTTGAATTTTATGTAGGTGAATATCTTGAAGGTTGCATTGCCCGCATACTTCT
Source organism: Schmidtea mediterranea (assembly GCA_022537955.1). Taxonomy (NCBI): domain Eukaryota; kingdom Metazoa; phylum Platyhelminthes; order Tricladida; family Dugesiidae; genus Schmidtea; species Schmidtea mediterranea. The sequence goes on from CM039681.1 coordinate 101,546,249, forward strand.
TAATCGGCTTGATGCTTCTTTGTTGCTGCCTAGCCATACCAAAGGTTTGGTGATCGGTTGTGATTATTATTTCATGTCCCCATAGCAAGTATTAAAAATGTTTAATCGCTAAAATTATTGCCAAGGCCTCTCTTTCCGTAACTGAATAATTCCTTCGTGCTTTTTGAACGTTCTACTATAATTCCGATTGCTCTTTCTCGTTTTCCTCGTCCAAAATTGGCTACGTACTGCTCCGGCTGCATACCACTGCATCTGTTGCTAATAGACAAGGTTTTATTAAGTTTGGGATGAATCAATATGGAAGATGATATTAGTTTTATCTCTCAACTTTCAATGCAACTTGCTGCTCGTTTCCATACAAAAAGATGTGTCCTTTTTCACAATCTTGGATTGGTTTTTGCAATTCTGCATAATTTTTAATAAATTTACGATAATATCCAATAAGCCTAAAAATCTTTGAAACTTGTGTTACTGTTTTTGGTAATTGGACATCTTTATTTTCTCTATATTCTTGGATCAGGTTGTTTGCCTTTAGCTGATACGATATGCCTAAAAATGTAACTTTCTTTGGCCCAATCACATTTTGAAGGCTCCATTTTACTTCCATTGCCGTAATCTGACAAAATACATTCCTGATATCTTTAAATGTTGTTCGAATGTGTCTGATATATTAGTAAATCATCAATGTATACCATACATTGTTTTTATTCGCATGCGTTACGAAATTATTGCATCTCTGGAAATGATGCGGGTGCATTTGTTAGTCCAAATGGCATCTTTTTAAACTGGTATAGATCTTCCGATTGTAAACGCGGTTTTCTCTCGATCTTCCATCTTTTACTTTGATTTGCCAGTATCCACTTTTAAATCCAGTGAATGTAAAGTATTGCTGCTCCATGCAACATTTGTAACATTTCATTAAATAACTGGTAATGGATAAAGTTATTCTTTTCGGACTGCGTTTAATCGTCTATAGTCAATACAAATCGTTGCGTACGTCTTCTTTTCACCATTACCACAGGGAAATTTGCCCAGCGGTGAACCAACTTGGTTCTATTACTCCAGGCATCTAACATCTTTGCACTTCCTTTCTGCTACGGATTTTTGAGCTTCTGCCAGTCCTATACGGCCTCAAGTGTATTGGTCGTGTCGTCCTGTCAATGGAATAACGTGTTGAGTTTTACATCACTTGTACCAATCTAAATCGGATGCTGCAAAAATATCTTAAACTCGATTATAGGTTTCCAATTTCTCTTTTTCGCTTTCATTAGCATCACTATCAAATTGTCCACATCTCTTTTTCATCGTCTGATCCGCCTTTTAACTCTGGTAATTCATTTCATCATTGGTGTTAGTTTTCCTATCTTTCGTTTTCATAATTACTTTATCCTCTTCGTCAAAAATTAGTCACATTAATCGGATTTCCGTTGTCGTTTTTATATTTAACAATTTCTCTTTGCCAAAAAGGTAACTCTTTGCGTTCCTCGAATTTCTGATTGGTTTCGAATATCATTTTTTCCCTTCACTTCATTATTGACTTTGAACATAACAAATCATTTGAGTTCTCCAGGTATGGTTTTTTCTCGGACATCTACTTCGGACTCATGGTACAATACTGTCAGTTTTATCTTTTAATTTCATTGTTCCTAAAATCGATACCTATCTCTTTAGTAGGTTCAGGCTTATGTCGGTGCCAATTAATGCATGGTGCTTAATTTTCTGATTACCGCCAGATAGGTTGATATTTCTTCACATCTTTATATGCAATCTGTGACCACACTTTTCCCAACTACGGTCGATTGACTCTTGGCTTACATGTTATTCACATCTACTGTTGTTTCCTCGATACACGGCCAAATCTGCTTGGCAGCATTTCATACTTGGCATGCTGAAATAATTTGCGCCGTGTCGACCATTGCTTTCAATTTCGATTCCATTCACTTCTATAATGATTGTTAAACGTAGGTCCACAGGAGTTACTAAGACTGCAATTGTTCTCGTTTCCGACTTCAATTATCTTCATCTTGCGTTCTTCGATTCATTACTGGTTCGATTGTCTCTCCAATTCGTTCAAATACTACTGATATACGTTTGGTATCATTCTTGTTCCATCCGCGGTCTTTCTTTTATGGTTCCTTGGTTTTGTGAGCTTTTTCATAAAGTTACTGATGGAACAGTTGTTTGTTTTCCCATTGACCTCGATTTCCATTTCCAAAGTGGTGCGGTACTTTATTCATAGTTACTCTACCTCCTTGATTATCGGTCATCATCATTGCTGTCTTCATCGTTATTGTTTAGTTTGTCATATCCATCTTTTCCATCCACCATCGTTTTCTCTTTTGGCTTGATTTTTCTCTCTGTTTTCCATTTTCATCATAATTGAATTTTTCGTCTCGACTTCCTCATCGGTTCCTTTCCATTTTTTGATAGAATTTCCATTAATTTCTTGATTTCTGTGAATATCCTTTTGAATGTCCATGGAGGACCATAGTTTTTGCCAAGCACGGTAAAATCCCCATTGCCATTTTCCAGTTAACCTTTCTCTCACGTTTGTAAATATCAAAGCAAGGCCCAACATTTTGGCGTCAAAATTATCGTACTATTGAGATTAATGAGTATTACTCCCAATATTACTGCCCATCATTTGACCAAATTACTTAGAAATCGTCCCCACATTGCCCTCATCATATTTGGATTGCATGTTTAAAAATGTTTCCTGGAGATAGCAATAATTCGTAATTCGGACTTCCAGCCGTATTTTGTTCCACCTGCAATTGTAACAAGGTTTGAATAAGATTGCCTGTCTATAAGCTGGAAAAGCATATTTGCTCTCGCCTGATTCTAAATCTTTTACATTGTTCATCCATTTCTCGATACGTCGACAGGTTTGAATTCTAGTTCTGAATGTAATTCTGTTAAACCAAATTTCTTTGGTGGCTAATGTCGGTGATTTACTAGGAATATTATCCATCGCCGTCTTCCTCTTCGGAATACGGTCCATAATACATTATACAATTGAATAAATTTGGATAAAATTCTACTGGATTCTGATTTCCTGGTGACAGCTTGTACAATCTAATCTCCTTTGTGCACTATTTCTAATTCGTTTGCGCATTTATCTCTTGTATCGATGATTTTTCTGGTAGTCTTCGCCGTTGTTTTCTCAATTGATAGTATACATCGCTTCTCCCACTATTCTTACCAAAATGACCTTCTTGCAGAGTAATAACGGAATGCATTATCTGGATTTGTAAATTTGACATAGCTAATTTTCGTTCCAAATATTTCCTGTTTAAACGCAGTCTTCTGTATAAATCACAATGATAAACCTTTTCTATTGATTGTAATCCACGATGGACAAGAAATCCATTTTTATTGTTGGCATATAAATATAACTTTTTCTCTTTAACTCCTAGCTTCTCTCTTGCGTTCGGTATGGTTTTCTGTGATAGGAAGAGCCTTTGTTAGTTTGTACTAATTACCATCTCGTCGCAATTTGCTGACTGTGTTTTCTTTTATGAATCTCATTCCCATATCGCTATCTTTGGAACCCCACTACTGGGTGTCTCTGATTTCAGCTTTGAAGTTATATTCGTCCTTGAAATTTTTTCGAGTTGCAAATCAATTCTTCAATAGCTTCATCTCTTGCTCTCTTCCAAGGTTTCGATACACTTTTCCTTGGATTTCCTAGAAAATTGCCTGTTTTTAATAATGTTAGTCGGCATTCCCTTTACGGCTGCGTTATATGTCAACGTTTGAACATTCCAGTATAATCATGATGCTATCCGATGCAAGACAACTTGGATATTTTTTTCATGGCTTGAGTATCTGGGTCGAAATATCCTTGATATTGTCCATGTTTCGTTTGATAGCTTTCAATCACACCAACTCCTTTAACCCTTCGCCAAGTAACGTATATTCTCCTCCTTGACACGATCATCTGAATCCTTTTATCCGTCAGCTGTATATCACTCTCGTAGTTTTTTATCTTTCCGCTCTGCTCTATTTCGATTTTGTTATTAAGTAGCGATTTTAACCATTTTTGAAATCCATCTCACACTGCTCTCGGGTTAATGTTTACCACTGACGATTCGGTTCCTGGTTCGATGATGATGTATATGAATACTCCACAATAATATGCAAATATCTTTCTGGTGACTGTAACATTCCTTTATATTTGCTTGATAAAATCAGCTTCTTGATAAACGTTATATGAATAAACATCTTGTTTGCAATCGTCCTCAATTTCTTGGATTTGCCGCTTTTACACCTTCCGTTGTCTTTTTAATGAATATCTCTGACCCATCTTTTTATATCGTCACAATCGTAAACTAAAAATGATTCAGACTCCTACTTA